>MU223566.1:131092-206454 GCA_018584345.1 Thuja plicata | reverse complement strand
ATGTAGGATGTAGGATGTCTTCAATAAATTTCTTGTAGATCTCCAACACCAAGTCTTGAATGGGTTCTTGATTTGGAAGAGGCTTGGAAGAAGGTGGATGGAGAGATCACCAAAAGGGCACTATGTAGCTTAAATCCTTCAATGGCCTCCAATGGATCTCCTTCAAGAAAATGGATGCTAGAATGCTTGAGGATGGATGAATTCTTTCTTCTTATCTTTCTTGGACTTCACTTGATAATGCTCCTCAATTTCTTAACGATGCTTAGAAAAACTTAGTTTGCTTGATCATGGTTAGAGAAAATGAGAGGAGAAGACTCCCTTTTATATGAAACTAGGGCACAATATTCTAAGGAGGTTGACATAGGAGAATTAAATTTCCATTAAATCCTTTACCACTAGGAGAGGACCTATATTAAATATAATTTAGGAATCAACGCTTTGAAACCCGTAACAGCCGACCCGAAAGCGGTAAAACACTTTTTGCAAAGATCGACATCCAAAAACTGTGGGACCCTGAGATTTGAACCCTGGGTCAAGGTTAAGGTTGAACTTGACCTAGGTCAGTGTTGAGGTCAACCTTGACCTAGGTCAGGGTTGAGGTCAACATAGACCCAAAAGTTCAACCCTGACCTTGAGGTCAAAGATCTCAGATCTGTGGTCCAGGATGAAAAAATCAAGTTGGAAAGAAGTGGAAGGAGAGGAAGAACATGGGGAAAGCTAGGTAAAAGATTGGAACCCATTCAAGGTGCTTGATATGACCCCAAACCACTTACTCAGAAGGCTAAACTAGTTTACCATGGAAGTGCTTCCATTTTTTGACTATACACTTTCTTGATTAGTGTAGATGGAAAATTGAGTTCTTCTACCTCCTGTATGACTTCAGTCAAAATTTGATCTACATCTGGGATTGGAACTTTGTATAAAACTAGGTCTGCAACATTAAACACCAGAGATAGAACCATATCCTCTAGAAGTTCCACCTTATAGGCATTTTCTCCATATTTTTCCAGTATAACACATGGGCCAATTATCCTCATCTGAAGCTTATGTGGTGTTCCTTTCTGCAATATTTCCTTATTGAGGTGTACCATTACTAGGTCCCCAACTTTGAATTTGACATGTCTTTTTCTCTCGTCCTCTTTGTTCTTGTTCTTCTCTTTATTCTCAATGAATGTTTTCCTTAATGACTCATGGACTTCTTGCATATAATATGCAAAGTCATCAGCATAGTCACTTCCCTTGGTTCCATCCTTTAGGTCTCAGAGCTCATATATTCCTCTTGGATGAAGGCCATAAACTATTTCAAAAGGACTCTTACCCATAGTCATGTTCACTGTATCATTGTGGGCATATTCTTCTTTCCCAATGAGTTGGTCCCAAGTTTGACCATACTCCTTATTTAGACACCTTTGGAGATTTCCCAAACTCTTATTGACTACCTATGTTTGGCCATCATTTCAAGGATGGTATGCTGATCCAAAAGATAAGTTGGTTCCCAACTTATGCCAGAAAGTATTCCAAAAATGACTCATAAACTTGGTGTCTCTATCAGACAGTATGCTCAGTGGAAAACCATGTATTCTGACTACCTCCTTAAAGAATAGGGAAGCTATTTGAATTGCATCATTTTTTGTCTTTCAGGGTACAAAGTGTGCCATTTTGCTAAATTTGTCCACAATAACATAAATGTTATCCATTCCCTTCTTTATCTTGGGAAATCCTACTACAAAATCCATACTTAGACACTCCCATGGTCTGGTTGGAATGGGAAAATGGTGGTATAGGCCTGCATTCATAGATGTTCCTTTGGCCTTCTAATAGATAACACAACCCTCTACATATCTCTTAACATCCAAATTCATCTTGGGCCAAAAATAGAATCTTTGGACTAATTCTTGAGTTTTGTTAATACCAAAATGGCCACTAAGTGCACCATTTTATTTCTCCTATATTATATTCTATCTAATAGACCCCCTAGGGACACATAATTGACTCCCTTTCAACAATAGACCACTATGTAAAGTATACTTAGAGAATTGACTATGAAAGTGATTTTTATAATCTTGGCATACCTTGTAAATGTCTGCAAAGTCCTCATCTTCACCATATAGGTCTTTGAAGTTGCTTATCCCCATGCTCTATAGTTCAATCTCTTGAATGGTCAAATCTCTTCTACTTAAGGCATATGCTACCTTATTCTGAAACCCCTTCTTGTATTTTATGTTGAAGGTTTAAGCTTTTAGGTATTCAACCCACTTCATATGCTTGTGAATTTTTTTATCTTGTGAGTTCAAGAAACTTAATGCCTGATTTTTTGAATAGACTATGAACTCCTTTGAAAGAAAATAATGCCTCCACTTTCTCAGTGACTGGACCAGAGCATACATCTCTAGGTCATAAGAAGAGTATTTCTTCTTAGCTTTACTTAGTTTCTCAGAGTGGAAGGCCACTGGTCTTCCCTCTTGGCTCAAGACATCACCAATGGCTACATTACTAGCATCACATTCCACACTAAATAGCTTTTCAAAGATTGGAATAACCAAAATTGGCTGGGTAGCAATCTTCTTTTTTAGCAGCTCAAAACAATGGTTAGCTTGTTCATTCCACACAAATTTAGTCTTCATTCCACCCTTGATAGTATCAAGCATAGGAGCACAAATTGCAATGAATTATTTGATAGAATTTCTATAATACTATGCTAAGCCATGAAAACTTCTTACCTTAGTGCTTGTTCTTGGAGTAGGCCAATTGATGATGGCCTCCACTTTGCTAGTATCCATCTTTAGGTTTCCTTGAGATAACAAAAATCCAAGGTATACTATCTCTTTCTTGATGAATTCACACTTCTCCAAATTTATCATCAACTC
The DNA here is from genome assembly GCA_018584345.1 of Thuja plicata. NCBI lineage: Eukaryota > Viridiplantae > Streptophyta > Pinopsida > Cupressales > Cupressaceae > Thuja > Thuja plicata. The sequence continues at coordinate 203,587 of MU223566.1, read as the reverse complement.
CTCCTCATGTAGCCTATTTCAAACTATTTCTAGGTGTTTGAGATGTTCTTCTCTTGACTTACTATAGATTAAGTATATCATCCAAGTAGACTACCAAAAACTTTCCAATATAGTCTTTAAGGACTTCATTCATCAACCTCATGAAGGTTGATGGGGCATTGGATAGGCCAAATGGAATGAAAAGCCACCCATACAATCCTTTTGTGGTATTGAAGGCTTGTTTCCACTCATCTCCCTCATTTACCCTGATTTTATGATAGCCACTCTTTAGGTCTATCTTGGTAAAATACCTTGCTCCTCCTAGATAGTCCATTAGGTCTTCTATCCTAGGGATAAGGAACCTATACCTAATTGTTATCCTATTTATTTCTCTAGAGTCTATACATAACCTCCATGTTCCTCCCTTTTTAGGGGCTAAGATAGTGGGCATGGCACAAGGGCTAATGGACTTCCTAATTAGACCTTGGCTTAATAGATCTTGAATCTACCTAGCTATCTCCTCATTTTTTTGAGGAGTCATTTTGTATGCATCCTTATTGGGTAGGGTATCTCTAGAGATTAGGTCTATTTTGTGGGTTATTGACCTCTTAGGTGGTAGGGATGATGGTTTTCCACCACTCACTATGCCTTCATACTTCTACAGCAGGTCCTACACTTCCTTTGGCAACTCTGTCTTCTTCATTGCTTTGTCTACACATTTTTATTTTGGTTTCAACACCAATGCAAAACTAAATTTTTCTCCTTCTTCCAAGGTCTCTAATAAATCATTCTCAATCACCATGAGAACATTTGGGCTAGATGACTTTATCTCTGCATCTTCTAGTAGTGACTAGATTTTGAATGTCACATTGTCCTTCTTGAAAGTGTATGAGTTCTTTGCACCATCATGCATGGCCTTTCTATAAAATTTCCATGGTCTACCTAGGAGTAGGTAGCATGCTTACATAGGTAGGACATCACATAATACTTTTTCCTTATACCTCCCAATTGAAAACTCCACCCAAGCTTGCTCATTGACAAGGACATGCTGCCCTTTGTTTAGCCAGGTGACATTGTAAGGATTGTTGTGGGGTATTCTTGTCATCTTCAACTTTTTGTCTACTTCTTCTGACACTATATTTTTAGTATAACTTGAGTCTATGATGAATCTATACACTTTTCCCATCATCTTACACTTCACCCTAAATAGTGACCTCCTCTGGATAGGCTCTTCTTTTACTGGCTCTTTTATCAAAGTTCTTCTCATCATGAGATTCTCTCCTTCCTCTAATTCCAATGGCACTTCAGGGTGTTGAACTCCACCACTAGTTTCTTCTTGGACATAGTTCACCCTCTTGTCACCTCCTTGTGAAGTTGAATGCTTCTATGGACATCTATATGCAAGATGTCCCATCTGATTGTAGTGGTAACATTTCATGTTGGCAAAGTAATTACTCCTTCCTTGATTGTTGTTTCTTCCTCTGCTATTATAGTTCCCACCTCTATTTGAACCTCCTCTACTAGATTTTATTTCTTATTGTTAACTAAATTTGTTCTCCCCCTTGGTTCTTGGGTTCAGAACTCCTTCCACCATATCCACCTCTCTATCCTCTAGTGTCTCTTCCTCTACCTTTTCCTATGGTAGTACTAGAGTCTTGTTTTTTCCTTAGCTTCTCTTCAAATTTGATGGAAATTTGGTGGCACTTCTGAATGTTGTCTAGATTCAAAAGACTCATCTCATCTTGTATGGTCCACTTTAGTTCATTAAGGTATCTTACTACCTTAACCTTCTCATCCTCTGCAACTCTACATCTCATGCAAAGTCTCTGAAATTATTCAGTGTATGAGTTTACATCTAGGTCCATTTGTCTCAGACCTTTCCTTCTCTTATGCAATTGGATTTCATAATCCTCAGGGATGTAAGCATCTCTGAATTTTGTAACCATAGCCTTCCATGAAGCAATTTTCCTCTTTCCTTCCTTCTCTCTCTTAGCTTGGATGAATTTCCATAGAGTGAGTGCAGACCCTCTCAGTATAGCTTTTGCAACCTTCACTTTTTGAGCCTCAGTGATTCCATCACACTCAAAATTGTTTTCTAGTCCCTGTATCCAGTCAAGGACTATCTTTGGCTCCATATTTCCAGTAAATATTGGAACTCCTTCTATTTCTTTTCCACTCATAGCCTTTAGAACTTTTAGGAATGACTCCTCATTAGGACATGGTCAGCTTCAGGTACTTCATCATCAATGGAAAGATATTTTCCTTTCCCTTCAACCTTATCCTTCACTTTATCTTCTTTCTCATCAACTTCATCTACCTTTTTCTCTAGTTGAGAAAATCTATCTTGGAGCATTCTGTTCTCCACTTCTTGATCATCTAATTTCTTAGATAACTCAGCATTAGTCACCATTGTTGACTCTCCTACTGATTCAGTTGGTTGGAACATTAACCACAAGTCTAATCAACTATGCTTTGATACCAATCTGGTGTAAGAGTTCCAAGGTTTTCTTTGCACTTGCTCAACTATGGAATCCACTTGTCCAAGTCTACTTGGGATCATAATCCACTCCTATAACCCCATAAGTCTTAATTATTCAAGCCTAAGACTATTCAAACTCCACACTTGAAGTTAGTTTCTCTGTGCTTAACCTTGAAAGATTTCAACCATTGAAAGTACTTCTTGTCTCAATACCCTCTTGGATGATTCTAAGCTCAAACCTTCCCAAAAATTCTTGTAATTTCTACAAAGGTCATTTTTATCATTAAGACATATATTTGACATCTCACTAATCCAATTTTAGTGGGACTTGAATCCGAAAGTGATCGAGTTCCAAACTAGCTCCGGTTTAGGTCCTATTAGGACTAATTCTCTATTAGCCCTATCTAGAGGGTTTTTATGAATTCTTGCTAAAATCTTCCACACAACCCTAAAAACAAACCTAGGATTCAGATATAATTTTCCAAGACCTCTAGGATTTTAAAGGTTTTAACTCCCCAAACCATCCGTACACTACTATCCTGAAATGCAGGTCATTTAGGGTTCTTTTCAAGCATTGACAACAATCCACTGATTTTTTTATAGAAATGTATAAAGATGGATTAGTTAGGATCTAAACTCATAGACAGGGTTCACTTAGACCCTAAGGCTTCTGGAACTCCACCTAGTTTTTTTCTTTCCATGTTACACTCCTTGTCGGACAGGCCTTTCTCATCTAGGGCATAACATTAAAAATAGCTACTCAAGTCTTCATGACTTATCCTAATGTATTTAAACTATACATAGGCTCCCCTAAAATAATCATCCACCCGTAGGAGTTTTCCATGGTTGGATTTCATGGGGGAGCCATGAAAACATAAACTACTCTGAACAGGACCGAAAGACTCCCTAAAAATTAACCAATTTACAAATGCTAACAAATTAACTCTACAATACTTGAAAAAATAATTAAAAAGTCTTAAAAATAACTACTCAACACAATCCCAACATTAAACTTGTATATTCAATCCATGCAAACACTATGTAACTCAAAATGCTCGACTGTTGCTAAAAACTAGAATTGTAGAGCTTCTATTTCTATTCAAAACTTGCTTACATGATCAACCTCTTCGGGAAATGAGGTGCACAATACCTTAAGATGCTTCTCCCATGTTTCTAGGTCTTATCCATTAATTTCTTACTCCTAAAATGAAGGGAATCCAATGTTGTCAAGTTGCATGCAACATTTGCAAAAAGTTGCAAATGTTGTCATGACAACTTTTGAGCATCTTTGCATTTATGCTCCAATCTATCTTTTAGGGCCTCTACCCATATATTTAGATGAACCAAAATCATTAAATCCTATTAAAGATGTTAGAATGAATTCATAATTACTAAGAGGGGGGTGAATCAGTTATCCTTAGGTCTAGATGTACCAATTTAAACTTTATACCACTTTGAACAACTCAGATCTGCTCGGCAATAATAGTATAAATCAACAACATACATATGCAGTTTACTATTCAAAACTAATCATCTTGTAGAAACTTAACAATAAAACACAACATAAACATTCACATAAGTTGATACCAGTATTTAACGTGGAAACCCAATTTGGGAAAAACCACCAGTAACATGCCACAAATTTTTCACTCTTATGAAGTGAGCTTTGTTAGGAGCCAACCCTATTAAAGGTTACAAAACACATTGTTAAATGTTACATGGTTAAAGGATTTAATCACCCTGTCAAGAGTGGCCTTGTTAGAGGACTTAGAAAATTTGACCTGAATGTCACCTTGCTCAAAGGATTTATACAATGATTGTTAGGTCAACCTGGTTAAAGGATTTTAACTAATACAATGGTTAAAAAGTAATCAGCAGGTGTGATCTGATACATACAACTTACTTTGAAAATCTAGATCCAATTCAGCTCTAATTCTAATTCACTAAGTGGCCTCCATTCTCTTTTCAATATCAAGATCTTCTTGGAAATCTGTAAAGCAATCACTCTCGCAACTCTCTGCTTCTCTACTCAGCCTTCTATGCTAGATCATGCCAATCAATCAATTAACCATGCAATTCTCTTGCATACACTTTTCACATTACTCTACTTACACATCTGAATAACCCCTTTTAGGTTATCTTATACCTCTTCATCTAAGTAAAATAAATCTTTGCTTCTTAACCAAGATCGTAGATCTTAGGTTAGGTCAGATCCAACAGATGTTTCCCTCCTTACATTTAATTTACTTCTCCAAATTAATCACTAATTAAATATTTGATCCATGCATTAATTACGGTTACCCATGCATTTAAATAGTGTGGACCAATCATGCTTATCCTTAATTAACTTTACATATCCCAATAAAATCAACTATGTCAGCCAAAGATCTTAAATCTACCAAAATACTGCTGCTCGGCCAACACTCTATTCTTCCGCTCGGTCGTCACTGGTTTCCTCAAAAATTTAATGGCACTTGGTCATCACAAACTTTGCTCATCATAAACTATTCTCAGTAAACTGTCATCAAAAGATAAACAACACATTACATTTCTAATGTGCCAACTGATCAAGTACCCTTGTGATTTCCCTTAACTCAACCATTTTGCTTGGTCTTCTTGTTATTTTTTCCTTCAAATCTTCTTCATCAATCAATAGATATGGTACTCAAATAGATAGCAATAGTCTCACCAGTTAAGGTTTGACATCAATGAAAAAACAACAATTGTTTCCATTATAGCTTTCCAACAATCTCCCTCTTTGGCATTGATGGCAACACTAAACTTTTAAACTATAATTTTCCAACCATAGTTACCATACAATCCAAAAAGTCTACCAATGTTCCTTGATATCAACAAATCTTCATTAATGTCTTTAGCTTCATTCTGATTCTCATATAGTAAAACATTTCTCCCTCTGTGTCTATAATCACACTAAAATATTTCTATCTCTATTCATCTATAGACTCCCTCTTTCAGTAAACTCTCCCTTTTATCTCTAAGTATAATAAACTCTCCCTTTTTCAGTAAATTCTCCCTCTTTGACAACAATGCCAAAGACATTGACATCTTCATCATGCAGATTCTTCTATTCTAAACTCTGTATCATGTTGTTCCCATCATCTTCCTTATGACTGATCTTCTTTTCTGTCCATGTCTGTCTTTTAGAACTTTAGGCAACATCCTAAAGTGTGGCGGCCTGTGCATCAATGTGTCAAATATTCTAAATATAACATTTGGTGCAACAATACCATTCTGAACTAATTAGCCTTAGTTAGGGGAATCACCCCTAATTTACCTTGCAGATACTCATGAGCATCCTTGGGTAGTGCCTTTGTAAATTTGTCTGCTAATTGTTCCTTAGTATTCACATATTCCAATATCACTTCCTTCTTTTGAACTAGCTCCCGCAAGTAATGATACTTGATAGTTATATGCTTTGTCTTATAGTGCATCATAGGGTTCTTAGAAATATTAATGGCACTCACATTATCACAATATATGACAACTAGTTCTGTGATCTCTTCTTTCATACCTTTTAGTAGTATCTTCAACCACACAATATTAGAAAAACTAACTGCTGCTACCACATACTCGACTTTAGCTATAGATTGTGAGGTACAATTCTATTTCTTGATTGTCTATGAAACCAATCTTTTTCCTAAAATAAATGCTCCACCTATGGTGCTTTTTCTATCATCCAAATTTCCAGCCCAATCAAAATCAGTATAGACTCTGAGTTCAAACTTTTCATTCTTTTTGTAATACATACCATATTCATGTATTCCTTTCAAATATCTTAGAATTGTTTTTACCGCCATCATATAAGTTTCCTTTGGATTGGTGAAAAATCTTGCAACAATTACAACAGCCAGTGCAATGTTAGGTCTACTGTGTACAACATATTACAGCTTTCCAATCATTGACTTGTAAAGGGTTTGATTCACTTCTTTTGTATCATCATTTTATGCTAACTTCTATCCAGTAGCCATGGGTGTAGTCACTGGCTTTGAATCTTCCATTCCAAAAGTTTTTAGTATTTCCTTGACATATTTTGATTGAGTAATATAGATACCATTCTTCATCTGATATATTTGGAAGCCAACAAAGTTGTTTATCTCACCAAACATAGACATATCAAATTTAGTTTGCATCTCCTTTGCAAATGCTTGGCATAACACATCTTGTCTACTAAATATAATGTCATCAACAAAAAATACAGCCAATAAAGTAAATTTACTTTTCTCTATCTTCAAATACAAATTGTTGTTGTCATTGGTTCTTGAAAATCCTATCTTTATCAAGTAATTGTGTAATCTCTCATACCATGCTCTTGGTGCTTTCTTCAGTCCATATAGTTGCTTGTGTAGTTTGCAAACCATATTCTTCTTTCTTGGGTCAACAAATCCATTATCTTGTTCAATGTACACTTCTTCTTTTAATATGCCAATTAGAAATGCTAACTTTACATCCATTTGATAAACTTTAAAACCTTTGTAGGCTGCATATGCAAGTAAGGTTCTGACCCTTCCAACCTTGCAACTGGGGTGAATGTTTCTCCATAATCGATTCCTTCCTCTTGTGCATAACCCTTGCATACAAGTCTAGCTTTATTCCTTGTTACTTCTCCATGTTCATTCAGCTTATTTCTGAATACCCACTTAGTAACAATTACATTCTTGTCATTCGGCCTAGGTACAAGTGTCTTAGTATTTTTCTTTTCAATCTGTTCAATTTCTTCATTCATGGCTTGTATCATGTCTTCATTGTTTAAGGCATCTTTTATTGTTTTAGGCTCAAAATCACATAACACGCATGCATCTTCTCTCAACTTGATTCTTGTCATAACTGAAAAATTCTTCGATCCTATCATTTTATCAAGTTTATGGTTTCTCCTTACATACTTTTCTAGAGTAGGTTCCTTTTTTTCTTTAGATTGATCATTCACATTCAATTCATGTTGATTATGTGACTTGGCATCTCCATCAGATATCTTGGCAATTACCTCTTGTTGCCCGACAGCTTCATTCTATGAATCAGAAGGTGCTAGATGTTTCTCAGCAACCTCATTCTTAGGTTCAAGTAATACATTAGAATCTTCCTCATCCATATAGATAAATGATTTGTAACTTCCAGGTTTCTGTGTGCTTTCATCTTCAATTCTTTCTACATATTCATCAATTCTAACATTTGCACTTTCCACAGTTTTGTTAGTGTTATAATTCAAACACTTGTATGCTTTAATTTTAGTTGAATAACCAAGGAATATGCCTTCCTCACCTTTAGCATCAATTTTTCCATTTCTGTTATCCTTTAGTATGAAACATTTTCTTCCAAAAACTTTGAAATATCTTACATTAGGTGCATACCCATACCATAGATCATAAGGTGTAGCATTAGTACCTTTCTTTACTTGTACTCTATTAAGGGTATAGACTGATGTACTTATAGCTTCTCTCCAATATTTTTGTGCAACATTTTTCTCCATCATTAGTGTTCTAGCACAATCCATGATAGATCTATTTCTTCTTTCAGCAATACCATTCTATGGTGGTGTCCTAGGTGTGGACATCTGTCTTTTTATCCCCTATTCATTGCAGAACCTGTTAAACTCATTAGAAATAAACTTACCTCCTATCTCAGATCTTAAAAATTTCAAGCATTTACCTGTCTCCTTTTCAATTTTTTGCAAGTACCACTTAAATAAATGGAATGCATCAGATTTTTCTTTAAGGGACATAACAATCATCATTCTTGAGTAATCATCAACAAATAGAATAAAGTATCTATCTCCATAGTAAATTTTCTCTCCAATGGGACCACAAAGCTCAGTATGAACTAATTCCATAATTTCCTCATAAGTATGAGTCTTTCTTTTGAAACTAGATTTAGTCATTTTTCCTCATTGACATTGCTTACACATTGCATTTTCAGGTTTCTTTAACTTAGGCAGCCCTCTAACCTTTTTCAATTTTCTTATGCTTACCAAGTTTTCAAAGTTTACATGAAATAACCTTTTATGCTATAACCAAACATCATTATATTGTGCAAACAAGCATGTCTCATTAGCTAAGTCTAGATCGAACAAGTTACCTTTTGTTTGTTCTCCACTTCCAACTAATTCTCCAGTGGCACCATAGATCTTTACATTCTTGTGATGGAATTCAACTCTGTAACCAGAAGTATTCAGCTATGCAACACACAATAAATTATAGTTAAGATCATCAACCCAATATACATTGTCACATCTAATCTTTCCAATCAAGTTAATTGATCCTTTCCCTTTAACAAGACATGGTGCATCATTACCAAATTTAACATAACCACCTTTACACTAATCTAAGGTTTCAAATTTGTCTTTATCACTAGTCATGTGATGTGAACAACCACTCTCAATAATCCAATGGTCGCCTTTACTCATATAATAAATTAGTGTAGTTTCTCATCATCATCAGAATCATCTTTAATAGAAACATACACAACTTCTATACCATTTGCATCAAAATTGTCAGATTCACTGTCAAAAGCTTCTTTAGCTATATAACAAGATTTCTTACCTTTATCTTTGTAATCTTTATAATTTCTGAAGTCTTGGTCATCTTTTCTGTCTTTGTACTTGTTGTCTCTTCTTTCATCTTTATCATTCTTATCTGGACATCTTGCAATAATATGAACAACTTTGTTACATGAAAAAAAGATGATAGGAAGTTTACCTTTGAATTTTCCTTTTCCTCTAGATAGTCTTCTTGCCATAAGTGCCTCAAGTTCTTCCAGATCATCATCTATAGTGTTTCTGTCATTGTCCACACATTTCTTTCCTTTCTTTGATTTGTTAAGGACCATCTGGGACTTGAATGCAGATTCAATAGCTTGTGGAGTGTAGTCAAAATTTGACATCTCAAATGCAGTAAGTCTATCTACCAGACCTTCCAAAGTCAAATTATTATTAGGAGTACCTCTTAACTCTTGAATTTTAGAGACTCTAATAGAATATACAGGAAGAAGTGTTCTCAGTACCTTTCTCATAATGGTATTACCATCAATGGTTCCTGTTGAAAGTTGTTTTAATACAAGCCAACTTGCTAGGATCTCAAGATTCGATTTCCTCTCTTGAAAGAATAACACGGTTATTCCCAAGGTTCTTCGGGGTCGGGTCACAACCTACTTGGCTACTTAGTTGAAGATAAATGTGATTGTTCACAAGGACTCAGGAATCCTTTGCTGGATCGTTCAAGACATCAAACTACAAAAAAAATTTAGTTACTTTTTGGTATTTTCCATTTTAACAAATATGGGGGTTTGATAAATAAAATGCAATTTTGTATTTTTTGAAATATTGACTTTCAGAATTGAAAAATAGAATGTAATAGAGAATAGGGTGACAAGAAATGAAACAAATGGCTGAAAATGAAATCCTACGGACATAAACCGTTTGTAAACCATTCCTTGCAAATTGAATGATGGGAGAAATTTAGTGTAAACCCACAAAGCATGAACTAGACTAAATCACAATTCACTACCCCACAAGTGCAAGCATTTGGAGGGAAGATGTATTCACTCGTGCAAGATTTTCAAAATTGATCAGATTGTGAAGCCACCAAGATGTGTGCACCCACAAGACAGCTTTATTGTTAAGCCCAAAGATGATCTCTTCCACACATTCATCACAACAAGTAAAAGCAAACAACAACAAACTCCTACCAAAAGAAACATGAATTCAAAACACAATAAAAAAGAGGATCTCTGAAAATAATGAATAATGCAAGCATACATTCAATAATTTCGCATAGATGGAAGCAATTCACACACCACAGATGAAGCACCAAATGTATATCTTTATTGCATTAAGAATCCGACCCTTTACATTGATTTGTGATTAAAATATATTGAATTTGATCCACAACTCTAAATTCCAAATTTAGGGCATCAAAAAGAAAAATAAATTAAAATAAAACTTTCTTGAAAGTGAAACTATTCTTAACTAACACTAGATAACTCGCATGGATTCATGAACCTATTTACAATCAGTTTTTCCATGCAAGGAGGGTCAAACTCACCAAGAAGAAAGAGAAAAGGAGGGTTTATTTTGAAAACTTGGAGCCTTCTTCTTGTTTCTAGAAGTCTTTCTTGGAGTCTTCATTTGGAGCTCTTCTGGTGGTGGAGACTAATAGGGAACCCTTAGTTCCTTAAAAAAAAAAAATCAAGCTGACCATCCATTAGATCTGGAGTTCAACTGGTGTGAAAAAATGTGATCTCGCTGGAAACACCAAATTTTTTTCAGACCCCGACCTCAACTCTGAAAATTTTAAGTGTCAAAATTTCTAAGTGTTTATCATCAAATTTTGGTCCGAAGTTTGGACTTGTTGGAGGCAGAAGAGGCCAAAATATCTAGAAGGCCGAAAAGGCCAAAACTTGGAGGGCCAAAAACTTTGGGAGGCTGAAAGGCCAAAAACTCTGCAGGGCCGAGAGGAAGAAAATCCTGGGAGGCCGAAAGGCCGAAGAGATGGATTGTTCACGGGGGCCGAAAGGCCAAAAGGCTGAGAAATTCTTCAAGGAAATCCTTAAGTGTTGGAAATTTCTTCCTCTGAACTTGTTTGTGGTCTGAGGGGTCAATTTGGGAATACCTCTGGGTGGGCAGCCCAGAGCCTTTGCATGATCTCCTGAATTTCCTCATAGTTTATCTCTTTCCTTTTCGCCCTATTAACCTTCCATTCCTGCTTTTCTTTAAAGGTAGTTAGCTTGGAAGTGAAGAATTGGATTTCCTCTATGTGATTGGTCATCTTCATCATTTCTTCCTTTGAATAGAATAATTGTTGTAGGGCTTCCTTGGTCCCTGTACCTGTCATAATGTCCTTGAATTGTTGGACCACTTCTTTCGATGGCCATAAGACATGCTTATCTTCATCCCGGTATAAGTCAAGGTCAATCCCTATGAAGAAGATGTCTATTTCTTCTACCCATTCTAGGACCTCCTTCTGCTTATCCAATATGAAAGCTTTACATTTCCCCCTTCATCATCATCTATATAAGTTCTTCTTCTTAACTGGATTTCTTTAGTAAACCATGTGGGTTTACTAGATGTGGTGACTATCTCATATGGGGTAGCTTGTAAAATGGTATCTAAATTTTGGGACCCTGGAGTAACCACTTTATCTGGCCCTTCTCCTTGTTCTTGTCTTTGTTTTCCTTCACTTTCTTTTCCTTGGTATTCTCCTTCTCCCCTTTCTCTTTTTTCCTTGTCTCCCTCTTTTATTGCCTCATCTTATTTTTCCTAACTTTTGTCTTCCTCTCCTAAGGAACTAATCGAGGCTTCAATATTGAGACCGGTCATAGCCCCCACTGTGGTTTCAAATGATAATGCAACCTCTCTATTTATTGACCCCCCCGGTGTTGGGATGTGGCAAGTCAAAGGGCTTAGCGATGGTGGGGTAGGTGTTGGGAGATTTGGGATTGGAAATAAAAGAGTGGTTGGTGGAGTTATGAGAAATGGGAATGGAGTAGGAATATGAGGTGGTAGTGTATTTGGTGAAGTATCAATATATTATTTGAAGAACAAACTGAAAGAAAGCTAACTAAACTAAGAAAATAGATAAAAACTTTCTACGTCACCAAGAATGCAGGTTTTTCACACTTTCGGTGTTTCAGACACCGAAGACTATTTTGGAGGCCAAAAAGGCCAAAAGTGTGAAACACCATCATTCAAAGTGGGTCCCTTTGGACCTTTTGGCATCTGAAAGTCCAAAGGTTTTTAGATGCTGAAAGTTCAAAATCCCAAAGCTTGAAAACTAGGTTTCAGAGATTTTGATATGTCGGCATTTCAGACATTTTGGAGGTCTGAAATGATGAAAAGGCCAAGTGTCTGTAATAGCAATGAGACAGGACTTTTAGGGATTCAGTCTTGTCAGTGTTTAAGACATTTTAGGCGTCTAAAATGTAGAAAGAGTCAAATCTCCAAAAACAAGACTGACAACCAACTTACCTGGTTTTCGGCCTTTTGGAGGCCAAAAACCTATGACAAAGGTCGCGAATGAACAAAAAACCCCTTAAAAAGCCAGAGGGAAAAAGAAACCCGAGGGAAAAATAAAATTTGATGGAGCATCTCGTGGTAACCCAGGAATATCAGGATTGGGTGCATACATCAGGGATTTGCATGGCAATTTGGTAGCATGCATTTCCTCCCCATTGCCAATAGGATCAAATAATATAGCAGAAGCACAAGCAATGCTTGCAAGACTAATACTGGCAAAAAAATGTGGAATCACCGACACACATGTTGAAGGTGACTCCATGGTTATAATTAATGCTTGCATCAAAAGATCTACCCACAACTGGCAACTAGAATACATCCTGAAGCAAATTTGGCAATTATTGGACACCTTCTGAAAAACATTCCTCTCCCATACATTACGGAAAGGAAATTGGGTTGTAGACTATCTAGCCAACTTTGGCTGCAAGGGTGTGGATATTACACTTATAATGCCAAGTGTAATCCTAGGAGATATGTGTGAATTAAATAGATTAGTGGAATTAGATCAATCAAGCATTGCACATAATGATGCATAAAATGAACATTCACATAGCTACAAAGTACGCTAGCGATAGGATCGGTTTCAAGCATATAGATGATGTCATCAACACACACACATGAGGGTATGTGGTAATCATGGTGAGAAAAGGTATGTAGGTGATGTAAAATAATTAATCCTCCATGTGGGAATTGAAATCCAGAATGAACAGCGATATTTAATAGGTGATGGGTTGATCTCAAGGTGAAAAAGGAAGTACACCTAATTAATGAAATTATGATGCAAAGCTAGGCATTTCAAAAAAGAAGATCCCAAAACTTATTGTCACCATATCCATTGCGCATGCCCACCTTCAACCAGGGAAATCTAGAGTGCAAATAGTGTCAATTCAGAGTTAGTTAAAATAAAGACACACTCATTTATGTGCCTCGATGAAGCCATCAAAGCACTCCACATAGCTTATTTAAACACTTCACGACACAATGTGTAACACAAGCATTAGAGTATGGATTGTATGGCAGAGGTATGTGTTACTTTCCGGTCTTGTGCTACCCATCATTCGGAACTATTGCCAAAAAATTATAGAATTTGGCTACTGTCCAACATAAATGAAGACGTGCTCCCAATGCGCATCAATGATTAAGAGAAGGATGAAATGTTTTTGGTGCACTCTGATGCCATTCGATGCACAATCATATAAGTAATGGGTCATGAGAACTTTGACCCATGAACTAAACAATTTCTATTTCCTTCACAGCTAATGTCTATATTTTTGTCGAATGCAATGGACCTCCTTTAGTCCCCTCGTTTATTAGAAATTTTGGCATTCAAACTGGTTCACAAGTAGTTTTGGGTTTCCAACAAACTAAAGCATGCCATGCAAAATTATGACCTCTAGAATGGCCATGCATTGATTGGGGGTTTGTTTACCACACATCAAATTCTACACAACCACAAATTCTTAGTGGCGTTTAATGTAGCCAAGAGGGCAATAGAAATGCAGAATGCATAGATCATGAGAAATGCACTCCAAGAGAATGGGCATGTCCTTGGCCTGCTGTTGGAGGGGAAAATAATGGTTAGGGTTCTCACGCTGATAGACCTTCTGGGGTTACCAAATTTATCAGGGATTCCTAGGCACATCAATCCCTAGAGACCTCATGTAAGGCATGAAGAAACCCCAAGCTTCAATCTACAACAAAAATATATTTGGGCCCTAGAGAACAGACCCAGTTTACAACTATTTGGATTGGGTGTCAGGTGCAGCATCCAAATGGGCATTGGGTGTTGCAACCAATTTGGGTCGAGAAGGAAGAAATTAGGAAGCACATGGAAACTGGTGGGTTATCAAATCCCCAAAACCAGAGCCAACTAGAGGTTCTTTGGGTTGGGGACCATGATATATGACACCACACGAGAAGAATAATATGGTGGATTACGATTAGGAAATGGCTGCAACAGAGGAAGGAGCAATGGCATTGGTTGTGGAGTGGCCGCAATAATAACATCACTCTACATATGATGCTGTGATGTGAGAGTAAAGCAAGTAACTATTGGTGAAGAAATTTTTTTCAAATATGTATAGTTGTTGATATAGTTCGTCCCTCAACCATACCTAATTTTGTAGATTGTTAAAGTTTTTGTTATAATGGACTTGAGAAGATATAAAATCTTGGGCTATCTATGGGTCGGATACCATAGTTTGGGATATTGGTGTCAGTGGTGCCTGACAATGATAGTACCAACACCAACATTGACTAGAACCAACACTGACACTGACCAGAACTGACACCGACACTGACTAGAACTCACACTGACAATGGCTAGAACCAACACCGATGACAATAACAATTGTTACCGATGCTACAAAGAACTGACACTAACAGACCAACTGAGATAACTAACAAGTGATCTTGTCTAGCAGGGTTACCCGATCGACAGTACCGATGACCTGAACCAGCCAGACGATTTATAATAAATAATGACTAGAAAGAATGACTAATGTAGAAGGGTGGTGACTTTTTTCTTGAATATAAATAATGTATTGTATCTGAGAAAGGATTCTAGGTTTTCTTGCTGGTACTTTCTCAGATGAGCTCTTGAACAAGATTTTATTATTTAATATATATATTCAGTGGCTCGTCCACTTTTGCCTAAAAAAAAAAAAAACTAATGCTGATACATGTTCTTCTGAGGCTGACCAAGCGAGAACTCAAAGGGAAAAACAAGACCAAAAAATGAAAAACAAAAGAAGGGGGTCCCCATGGTCAGAGGACCAAAAACAATGGGGTGTGTGTTGTGGACCCACAATAGTTCCCTTAACTCCTCTAATAGCATTTACAACTTCCTTTATCCTACCATAATATTGAACTATATTTTCTCCTTCTTGCATTTTAATTTCATCAAAATTACCTCTTAAACTTTTAGATTTGGCTCTCAGTACATTTGTATCTCCTCCATAGATGGTTGCTAGGGAATCCCACATCTTTTTTTCATTTGTACATTTATTTATGTCTTCAAACTCATGATAGTTTAGAGATGATGCTTGATTGTGTTTCTTCTTTTCTCTTAACTATGTAGCTATGGTAGGTGTAGTGGGTGCTACATTATCATGTTCAACATAGTGCTTAGTAGAATAACCAATACTATCCAGATGCAATTTCATCAAACTCTGCCATGCAGGGAAATTATCTTTGTTCAACTTTGGTACCTCCTTTTTATACATCTTGATATTTTTCTCCAAGTACCTTCAAACTGTTTTCAAGAGACTAAAGCTCTGATACCAATTGATAGAATGACTTTAGAATAACTGAGAGGGGGGGGGGGGTGAATCAGTTATCCTTAGGTCTAGATGTACCAATTTAAAATTTATACCACTTTGAGCAAGTTAGATCTTCTCGGCAGCAGTAACATAAATCAACAACATACATATGTAGTTTACTGTTCAAAAGTAATCAGCTTGTTGAAACTTAACAATAAAACACAACATAAACATTCACACAAGTTGACACCAGTATTTAACCTGGAAACCCAATTTGGGAAAAACCACTAGTAATATCCTACCATATTTTCACTCTTCTGAAGTGAGCTCTGTCAGGAGCCAACCCTGTTAAAGGTTACAAAACACATTGTTAAATGTGACCTGGTTAAAGGATTTAATCACCCTGTCAGGATTGGCCTTGTTAGAGGACTTAGAACATTCCACTTGAATGTCACATTTATCAAAGGATTTACACAATGATTTTTATGTCAACCTGGTTAAAGGATTTTAACTGATACAATGGTTAAAAAGTAATTAGTAGGTGTGATCTGATACATACAACTTACTTTGCAAATCTAGATCCAATTAAGCTTTAATGCTAATTCAATGAGTGGTCTCCATTCTCTTTTCAATCTCCAGATCTACATGTAAATCCATCAAGCAATCACTTTTGCAACTCTCTACTTCTCTGCTCAGCCTTCTCTGCTAGATCATGCCATTCAGTCAATTAACCATGCAATCCTCTTGCATACACTTTTCACATTACTCTACTTACACATCTGAACAACCCCTTTTAGGTTATCTTATACCTCTTCATCTAGGTAAAATAAATCTTTTCCACTTAATCAAGATCATAGATCTTAGGTTAGGTCAGATCCAACAGATCTTTCCCTCCTTACATTTAAGTTACTTCTCCAAAGTAATCACTATTTAAATCTTTGATCCATGCATTAATTATAGTTACCCATGCATTTAAATAGTGTTGACCAATCATGCTTATCCTTAATTAACTTTACATATCCCAATAAAATCAACTATGTCAGCTAGAGATCTCAAATCTCAATAATTACCAAAATATTTTTTCTCAGCCAACACTTTGTTCTTCTACTCAGTCGTCACTGGTTTCCTCGACAATTTACTGGCGCTCGGTCATCACAAAATTTTCTCGGCATAAGTTGTTCTGAGTAACCGCCATCAAAAGATAAACAACACATTACTTTGCCAATGTGCGAATTGATCAAGTACCCTTGTCATTTCCCATAACTCAACCATTTCACTTGGTCTTCTTATTATCCTTGCCTTCAAATCTTCTTCATCAATCAATAGATATGCTACTCAAATAGATAGCAATAGTCTCACCAGTTAAGGTTTGACATCAATGACAAAACAATAATTGTTTCCATTGTAGCTTTCCAACAAAAGCAAATTTCATACTATGCCAAGGTGTAGGACACATTTAGACCACATTTCCCCATTTAGGCCAAATCTAAGGACTAAACATTAAAAATAAAACTAACTTAAACTAGAATAAAATTAGCACTAATCACTAATTCACCTAGTCACACACAACAACAAGACCTTCTAAGGCCTTAACAAAAAACATACTAACTTTGCTAGAGTTAGTTACAAGCCAAACCTAACTAGGGCTTTGAGCATAGCCTAGGTGCTACTACACCACAACTCATTCTACATTTTAACAACAGATAATGGTAAGAAAGTACTAAATAATAACCAATCATTCATTGAATCTCAATTACCATTTATAAAAAAAAGCAACAACCACACAAGTCAAAAGGAAAGTGAGAAAACTTTGATGTTTTAAAAGTGCAGAATATAGCCAAACCAAACCTAATATGTATAAACATAGAAATACTAATTCCTAATCAGTGCTTTATCCATTGCGAAATATCTCTACTACAGATGCAGAACACAGAAACCAACTACTGTCAAAAGTTCAAAACCATAAATACAAGCAACTCAGATGATACACTTCTTATAAAATCCTTGTGCATATCAAATGAACTTATGTTTTATACATAGCATCATTTAATTTGATTCTAGATCAAAACTGATGAACAAAAACATACATATAGACAAAATCTATGCAGTGAATCAGAAGACTCCACAACTCAAGAAATAAACACAGAGGAGAGATTTGAATATGGAAAACCTATATTAAGTATGAATAACTGTGTTCCTATTTCAATCTGATTCAAAATACACTTTTTCAATAAATGCAAAAGACATGAAACTTTCTATTCTATCTTGACACTCTCTAGATTACATTTGCTATACTCTCACTGGAATAAGTATACAACTTAATGCTTTTTGTACTTCCCCAAGTTTCCAGCCCCCTACTAAATGATCTTCGAAACCTTTTTTATATAACTATATCATGTTAAAATGGAAGCAATTCCATGTTAATAATGTTTATCCCTCCTTAGGGTGTATTTTTTACCACCATCACATTGTCCCCTCATTTCTACATCCTCTCTCACTTCCGTGTCTATTTAGGACCCTGATTGGACCTCTCCGGACACCTCCCATCTTAACTAGCATGTTTTCCAGGGGTCCTGACTCCCTAGGTCAAGGATGAACTTGACCTTGACCTAGTCAAGGATAACCTCAACCTTGACCTGGGCGCCCCTTGAAATCTGGAAGTTTGTCAGCTTCCGGAGGTCATCAAAAATTCATTTCTAACTTTTGGGTCGGTTGTTTTGGGTTCCGAAGAAATGGTTATTAAATTATATTTAATTTAGGTCCTCTTCTAGGGGCATGGTTCCAATTAGAACTTAATTCTCCTATGTCACCCTCTCTATAAGATTGTGCCCTAGTTTCATATATAAATAAGTTTTCTCCTCTCATTTTCTCTAACCATCAACTAAGTAAAAGAACCAAGAAAGTGTGATCAAGCACCTCTAAAGAATTCCTCAAGAAAAAATTTCAAGCATCCATTGTTCTACATGTTTTCAAGCTTTCAAAGTGTTCAATTCTTCCTCTCAAGCATTCAAGTTCTCCATTGAAGATCAAGGATTCAAGATTTGAAGCCTTTGAAGGGATTTGGTTCAAGCATTCAAGATTCATCATTCAAACCCTAGATCTATCCATCATGGTTGAGTGATCTTCCTTCAAGGTCCTTTGTTCATCCTCAAGACTCATTCATTCTCCCTCCAAGGTTGATTCCAAGCATACAATCATGGAGGTTTATGGTTTTTAATTGAGTCAAAGCTTTCATATTTACATACTTGTTTACATTCAAAATATAATTGCATTTCTATTTGAATATCATAGCTTCATTATTAGATTTACTTCTACTACTTGCAAGCATTCTTTATTTCAATTATTTGTTTCAAGGTTAATTCCTAAATTGGGGTTTGACTAAGGAAAACCCCTCCCCCAATAAACAAACCATTTTTCTTGTAGGTAAAGGTTCAGAACAACAGATTGGGACAGAGATTCAGATACCCTTTTCAACAAACTTCCAGGATCTGAAAACAAAATTTCAGTTTGAGACTTTTTAGGTTGATTCTTCCCTAGGGAATAATCATAAATTCTAGTCAATGGTGACATTGACTTGAGGGTACAAATCAGAATTGTGTCAAAATAGAAAAATATTTCTAGATTTTGTTTGTCTTTGCGTTTCTATTCCAGATCTGGTCTTAGAATTTCCAGAAACTCAACAAAGGCTTCAGGAAACAAAATTCTTCAGATCTGAAATATTCTAAGGTTAGTACATTTCTCCTATTCAATTCAATTAAAGTTATTAATCTTTCTACCAAATGGGAATTAGGGTTTTTCTCTTTATCTCTATCCTTGATAGGTTGATTCATTTATGCATTGATCCTTTCTTTAGGGTTAATCAATTTGGATCTTCCCTTTAAGAAATTTGGGATTAAGAGGACAACCCCACCTTCACACATTTTTTAAATAACCCTCAATTTCAAATGTAACGTAAGTAAACACACATTAATAAACATTTCACTGATTTCATATTTTACATTTTGGTGAACTTGCAATAGACAACTCTTTCTTTTTGATTTCAGATGTTTTGCCTCTTTTTCTTAGAGACTAGATCTTGCATATTAAATTAGTTTTATTTTATGATCTTTCATTTTAAAATACAAAAAAATCTACATAATCATAAAAATATAAAAAACACACCTCTTGTGTTTCATTCACTATGAAGATCTTTAAGATGCTTTGGGGTATGGCTATTTTTCTCATTATGCTTCTTTTAGCATCTCTCTATAGTACTTATGCTGTTTATGAAAGTATCATCCATTTCATTATGTTTGTTAATCTTCATGTTTCACTTTCTTATGCTATTATGAGATTAACTAATACTAATCTTCCTAGTCTCAAAACTTTCATCAAGGATTTGTGTAGTGGACTTATTACTCTTTTGGCTTATGTGAAGAATTGGGTAGATGATACCCCACCTACTAATCTTCCTAATCCTATAATCCTAATCTAGCTCCTAATTTTCCTAATCCTAATCCTATCAATCCTAATCCAACTCCAAATATTCCTATTTCTATTTCTCCATCATAACTCCTTAGTTCTTCCCACATTTATTATGGGGCTCAAGCTAGGATTCATGACAATGATGTTCAAGAATTCTTTCATTTACCTTCCCCTCCCTATCCAATCCATGATGATGTTAAAGGGAAAAACAAGGAAACCTCTTCTAATCCTATCATTCCACCATACACAACATTTTCTCATGAACACCATAATCAATCTCTTTCTATCGAATCTTTGCAAGATAGGTACACTACTAGATATACTATGGTGGATAAACAAGGCTATAAAGATTTAGGGTTTGGTATCAATGAACAAGGCATTAAAAGACCGATTCATTCATCTCCTAAATAAGATATGCATGGTATAGGTTTCCCACCTCCTCTAATCAAGGTAGTTGATCTTAACCATCATCCTCCTCTTCATGTTCTTCTTCCAAAACCTTCTTTAGATCACCCTGATACTCCTCAAGATGTGGCTATGAAAGTGTATGTCCAATTAATGAATTCTAAGAAAGAAATCTTTAAACCTATTATGAAAAATGCTCTCTCTAAATACAGATGTCCTATCATTATAATAATACATATTTACTTGTTGTTTGTGTGCATTTCAAGTTATATGTTTGAGAAAGAGCTTCCTTGGGAATTATATCTCATTCCCGTGCAGTATTACAATTTCTTCATAATTTTGATATAGGTCATTCCCCTTTTTCTTCTATAAATTAGATCATGTTTCTCCTCTTGTTCTTAACTGGGGGGAAAGAGGTATTTTATTCCAGTCTTCTTGGATCCATTTTTTCTCTTATCATGTATTTTGTTTTGAGTTTAATTAGTTATTCTTTCCATATTCTATCCCTATAATTTTTTTTATAATAATTCATGATATCTTTTCTAGGACATTTGTTTTATAAAGATATCCCTTTGCTACAATATCTCTTGATATAATTTGGTATATCCCTTTCTTTCACCACTGGGGAGCATGGTATTTTCCTTCTTCCTCTATCTAAGGATATGCTTTCCTTAGCTTAGTGGCATTTGTTTATCATACAACATTATTTCCTTATAAAGATTTATTTTTTTGGCCATGGATACCCTCTTATATGAGAGGTGATTGTCCTAGGTCATAACCTTTTCTTTATTTTGCAAACTATGCCCTAGATAAACTCTTGCCTTTGCTTTGGGTTAGAGTTTGTCTCCTTCATTCTGAGATTCCTCTTCCTCTTCATCGCACGAGGCTAGATGATTGAATCTTTGGTCCCTCTTTTCTTTCAAAGATGACATTTTATCTTACACACTCCTCTACGGTGGGGGTCTTGATGATATCCATTTCATGATTATCTATGTTCTTAGAGGTAAGGGTTATTTCTCTTTGCTAAGGATATAGTTTATATTGTTGTTAAGTTGGATATCTCCTTACTTTGTGAAGTAGGTATCATCTTTCTCTTCCTTGTCCTGCCTAGTGGGCAGTCATGATAAGGAGGGGGGCATATATAGGGTGTCCCTTATACTATATTTTAGATTAGTGTAAATTTTACAAACATGTTAAATCCTTGAAAGGTAACGCACATAAGTTGCTAAATCTTGAAGAGACGCATTTTTATTTTTTTATGTTTGCTAAATCCTCGGAAGGAAACACACATAAGTTGCTAAATCCTAAAGAGATATGCATTTTTAAAATTTTACAATATGCTAAATCCTTGGAAGGTAATTCACATAAGTTGTTAAATCCTTAAAAGACAGGCATTCTATACATTTTCCATAGTGATACAACAATGTGGATCTATGTATATTTTAAAAAGCCTTCAGAAGACACATTATAATT
The DNA here is from genome assembly GCA_018584345.1 of Thuja plicata. Taxonomy (NCBI): domain Eukaryota; kingdom Viridiplantae; phylum Streptophyta; class Pinopsida; order Cupressales; family Cupressaceae; genus Thuja; species Thuja plicata. The sequence goes on along the minus strand of MU223566.1, from coordinate 181,503 downwards.
ACAAAGCACAATTTATGGGTGAACCTATTGTGATCTCCCTCCTTGGTGATTCATGGTAAGGTGGGTATCTTACTAGGTGAGGTAATCACTATCTCTTTTCTCTCTTTTCGCTTTCATGCTAGTATAATTAGATCATTAAGCTATGTTATCTATAGTGTTTCTCTTGTCTTACTTATGTAATCATGTATTTTTTCTATGATTGATTTGTCTTTACTTCCATATCTTTATGCATGTATGTTGACTTATAATCCTTGGTCTATCGGCTCATTTCCTTGACATAGTGATGTTCTACCTCATTGTGATTCACCAGAGTCTTTCTTCTAACTTTATCGCAAGTATGTTTGATTTCAATACTCCTGCTAAAGTGGGGGCTTAATGTATCGTCTTAAAATGGAAGCACTTCCATGTTAAGAAATTTTAGCCCTCATTAGGGGGTTTTTTGACCACCATCACATTTTCCCCTCATTTATACATCCTCTATCACTTCTGTGTCTATTTAGGACCCTGATTGGGCCTCTTTGGACACCTCCCATCCCAACTGGCATGTTTTCCAGGGGTCCTGACTCCCTGGGTCAGGGTCAACCTCAACCTTGACCTTGGTAAAGGATTAAATCAACCTTGAATTAGGTTAGGGACAACCTTGACCTTGGTCTGGGTCCCCCTTTCAAATCTGGAAGTCTAACAGCTACCGAAGGTCATCAAAAAATCATTTCCCACTTCCAGGTCAATTGTTTTGGGTTTTGAAGCAATGATTCTTAAATTATATTTAATTTAGTTCCTCTTCTAGGGGCATGGGTCCAATTATAATTTAATTCTACTACGTTGTCCTCTCTAGAAGATTGTGCCCTAGTTTTGTATATAAGGAAGTTTTCTCCTCTCATTTTCTCTAACCATCAACTAAGTAAAAGAACCAGGAAAGTGTGATCAAGCACCTCAAAAGAATTAATCAAAAAAAAAGTTCAAGAATCCATTTTTATACATGTTTTAAAGATTTCAAAGTGTTCAAGTCTTCCTCTCAAGCACTCAAGTTCTCCATTGAAGATCAAGGGTTCAAGCTTTCAAGCCTTTGAAGGGATTAGGTTCAAGCATTCAAGATTCATCATTCAAACCCTAGATCTATCCATCATGGTGGAGTGATATTCCTTCAAGGTCCTTTGTGCATCCTCAAGACTCATTCATTCTCCCTTCAAGGTGGATTTCAAGCATACAATCATGGAGTTTTATGGTTTCTAATTGAGTCAAAGCTTTCATATTTATATACTTGTTTACATTCAAAATACAATTGCATATCTATTTGAATATCATAGCTTCATCATTAGATTTACTTCTACTACTTGCAAGCATTATTTATTTCAATTATTGATTTCAAGGTTAATTCATAAATTGGGGTTTGACTAAGGCAAACCCCTCCCCTAACAAACAAACCAATTTTCTTGTAGGTACAGGTTCAAAATAGCAGATCGGGACAGAGATTTGGATACCCTTTTTAGCAAACTTCCAAGATTTGAAAAAAATATTTTAGTCTGATACTTTTTAAGTCGATTCTTCCCTAAGGAGCAATCAGAAATTCTGGTCAATGGTGACATTGACTTGAGGGTACAAATAAGAACTGTGTCAGAACATAAAAATATTTCTGGGTTTTGTTCGTCTCTGCGTTTCTATTCTTGATCTAGTCTCATATTTTCCAGAAACTCAACACATGCTTTAGAAAACAACATTCTTCAGATCTGGAATATTCCAAGGTTAGTACGTTTCTCCTATTCAATTCATTTAAAGTTATCAATCTTTCTAGAAAATGGGAATTAGGGTTTTCCTCTTTATCTCTATCCTTGATAGATTGATTTATTTATGCATTGATCCTTTCTTTAGGGTTAATCAATTTTGATATTCCCTTTAAGAAATTTGGGATTAAGAGGCTAATCCCACCTTCTTCACACATATTTCAAATAACCCTCAATTTAAAATGTAACATAAGTAAACACATCGATAAACTTATTCCTAAAATTCCTTATGTTACAAGAAAAAGGTTTGTAATAAGATTCAGATCATTTAGGGTTAGGTTAAGAACCAAAAACTAAATTAATACAAGACAAAACAATAAGTCATTACAACCACTTGCTTCTCTATCTTCATCAGTAACTTTCTCTTCATTCCTTCCTATGAAATATGATCTGCACATGCTAATAATCTTCGGATGTGGAGAATAAACGTCCAACAGATGGAATAAGATATTATAATAATAGTTGAATCTAGGAAATTATCCCATTCTGCGCTGCAAGCATTAATTTATCTTTCTTCAAAAACTTTAATCAAAGGATTTGATCTGACCTGTACAACCACTAGGCTCGGGAGTAGATCCACCATTAATGCAGAAGAGGTAGGGCACCGATTAAGGATTACATAAGGTTTTAAAACTTAAAAAAAAAAACCTTAACCATCAGTTCTCATCATAAATGCACTCTAAAGATATTTTAAGAAAGCAAATTTTATCCTATTAGCATCCCACAACCACATAAAAATGACCTAGAAGATCAGATTCACAAATTTATTCTCCTGTAGAAAAAGACACAGTCTGCCACTTTGAAACCCCGTGTAAAATAATAAAAAATTCAAATATCTGCTTCAATTATCACAACTGGCATAGAAAACACCATCAGTGGTTGAGATTAAAACCTTAATCTATCTTTAAAATATCACCATTTATCTCTTAAAAATCACCTGCAAGCCAATGACATAATACCCCTCTAACCCTAATACAAGTTTTTTGAATGAAGTAAAATCTTTAGATGTTTCCTTATAGCTTAATACTTTTTTTCCTATAAGTTGTTTATAATAATTTCATCAGCTTGTACCTGAGAATTCTAATATCAGACATATTGACTGAAGGTATCATTATGTATGCTTGTCTCCATGTATGTATAAAGGACCTTCAATACCTTTCTGAACACGGTTAGGATGTTATGTGCTGGATGGATATAGATATATTGTTCTATTAAAGTTACTTTCGATGAATCTTGTATGTCACTTAATGATTTAGGATATTTATTATGATTATGGTGATTTATTATTAACTAACCCAATGCTCATATTCTAACCCTCAGTATGATAATGTTACATTCTTTGTGTGTGCATGTGTGTGCGTATATATATGCATCATGTGTTTTCATGATTCGGGACAAAGTCATAGTTACTCACATGGATGTGGTCCACATGATGTATCGATCCCAATCATCTATCTGCAATGTCTTCTTTTAAATGTACATCGATGCACATGTATTTCTTCTCTATGATGCAGGTTTGTAGGTACTGGGCATCGACTTCACCTTGCTTCACAGGACTGAGTGTGCCCCAAAATCCTTGATCATTGTTATTGTTACAGAGATAGTACCAGGTCCCGCAAGACTAAGCCTAGCCCTGATCCTTGCTCCTAGGTTGGGTCTTTTTGGGATTTGTCCTTTGATTGTGGATTGATGTCTATTTTTAGATGCGTAGTATTTGATCACTGTAGATATTCATTATAGTCTCTAGGACTAGGTGAATATTGTTTTGTGGTTGGACTATCGGTTAGTAATAATTTGATGGTATTATGGAATTAAATGCATGGTAATAAGCCTTTTCTTGTGTATGCAGTAATGCATGATTATAATAATAATATTTGCATGGATATATATACACATAGGCATATGGGTGTACACATATGCATATGTTTATATATATGGCTATATAAATATTCTTATATAAATGTTTTAATATATGTGTGTGTGTTTATGTATTTATTTATTTATGTGCCTTTTTATTTTTAAGTAAGGAATTAACTATTATGTGAAATTATAACTAGATCTATAATTATTCCTTTAAAGGAGGAAAGTAACTAATCCTTATCTAAGGTGAAAGAAAGAATAAAATAATAGATTTTACTTAAAGCATGAAATTAAAACAAAGGTGGTAAATTAACCAAAGTATTCCTGGGAAACTATTTACACATTAATTTATCTAAAAACTAATATAGTCCAAAAAAATAACCAAAAGATAGTTGTGGATGGTTGCATTGGTTGAAACTTCCCATGTAACCAATCCTACAACATATTTATGTAAGGAGATTTGGAAAGTAATGGGGGAGGAAGAAGATAGGAAATTGACATACAACCAAAGAATATTGAGAAAGTTGGTGGTGGCATTTGGAGGAAAACTCTATGTTTTAAAAACTTGAAGAAGTTGGAATTGGCTGGAGTGGGTTGAGAACTTCTTCAAAGGTTTCTCCGCAGGGTTCTAGGTAGGGTCTATCGAGAAAGAGAATCCTTTTCATATGAAAGTTGTGCTTGACATGTGTGTTTTATTGTCTGCTAGTGTTATATTAGATCAGAGGAAATCTTTAATGGTTGTAATGCTATGTTGCTTTCTCATATTATTGAAAAGTTGATGAATATCTTCATGATAGGTAATGATAGTATGTTTTCATGTCATTTTTCCTTCTTTATGAGTTGTCTCCATCCTTTGACGCTTGTGAGTTGTAGTACTCTCTCTCTCTCTCTCTCTCTCTCTCTCTCCCTTGTTAGAATAGTATGTTTTGAGATTATACTTCTTTACATCGCATCTAGTGGCAGGAATAGAATAGAAATACCTTAAAGGTAGGATGGGTTTGAAGGTTGTTTTGGAAGGAGAATAGAGGGATCTCAACTGGGTATCTCTCTGATTCTGCTTTCTAGACTGTTATCTTACCCAGTTTTACTAGAAAGGCCAATCTACCAGTTGTTTCCTTTGAGATGCAAAAAAATTTCCCACCTGCGTAGTTCTGGACTCCACTTGTGTAGCCTGCATGACCACCTACACATCTTAGGGTTCCCACCTGCACAACTTCATGACCACCTGCACATCTTGGGCTACCACATGCGCAAGAATCTTCCAGATTGGTTTTTAGGGTTTTTGGAAGGGCTTAGGGTGTCGTGTTGGTCCTAGGTTGTGTGTAAAATTGTAGGACGCTTATTTTTCATATGGTTTTATGTTAAGGATCTTTTGGAACCCTCTCAAGACTTTGTGGTCATTTTTGAAACCCTGATTAGGGTTAGGGTGGTCTTAGTCTGATCTCAGCCTTAGGGCAGAACATAAAATGTAACATTTAAGTATAAGCTACATACTTATAATTCCTTATACTTTAAGTTACATTTTGTGTAATACCTTCCAGGATGTTTGAGTGTGGTTTCAGCCTCATAGGAGTTCAAATAAAGATTCTAGATTTTGAAGGTTTTAGGAAATTTCAGACTTAGCCAATTTTAGGAATCAACATGTTTTCTGCAATATGATCTTGTTATGATGTTTTTGGTTTGAGTTGGTACCAAAAGGAACTCGTTATATGGTTTTTTCATAATACTTGATGATTCATGCATTTTTATGTCTTCTTATTTGTTATCTACCATCTTGAATGTCAGATTAGGGTTTAGGACTGTTTGGTGGATTAGGGCCAATCAGTGATCCCCTAAACCCAATCCTAGGTTACTAGGATGTTATAATTTATGTATTTATGAGTTTCATGATGTTATTATGTTGTTTAAAATCCCTTGTGATTCATTTGATGCAATGTGGTTGTGTTTTAACTATCTATGTACTCGATTGCGGTTTAGGGTTGTCTAAAGGATTCAGGACAACTAGTGCTTTCCTAAACTAAACTGTTTGATGTTGTGACATTGTTATGTCTTCCTATTGATTATTATGTGGGTATATTATTCAATTTTTATGTTTTCTAAAGGTAGGGAACCTAAGAACACTAGGTGAGTGGCTCACAGTGGGTGGCCGGGGTGCTAAGTGGCTAGTACCAGTGTAGCCCACTATGGAGTTATTTAATCTAGTGATAACAATAATAATTTATGGGAAGGGAACTACACATTAGCTAAGCTAAGCCTCACCCATGCCAGTAGTGCTAGTAAAGGCTACGTATGGGAGTGGGATAAGGTGCTAATGTGATATCACAATTAGACAGTCTCATCCCTATGAGAGATTTTTGGTTCCACATGTGCCTACTTGGGGTCGGGGCCCAGAGTGGCTGACTAGGGTAACCCAAGGGGTGAGGGCTATGTGATGACACTCACCTAGAATTTATTAGAGTTCCTACCAATGTGCTTTATGTCTTTGTGATCTTCTTGTGTTTTCTATTGTGTTATGTTCTTGGAAGGGCTACCATCACCTTAGGGGTATCCTAGTTGTTACCTTCTTGCTTGGACCTTGGTCTCTATCTCCTAGCACGGGGGAGTGGACTCTTTTTGGATCCATGTGGTTGGGTGGTTAATATTTTTATATCAAGGTTCTGTTCATGGTCCGATGGATGTTCTTGGCTCCTGTTCCTTCAAGATTTCCAGTTTTGAAGACTTTTTATTGTATATGTAAAGATGTGCTTATGCATGTGCATTCTTGTAAAAGATATCTCTTGTAAATCATTGGATCTAATGATATGATGTATATCAATGTAATTTAAAGAAATGTATAAGGGAATGGGTAGATCTAGGAAAAAGGAAAGGGAAAATATTATATGTTATCAATATGAAAAGATAATTGTTTAGTATATTTATTCATGTATCTTTTATTACTTTTGGTATCCAAGAAATGATCTTAGACTTAGTATAAAATAATGTATTTATGAATGAATGTGCTATCTCTTGATGCATGGTTGTGGAAAACTATTATGAGTTAATGAATCTATGAATAAATAGCTATAGAATTCAATATTGGATTATGGTTACTATTTTTCACAAATGTGTATGAAATAATAAATTATATAGGGCATTGCATATCCATCAAATGTTTATCTTTCACCTAAATGCTTAATGAATAGTGTAAATAATGACATGAGTTTAGTAAAGGATAACTCACATGGATGCATGCTAGAATATTAGGATTCATGGTAAGATTATACATGCAACTTAATGTTAAGAGTAAAGGATGGATTGCAAATTTAAATTAATCAATCATTGCCTTAATGGGTAAATGAATAGATTAGATTAGGTTTATGTAATAGCGTTGTTAGGGAACCTAGGAGGACTTAGATTAGTTATAATATTTAATTTTAAAATATATATTCACATCTCTTAGTAGTTAGTTGGCTTGTCCTCCTCGGTTCCTTTGTGGGGTGTGACATCTTGGTATCAGAGCCCTAGGTTTCCACACTAGGAACTATGGGAATCATAGCTCACTTATGCATAACATTGAATATTTTATCTCTGTCTCCTTTGTTTTCATTTGTATGCCAGCAAAATTTGAATCTGAGGAAATGAAGGCCTTGTTTCTTGTATTTATGATACAATGTCTTATAAAGGTATATCGATTCCTTGATGATTGAGTTATATTATAAATTATGATATTTCATGCTAAAATTAGTGATGTGTTAAAAGGATGCTTTCTATAAATAGAATGTTAAAGAATTCCTTAGACTTGTGTGCGTCATCTCCTTGTTGATAAAATCCATTGTTATCTCTAGGGAAGCCAAAAGTAAAAAGGATACTCGATGTTTTAATTACCGTGGTAGGCAATATTATCTCCTGACCCTACCTATAATATATTTTATTGGAAATGTGGTGCACACTATCTTCTTATAAATGACCAGTTGACTTCCTTCTTAGAAATGAATTGCTTTTGCACCCTTAATGTGAAGAAAGAAATGTTGTGGTAGTACTTTCTTTTATTCTTATAATTAAATTTAATGGATAATAAATTGTACCTAGACAAGAAGAGATAAGTTTGGTGTCGTATCTTGGTTTAAAATTTGAAAATGAATTTCCCTCTTTTTCTAGACAAAAGATGAAAGAGGGTGGTAGAATAGATAATTATGTGAAAGGATAAACTAGGGCACATGAGTGAATAAGGTTGTTTTTATATAATAATGGTTTGAATGATCTCTCTCTTTCCCCTCTTCTATGACTTCTTGAAGTAGGAACTTGAAATGTAAGGAATCTATAATTTATTTCCATGTGTATTTCTCTTTGTCTCTCTCTTCCCTCTTAAGAAATAAGTTTTGAAGGACTAACATTGTTTAGACAAGGCAATAATATATTTGGAAAATTTGTAAATGCTTAATTAGGAAACCCTTGGGTGAAGGAATTATGTTCCCAAGATTTAATCATAGGCTATAATTCACATTTGCAACTTTGAAGAAGATTTTTTATCCCTGTTGTGGTAAGAAGCTATATTATTTATGCATGCCATGTTAATTTGCATAGTAAAGGAGTTAAGATAACAATCAAGAAAGTCTAGGGAAGAGTATGTATGAAAATGTGTTGGAAAGTTGACTTCCTGAGGATGCATGACTTATTTTGTGTTTTCATCATGGCAACAAAGTCATATTAAGTTTCTATCAAAGATAACATAGAATATAAAATGACTAAGTATGGAAAACAAGACAGATAGAGTTATACAACAATCAACACATTAGTGCACGTGCGAGAGACTGAATCAGAGTATGTACATTCAAATATATGTTCTATGTTTCATGTACATACTAATTCCAGACATGTATGGTACTGAATGATAGTACAGAGAAGTTACAGACAAATCAATACACCAACAGTCCAGAAGACAGAGCATGAAAGCCGACTAGTGTTTTGATCAGTGTATATTATTTTGTTATGTAAAGGCCAAGTGCCTATCATAGTATGTTTGTAATAATTTAATTAGTAATGTTGTAAACATACTTAAGCCAATTAGTTTGGAAGAGTTGTGTATTATGTTTTAGGGCCGACCATAAGTCATGTTTTGGGTCACGTCTATTCGGGCATGAACATATAAGTATTTAATGTAAAGTTATGTTACAAGTGTCAAAGAAAATGCATGAGAAATATATAGAAGAGTAGTATAATGAGGTCAGTATGAGATAAAATATCTTTAAGAGAGTAAGAGCATCAACACATACAAAGAACTGATCAGACAACAGTGTCATCACAACAGTTCACTTTTGATATAGTGTATATCAACTATCAGAAGGTTGTAGCCTTCATCCTATTGAGCAGTGAGCTCTGGAAGTGAGCTATATAAATTTAAGAAGGTTTTGTAAAGACTCCTAATAGGGTCATTGTACTTGCATTGTAAAGACTACTTATAACAGGGCAAAGGAACTTTAACAGGTTCATTATACTAGTACAATATTTCTGGGTACTAATTCCCATTGGGTTTTCCTCTGATCAAGGTTTCCTCATAAACATATCATTTGTTATGAGTTCTTGTGTTAAAATTCATTGGATGTATGTTTGATTTATGATTAATTTGCTGAAATATAATAAATAGACAAACATTGATTCACCCCCCCCCCCTCTCANTGCTGAAATATAATAAATAGACAAACATTGATTCCCCCCCCCCCCCTCTCAGTGTTTCTAACAATTGGTATCAGAGCTCTATTCCTCTGAAAGAAAGTTTAACCACTTGAGGAGATCATGGACTCAGTAGAAGAAAAATATTTGAAAAAGAATCTTGATGCAGCTCTTGAAGATATTGATGGATCTGAAAAAGAAAATGAAGAACTTAGACTAAAAGTTGATGGCTCACAAATGCTTATCAAGAAATTGAGAAAAGATTTGCAAGATTGTTCTACAAGTGATTTAGGGAAAATGGTCAAAAAATTTAATGAAGAGAACAGGTCTCTGAAAGATAAAACTGAAAATCTGGATGAACAACTAACAAACAGTCAAATTGCTATTGAAGAAAAGATCAAAGAAAGCAAACAATTAGAAGATGAACTTTTGCAAGAAAATATGAAAGTCTTGGAATTGGAGAACATAAACAAAAAGATGGAATCTGAATTAATAGAAGCAAAGGATAAGATTGATAAACTCCACACAAGTTCTAATTCACTTTAATCCTAGCTCAATGCACAAAAGCTAAGAGGCAACACTACTGGTCTTGGATACAATGTAGCACAAGTATAAATAAATTCATTAGAAGAAAGAAAGAAAGCACATGAAGCATCTTCAGAAGAAAAGAAAGTTGAAAATGTTGCAGAGATTAAAATAGATCCACCTAAAGAAGAAAACAAGCAAGTTAACATAACTTTTTATGCATGTAATAAACATGGTCATTTGGCAAGAGATTTTAAAGAGGTAAGACCTTTCAATGGTTATTGTTACTCCTATAATAAGGTTGGTCACAGGGCTATACATTGCAGAAAAAATCAAAGAAATCAGTCACAACACAATCAGAGAAATTAGCCTCAAAGAAATTTGCAGAACATTACATGTCAGATATGTAACTAAAATGGACACACAACAAAGCAGTGTAGCATTATGAACAAGAACATCAGACCTCCTATCATTTTTCACACATGTGGAAAGTATGGACACATCTCAAAGTTTTGTAGATCCAGAACTCAAAAACAAAAGGATCCTAAGAAATCACTATTTGAAGAAGAAGGAGAAGTCAAGTTTGTTCAAGCAAAAGAAGAGTCAAGAAAAAATTGGGTTGAAGTAAAGAAGGATAATGCAGAGAACAAAGTAGTTGATGCATCCACAGTGGACACATCCTCTATTTCTGGTTGAATAGAACTTCTTGGTCTTAGGGGAAGCTATTCTAGCTCGAAACCCCTATGTGGCTGGTATACTCACCTCTGAGTATGTGCCTATGGATTCATTCTTATGATCACATGATATAGAAGTATGCATACACGCATTGTCTATAATGCATTCAGAACAAATTTTGAAACTCTATGTGAGAACTACATACGGTTACAAACATTAAATGTAGTAACTTTTATAAAAGGATATAAGTGTTTGATCTTCTTCACATTTGCATTCGAGATCACAAAATTTGGAGAGCACAGGAGCACTAAGCATCAAAGAATGGAAGCATAACAGATTTAGTGGTTAAAAAGAACGATTAAGAAGTTGGAACAAAACCCTAGCATTTGTGTCATTTCAAATTTTTGTGAAAACCTATTTAATCAATCATCAAGTAAGTATGGTGACTCTAGTTGTATTTGACATTGCTGAGAGGAAGAGATTTGTATTTAAGAGGCATCCATTTAAATCCATACTGGATGATGTGGAAGGAGATTTCTCCAAAACTCTGTTAGGAGTCGCTCACGTAGAAGACATCTGCGCATACATTTATTGTAAAAAGGAAACAGTTGGAGATAATAGTATAGCCACTCTCATGGCTTCGATGATGAAACCTGACCATTCATTCAAGGATGAATACACACAGCTCATAGACAACCCTATCTTTGAGTATTCAAATTCACATGAATTCTATGAACTAGAATGGGTTAAAATCTTGTTGAGTAGGATTCATGATGACCTCTACTAGATTGGTGAGGTTCCTATCTGCATCACCTCTGACCTAATCCATGAATTAACTAGAATTCCTAAGATTAGACTAGTTCTTCCTATTGGCAAGGATGTCAAGAAATATATTGATCAAGCATGCCTATCCAGAAGTGACAAGTGCGGTATGACAGTTGATCCTATCAAGGAAGAAGACATAAAGCTTCTAACTGTGATCCTTGGTTACAAGTTCCAGCAAGTAAGTAGATTGAATAGTGTCTCTACAGCAATTGTTCTAGTAGTTATCAGAATGGTGAAGGATAACACTCAGTACAATCTATGTGAGATATTGCACGCTCAATTGATTGAAAAAATTTGAGTTATCAAGCATGACAAGAGCAAGACATTCAGGTTTGGGTCTTTGATCATCTATCTATACTTCCATATAGTTGGTAAGGTTGCAAATCTTTACCTAGACAGAAGAAAACCCACTATGTCTCAAATATCACTAAAAGCCACATTAGAGAGTAGTGCAAAGGATGCTATGGACATGGACATCAATACTTTTAGGATCAAGATGTAGAAGACGTTCAAGATACTTGAGAAGATTGTTGAAAAGTATAAGGAAACCATATGATTCATGGTAGAGACTGACTGCACTTGCACGGAGGTAGTTGAGCCTAGAACTAAATGGATTCATCCACTTGGGTATGAAGTGGAGGAACATGTATTGGAAGGATATGCACAGGTCCTTTTGTCTGCGCCCAAAGATCCCAATGAGCCTAGATGGGGCACTTATAGAGAAAAGACTACTGAAGTTGACTCTACTCTATATAGTGCTGATAACAAAAGAAAGGCATCTAAGATTACATATACCATTCTAAGAGTTCATGGTGTCACTCAAGAAGATCTTGACAAAGCTAGAGAAGCCAAGCTAGCCAAAGAACTTGAGAAGACTGATGACATCCAGAAGAAGAAGAAAGTAGAGAGCACCTTTGCACCCTCTACCACCATTGACCTAGACTCATCTCCACCTTATATACCAAGAAAGAGGTTTAGAGGAAGGAAGGAAGCACCCACAAATCACCCACCCTCAAGGAACACACAGAGCACAACAAGGAACACTCAAGCTCCTCCTGAAGTAGGATTCAGACCTTGTCTAAATGTCTTTAAGAACAAGGTTCTTAATGAAGGTAGACTAGACACACTTGCTAAGGTTTATGACAAGTATCAAGAGATTGATAAAACTAAGATACATTATATGATCATCTCTCACATGATTAAGTTTAAGAAGTCAGTTCTTGAACTTAAGATAGTGATACCTGATAGGTTATGGAACATACTGGAAATAATGAAGAGACATGCAATTGAGGAAGACATGAGGATAAGAGAAGAAACATTGGATAATATTCTCCCTATATGCTCACATGATGAGAAGGCAATTCTATTAGATCTGGTGAAGCCTCATCTCAGAACCAAGACAAGGACTCTTTAGATTATGAAAAAAGAGTATGAGCAGATAGGAAAAGAAACTGAAAAGGCATTTGCACAAGTGTTTATGGATAGATACATGTATCCATCAACAACACCTACAACTAAGGTAACTCTAGCTCCTCCCAAATAGGTTAAAGAACCAATGATTCAAAATGCACCTATGACAGGTCCACAGGTTTCAGCGCCCTCAGTGTCAATAACTTCTGATACAACAAAAGACTTAGAAGATACTATAGTGGTTGATAATATCAAGATATCCATGAAAACATATGATAATGACATGGACAAAGTTGATAAAGCATTTGTAAGCACTGAAGAGATGTGCACTGATGATACATCTATACAACAAGATGAAGTTCCCTCCAATGTTCCAATAGAATTGAATAAAGAGAAAGATACTCAAGATAATGAGACACCAGTCAAGGAGATACCAGTAAAGAGTGACTGCATGGATACCAGTCAAAATACTATATTCACTCCATCCACTTTACCATCTACTTCGTTGTTGTCAAGGTTAACTCCTAACTCAGCAAGTCCAGATGCGTAGGGAGAAGAGGACTTAATGAAGATCAACATTCTAGCTATGGAAAAGGCCAAAGAAAAATAGGTTATGAGGAATCCTCTTTTCTTGGATTCAGTTAACATTCTAAATGATTTAGTACCTGTAGAAAAGAAAGTAGCCAAGATTCATTCAGTTGAAGATGTCGATAGCATTCTAACAAGCTTCAAAGCAGACTTTATAGATCTAGTAGACTCAGGTACTAGAATTGCAGAAGATGAGTATGAAAAGGAGAGATTGAATGAATTGGTAAATAATTTTACCTTAGATTTAAAATCTTTAAAGATTGGGCAATCTATATTGAAAGAATTGGTAGCCAAAGGTATGAAAGTTATAGAAAACTGCATGGATAGAGTAAAGTTCACCTCTTAACATATCAAAAAGATAGAAGAGGAAGAGATCATGGTGGACAGTACTAGAAAATTAGTTGAGACATCCATGCAAGACATGAACATCTGTAACAATGTCTATCAAGGTCAGTTGAACAAGATTGAAAAGGCTAAGTTGGAGATCAGTAAGATAAGAGTCAAACAAACTCAATTGAGAAATGCACTTGCGCCCTCTCTAGCAATTCTAAATGAGAACATCAAATAGATTGATGCCACCATTGTGACATATGATCAAGGTCCCTACATGGATTTGATAAAGATGGAGAAGCTGACATATGCCTTATGTGCGCATCTTTAGACAGTTGATGCAATGAAGGTATTCTAGCAGAAAGAGATCCAATCACTTCAGATTGTGTACCCAGATGTTTACATGGAGTAAGTATCTAGAGACTTACAAGTTTTGGACACCTTTGTCATTAATGTCAAAGGAGGAGTAATAGAGAATGTGTATATATGGGGAGCAGTATATGTATCTATTAAAAGATAGTTTTTTGTGATTAAGTCATTTTGAGATACTTGGCCACATTCCTTTATTTCCATAAATGAAAAAGGGGAGATTGTTGGCAAGTTGACTTCCTGAGGATGCATGACTTATTTTGTGTTGTCATCATGGCAACAAAGTCATATTAAGTTTCTATCAAAGATAACTAAGAAGATAAAATGACTAAGTATGGAAAATAGGACAGACAGAGTTATACAATGATCAACACATCAACACATGTGTGAGAGACTGAATCAGAGTATGTGCATTTAGATATATGTTCTATCTTTCATGTACATACTAAGTCCAGACACACATGGTATGGCATGATAGTACAGAGAAGTTACAGATAGATCAATACACCAGCAGTCCAGAAGACAGAGCATGAAAGCTGACTAGTGTTTTGATCAGCGTATATTATTTTGTTATGTAAAGGCCTAGTGCCTATGATAGTATGTTTTTAATGATGTAATTATTAATTTTGTAAACACGCTTAAGCCAATTAGTTTGGAAGCATTGTGTATTATGTTTTAGGGCCGACCATAAGTCTTGTTTTGGGTTGCGTCTATTTGGGCATGAACATATAAGTATGTAATGTAAAGTTATGTTACAAGTATCAAAGAAAATGCATGAGAAAGATATAGAAGAGTAGTATAATGAAGTTAGTATGAGATAAAATCTCTTTAAGAGAGTAAGAGCATTAGTGCATACATGGAACTGATTAGACAATAGTGTCATCACAGTAGTTCACTTTTGATATAGTGTATATCAACTATCAAAAGGTTATAGCCTTCATCCTATTGAGCAGTGAGCTCTGGCAGTGAGCCATATACCTTTAATAGCATTTTGTAAAGACTCTTAACAGGGTCATTGTACTTGCATTATAAATACTGCTTGTAACATCGCAAAGGAACTTTAAGAGGTTCATTATACTAGTAATATATTTGTGGATACTAATTCTCACCGGGGTTTTCATCTGATCAAGGTTTCCCCGTAAACATATCATGTGTTATGAGTTCTTGTGTTAAGCTTCATTGGATGTATGTTTGATTTATGTTTAAGTTGCTGAAATATAACAAATAGATAAACATTGATTCACCCCCCCCCCCCCCCCCCCCNTTCCCCGTAAACATATCATGTGTTATGAGTTCTTGTGTTAAGCTTCATTGGATGTATGTTTGATTTATGTTTAAGTTGCTGAAATATAACAAATAGATAAACATTGATTCACCCCCCCCCTCCCCCCCTCTCAATGTTTCTAACACAATGGGCTATCTATTCTAACGATGAAATTTTTTTTAATAAATATATGTCTTTCTATATGCCTTGTGAGTGGTTAGGATTCTAGATGAGTTATATGGAAACAAAATTCAAGTTTTATATACATTGTGATCAACACCTTAGTAGTAGTTAACAATAGTAAGTGATTAATCAACTATGAAGAGAAGTGGTTGCAGTAAATAAATGCTATAAGAATATGGTTATGTACGTTACTTAATTTATGCTTGGATACGAGGTTATCTCAAAGTGTTAAAGTATATGAGGCTATTACAAAGAGGTAAAGGGTAGAAACTCAATTTAAGCACATTGGTTAATTTAATTGTTGTGGTTATAAATATAGTAGTAGGAATCATGTTCTTTTTCCTCTCTTGATGGATCTATAATCATTATGAAATAGGGAACTTGAAAGAACTCTTGTACATTGTTGTTTGACATTAATTAAATGCTATATGGAAACTGACTGACATGAAAATTTGGGAAATCAATTAGATCTCCTCTAGGGGTGTGAATGCATTTTGAAAATCAAGCCCTACAATTATTATGAAAGATGACTTAGAAAATATGTACTGTAAATGTGTATATGTCCTAAGTATTGAAAGTATATTTACATATTGATGAAAAATAATATTGTTTTCTTGCTAAAAGAGGTTGTTTAATGTCTTCTAGAAGATTTCTTATAAAATTGTGCTTTATCGCAAAAGGTAAGTGTATGGATTGTTTTAGTTTCATGATTACAAAGCTAAGTAACAATTGTTTGTTGTATTCCCTTCATGAAAATAATAAGTAAGAATGTTATATACCTCTCTTTTTTGTCATGCATAGTTGGTAAGGAATGCAAATTTTAGAACCCTATTCAAAATAAATTTCCATATGTTGTATTATGTAGGATTAGATTGTGTCTCAAAAATAGAAAATTTATTAGAAATTCCATCTTTTATATTAGTTACCATAGATAGGAACTTTGACATTGGGAAAGGAAGTGATAATTTCAATTCGTAAAACATACATTTTTCTAATATATTGATGTTAGTGATTAAACATGAATACCTTACAATTTGAAGTTAATGACAATATTGTTGAAGTAATTTTGAAGTAATACTCTAATCTCAGTATCTGTTGACAAACTTATTGCATAAAGTGAAAGAATCAGATAGGTAATTCTTTTGAAAGTCTCTTACCCTTGGAGCCAAGTTAATCTACACTATAATAAGATAGGATTTATCAACACTCCTCATAATAGAATTATGCCTGTAGTCATTAAAGTAGGTAGTAATATTGCAATTCTATTTGGTAATAGTTTACAACTTATGTGTATAGTTCATTTCATCTCTTTCGACTTCTAGGAGTAAATAGAATCTAAGGGGGGAGGATGTAATACCCCTCTAACCCTAATAGATTTTTTTTGAACGAAGTAAGATCTTTAGATGTTTCCTTATAGCTTAATACTTATTTTCCTGTAAGTTGTTTATAATAATTGCATTAGCTTGTACCTGATAATTCTAATATCAGACATATTGACTAAAGGTATCATTTATGTATGGGTTGTCTCAATGTATGTATAAAGGACCTTCAATACCTTTCTGAACATGGTTAGGATGTTATGTGCGGGATGGATATAGATATATTCTTCTATTAAAGTTACTTTTGATGAATCTTGTATGTCACTTAATAATTTAGGATATTTATTATGATTATGGTGATTTATTATTAGTATTGATTATTAACTAACCCAATGCTCAGATTCTAACCATCATTATGATAATGTTACATTATTTGTGTGTGCGCGTGTGTGTGTGTGTGCATATATATATGCATGATGTGTTTTCTTGATTTAGGATGAAGTCGTAGTTACTCACATGGATGAGGTCCACACGATGTATCGATCCTAATCACCTGTCTGAAATGTTTTTTTTTATATGTACATCGATGCACATGTATTTCTTCTCTATGATGAAGGTTGGCAGGTACTGAGCATCGACTTCACATGGCTTCACAGGTCTGAGCGTGCCCCAAAATCCTCGATCATTTTTTTTGTTACAGAGACAGTACTAGGTCCCGCAAGACTAAGCCTAGCCCTGATCCTTGCTCCTGGGTTGGGTCTTTTGTGGATTTGTCCTTTGATTGTGGATTGATGTTTGTTTTTAGATGCGTAGTATTTGATCATTGTGGATATTCATTATAGTCCCTGGGACTAGGTGAATATTGTTTTGTGGTTGGACTATCGGTTACTAATAATTTGATGGTATTATGGAATTAAATGCATGGTAATAAGATTTTTCTTGTGTATGCAGTAATGCATGATTATAATAATAATATTTGCATGGATATATATACACATAGGCATATGGGTGCACACATATGCATATGTCTATATAAATATGCTTATATAAATGTTTTAATAAATCTGTGTTTATATATTTATTTATTTATGTGCCTTTTTATTTTTAAGTAAGGAATTAAATATTATGTGAAATTATAACTAGATCTACAATTATTCCTTTAAAGGAGGAAAGTAACTAATCTTTATCTAAGGTGAAAGAAAGAATAAAATAATACAGTTTACTTAAAGCATCAAATTAAAACAAAGGAGGTAAATTAACCAAAGCATTCCCAGGAAACTATTAACACATGAATTTATCTAAAAACTAATATAGTCCAAACAAATAAACAAAAGATAGTTGTGGATGGTTGCATCAGTTGAAACTTTCCATGCAACCAATCCTACAACATATTTATGTAAGGAGATTTGGAAAGTAATGGGAGAGGAAGAAGATTGGAAATTGACATACAGCAAAAGAATATTGAGAAAGTTGGTGGTGGCATTCGGAGGAAAACTCTATGATTTAAAAACTTGAAGAAGTTGGAATTGGCTGGAGTGGGTTGAGAACTTATTCAAAGGTTTCTGCGGAGGATTCCAGGTAGCATCTACCCAAAAAGAGAATCCTTTTCATATGAAAGTTGTGCTTGATGTGTGTGTTTTATTATCTGCTAGTGTTATATTAGATCAGAGGAAATATTTAATGGTTGTAATGCTATGTTGCTTTCACGTATTATTGAAAATTTGATGAATATCTTCATGATAGGTAATGATAGTATGTGTTCATGTCATCTATCCTTCTTTATGAGTTGTCTCCATCCTTTGATGCTTGTGAGTTGCAATACTCTCTCTCCCCCATGTTAGAATAGTATGTTTTGAGATTATCCTTCTTTACCTTGCATCTAGTGGCAGGAATAGAATAGACATAACCCAAAGGTAGGATGGGTTTAAGGGATGTTTTCAAAGAAGAACAAATGGATCTCAACTAGGTATCTCTCTGATTCTACTTTCCAAACTTCCATCTTACCCAGTTTTACCTGAAAGGCCAATCTGCCAGTTGCTACCTCAGATATGCACAGACGTTTACCACCTGCGTAGTTTTGGAATCTACATATGTAGCTTGCATGACCACTTTCACATATTAGGGATCCCACCTACATAGCTTCATGACCACCTGTGTAGCTTGGGCTACCACCTACACAGGAATCTTCTAGAGTAGTTTTTAGGGTTTCCAGAAGGGCTTAGGGTGTCGTGTTGACCCTAGGGGGTGTGTAAACTTGTAGGACACTTGTTTTTCATATGGTTTTATGTTTATGATCTTTTGGAACCCTCTCAAGAGTTTGGGATAATTTTGGGAACCCTGATTAGGGTTAGGGTGGTCTTAGTCTGATCTTAGCCCTAGGACGGAACATAAAATGTAACATTTAAGTATAAGCTACATAATTTTAATTTCTTATACTTTAAGTTAAATTTTATGTAATACCTTCCAGGATTTTTGAGTGTGGTTTCATCCTCCTAGGAGTTCAAATAAAGATTCTAGATTTTGAAGGTTTTAGGAAATTTCAGACTTAGCCAATTTCAAGAATCAACATATTTTCTGCATTATGATCTTGTTATGATGTTTTTGGTTTGAGCTGGTACCAAAAGGAACTATTTATATGGTTTTTGCATAATACTTGATGATTTGTGCATTTTGATGTATTCTTATGTGTTATCTACCATCTTGATTGTCAGATTAGGGTTTAGGACTGTCTAGTGGATTAGGGCCAATCAGTGATCTCCTAAACCCAATCCTAGGTTACTATGATGTTATAATTTATGGTTTTATGAGTTTTGTGATGTTATTATGTTTTTGAGAATCCCTTGTGATTCATTTGATGCCATGTGGTTGTGTTTTAACTAGCTGTGTACTCGATTGCGGTTTAGGGTTGTCCAAAGGATTCAGGACAACTAGTGCTTTCCTAAAATAATTTGTTTGATTTTGTGACATTGCTATGTCTTCCTATGGATTATTAGGTGGTTCTATTATGCCCTTTTGATGTTTTATAAAGGTAGGGAACTTAAGAACACTAGTTGAGAGGCTCACAGTGGGTGGCCGGTGTCCTAAGTGGCTAGTACTAGGGTAGCCCATTGTTGAGTTGTTTAATCCAATGATAACAATAATAATTTATGGGAAGGGAACTACACATTAAATAAGATAAGCCTCACCCATGCTAGTAGTACTAGCAAAGGCTACGGATGGGAGTGGGAGAAGGTTCTATTGTGATAGCACAATCAGACAGTATCATCCCTATGAGATATGTTCAGTTCCGCATGTGCCTACTTGGGGCCAGGGCCTAGAGTGGCTAACTAGGGTAACCCAAGGGGTGAGGGCTATGTGATGAAATGCACCTAGTGTTTCTTAGAGTTGCTACCAATGTGCTTTATGTCTTTGTGATCTTCTTGTGTTTTCTATTATGTTATGTTTTGGGAAGGGCTACCATCATGGTAGGGGTATCCTAGTTGTTACCTTCTTGTGTGGACCTTGGTCTCTATCTCCTAGCATGGGGGAGTGGAATCTATTTGGATCCACATGTTTGGGTGGTTAATCTTCTTATATCAAGGTTCTTTTCATGGTCCGATGGATGTTCTTGGCTCCTGTTCTTTCTGGATTTCCATTTTTGAAGACTTCTTATTGTATATGTAAAGATGTGCTTATGCATGTTCATTCTTGTAAAATAAATCTCTTGTAAATCATTAGATCTAATGATATGATGTATATCAATGTAATTCAAAGAAATATATAAGGGAATGGGTAGATCTAGGAAAATGGAAAGGGAAAATATTATATGTTATCAATATGAAAAGATAATTGTTTAGGATATTTATTCACGTATCTTTTAATACTTTTGGTATCCAAGAAATGATCTTAAAATTAATATGAAATAATGTATTTATGAATGAATGTGCAATCTCTTGATGTATGGTTGTGGAAAACTATTATGAGTTAATGAACCTATGAATAAATAGCTATAGAATTCAATATTGGATTATGATTACTATGTTTCACAAATGCCTATGAAATAATAAAGTATATAGCGCATTGCATATCCATCAAATGTTTATCTTTCACCTAAACACTTAATGAATAGTGTAAATAATGACACGAGTTTAGTAAAGGATAACTCACATGGATGCATGCTAAAATATTAGGATTGATGGTAATATTATACATGTAAATTAATGTTAAGTGTAAAGGAATGAATTGCAAACTTATATTAGTCAATCACTTCCTTAATGGGTAAATGAATAGATTAGATTATGTTTCGGTAATAGCGGTGTTAGGGAACTTGAGAGGACTTATATTAGTTATAATAGTTAATTTAAAAATAATATATTCACATCTCTTAGTAGTTAGTTGGCTTGTCATCCTGGGTTCCCTGGCGGGGCATGACATCTTGGTATTAGAGCCCTAGGTTTGCACACTGGGAACTCTGGGACTCATAACTCACTTATGCATAACATTGAATATTTTATCTCTATCTCCTTTATTTTCATTTGTATGCCAACAAAATTTGAATCTGAGGAAATGAAGGCCTTGTTTCTTTTATTTATGATACAATGTCTTATAAAGGTTTATCGATTCCTCAATGATTGAGTTATATTATAACTTATGATATTGCATTCTGAAATTAGAGATGGGTTAAAAGGATGCCTTCTATAAATAGAATGTTAAAGAATTCCTTAGACTTGTGTCTTTCATATCCTTGGTGATAATCACCATTGTTATCTCTAGGAAAGCCAAAAGTAAAAAGGATACTCGATGTTTTAATTACCGTGGTAGGTAATATTATCTCCTGACCCTACCTATAATATATTTTATTGGAAGTGTTGTGCACTCTATCTTCTTATAAATGACCAGTTGACTTCCTTCTTAGAAATGAATTGCTTTTGCACCCTTAATGTGAAGAAAGAAATGATTGTGATAGTACTTTATTTTATTCTTATAATTAAATTTAATGGATAATAAATTGTACCTAGACAAGAAGTGATAAGTTTGGTGTCGTATCTTGGTTTAAAATTTGAAAATGAATTTCCCTCCTATTCTAGACATAAGATGAAAGAGGGTAGTAGAATAGATAATTATGTGAAAGGATAAACTAGGGAACATGAGTGAATAAGGTTGTTGTTATATATTAACAGTTTGAATGATCTCTCTCGTTCCCCTCTTCTGTGACTTCTTGAAGTAGGAACTTGAAATGTAAGGAATCAATAATTTATTTCCATGTGTATTTCTCTCTATCTCTCTCTTCCCTCTTAAGAAATAAGTTTTGAAGGACTAACATTGTTTAGACAAGGAAATAATATATTTGGAAAAATTTTAAATGATTAATTAGGAAACCCTTGGGTGAAGGAATTACGTCCCCAAGATTTAATCAAAGGCTATAATTCACATTTGCATCTTGGAAGAATAATTTTTATCCTTGTTGTGGTAAGAAGCTATATTATTTATGCATGCCATGTTAATTTGCATAGTAAACGAGTTAAGCTAACAATCAAGAAAGTCTAGGGAAGAGTATGTACGAGAATGGGCTATCTATTCTAAAGATGAAAGTTGTTTTAATAAATATATGTCTTTCTATATGCCTTGTGAGTGGTTAGGATTCTAGATGAGTTATATGGAAACAAAATTCATGTTTTATATAGATTGTGATCAACACCTTAGTAGTAGTTAACAATAGTAAGTGATTAATCAACTATGAAGAGAAGTGGTTGCAGTAAATAAATGCCATAAGAATATGGTTATGTATGTTACTTAATTTATGCTTGGATACGAGGTTATCTTAAAGTGTTAAAGTATATGAGGATAATATTAAAAAGAGGTAAAGGGTAGAAACTCAAGTTAAGAACACTGGTTAATTTAATTGTTGTGGTTATAAAGATAGTAGTAGGAATCATGTTCTTTTTCCTCTCTTGATGGATCTATAATCATTATGAAATAAGGAACTTGAAACAACTCTTGTACATTGTTGTTTGACATTAATTAAATGCTATATAGAAACTGCCTAACATGAAAATTTGGGAAATCGATTAGATCTCCTCTACGGGTGTGAATGCATTTTGGAAATGAAGTGCTACAATTATTATGAAAGATGACTTAGAAAATATGTATTGTATGATGAAATTAAGTTTTTCCATTAGTATATTTAAAGGGAAAAACATGATAAAGGTCACCGGTATAGACATAACTGGCGAACAGTAAGAAAACCCGAAGAGATGAAAATATCTATCACGAAAAATGCTAAGTATAGAATTTCCTGACGAACATTGACGAGAGTCAAACTGATGACAAGCATAGCCGATGATATTGTTTTTGAGAACATTGCCGACAAAAGAAGAAAAGGAATACCTGACAAATAGTTCAAATAAGGGACACTGACGGAGCAAAAAACTGACAAAGTAAAGAATGATACAAAACTTATAGAACTGGCAAAGCAGCCAGACCATCAGAACCGACAGTCGGTTACAAAACCTGCAAAAAGTGGATCTGACTTTACATGTTAGATAAAACAGTGTAATTCTATTTATAGAGTTTTTACTTGTTTTAAATCTTTACTTGAAGGACAAGAAAGCATATTGTAAATGTTTTAAAGCATCCTAATGGATCTAAAACATATCTAACAAAAGATCAAGGTCAAGTTGGAAACCTTGGATCTAGAGTTAATTTGAAAAGTGTGAATCAAGAATAGAGCTAGAAACTAGTATAAATAGATGTTCAATCATTTGTAATCAGAGAGACTTGTAATCATTTAAAAAATGATCGTAGCCATGGAGAGAATCTAAGCAGAAGAACAAAATTCATGCAAAGTACAGAAACAGATGAAAGTAGTTATCAAGAACATAGAAAGGCTACCGATGAGGAGAGACAAGGTATCACTCAATCACTCAAGGTGATTACATTTACATTGTAAGCTATACAGGATCTGTTATCAACAATTAGAGATTGCATTCACTATCAAATCAACATTTATATTGTAGTTGCATTCTAAAATGTGCATCACAAACAAAAATCCTTTTGTAGAAGGTGGACTTAACCGTTCTTTGATAAATCTCTTAATAGAGTGCACATCTAATGGTGTTGCTAAAGCTTCTAATGAAGTATATCTTAACAGGTCTCCACTCTAATACTCATAACAGGGTAGATCATCAGAAGTGATCAATTGTAAGCCTTTACCAGCTCCCTTCTTATCTGCAGATAGTGAAGTTTTGTGGTTAGACATCCCCATCGCATTTTTTACGTCCTAACAGGAGTTTTCTATGATATCATATCATGTGTTATGTGTTATTTGTTTTCATAAATGTTTCTTGAATGTTTACACATATAAATAACTTACATTATGATTTCATCATATAGAAAGATGAAGAGATAGATAGGTATATACAAATTTGATGACACAAAGGTTAATGGGCCAATCACATAAAATGTTTTAGAGGTACTGATTCACCCCTCCCCTCTAAGTACATCATTCCAATAATTCCAACAATTGGTATCAGAGCTAATTCTCTTTCTTGAAAATCTTAAAGACTTAAGAGAAAATATCCACGCAATGGAAAAGTATAGACTGGACAAGACTATTGAGAATGAGAAGTTGCAAATTCAAATTTACTATCAACAATATAAAGAGGTGAGAATAAGCATGAGGAAGTTGCTTAATGAAAGAAAGATCATGGAAAATAAGTTTAATGAAAAATATTATCAAGATGAGGAGATCCTAGATTACTTCAATTATGCTGAATCATCAACAATAAAAGTATCAGACAAATCAGTAGAAGAGATTAAAAGTCTATAGGAAGTCAATCTACATCTAACAGAGAAAATCAAGATGCTGAAAATTGGTCAAGAGACTCAATGGTAAAAATGATTGATGTCATGAATGATGCAAGCAAAGATGAATCAGAGAGAAAATTGGCTATTGATGATAGGAGGAAAATAACTGAGAAGCTACAAGAAAAAGAATTAGAGATTCAAAGACTTACTAATCATCACCATGAGATTACCAACCAGATTATTCTTATGAGTCAAGAGGCAAATAGATTAAATAATGAACTCATTGAGAGAATACAAATCATCAGAAAGCTAAGGGAAGAAAATGAGAATTTAAAGCATGAAGTCAAAATTTAGAATCAACACAATGAATTGATCAAGAAAGCTAAAGATAGCAATAAAAGAATGGACGATTTCCTTGATGGTCAAAGAAGAGTCAACAAATACACAAGAATAGGATATACCGACAATGGAGAATCATCTAATCAATCAGATCAATGGACTATGTATGCAACTCCAAGGACCAAGAAGTTGTCATGCTATCACTGTGGAAAACCAGGCCACACCTTAAACATTTGTAGAAACAAAATGAAAGGTATTCCTCAATCACAATCTACTTTCATTGGTAATTTTTATAAATCTAACAAGCAAGGATGCAAGGCATATGAATACAGATCCAAGATGACAAAGCCAAAGAAGGAAACCTACATGGACAAAAATTGTCCTACCTACAAAATGAATGGACATACTTATCTAGAATGCTAGAAAAAGAATAAGAAATCATGGACACCAAAAGAACTTGATAATGGATACAAACTAACAAGAGTAGGCAACTCATATGTTTGGGACTATAACACATGGGAAAATTACACAGCATATGGAAGGTATGGTCACATATTTGCCTACTATATGAGAAAATGGACAAGAAAACCAAGAGGATGGTTCAATCTAGGTATGATATGTTTACATTGTCGTAAGGTTGGACATGTGATAAAAGATTGCAAAGATCGACTGACAAAAACAAGCACTTATCCCAATGGAAACACCATTGATGAAATCAAGAAGATGAGAAACGAGATGTGGGTAAAAGCCACAAAAACTGAAGGTGTTGGAACAAGCGATGCAAATAATTTTGTCCCATCCAATGGATCTAGTGGCATCACTATCTCCAACTAAATTGCACAAGTAAGGAACTGCATTATGACAAGTTATATTATGCATCGGTTCCATTTACATATTGATCATATAGACAAAACTAGCATTATTGAAGATGCACTATATTGTTACTTGTAATATTATTGAAAAACCAACATCGGTAATGGGTACAAATTAGCATCAGTGAACACACACAAAAAATTTGACACTACTTACCAAAATGTATCCGTCATTAGACAAAAGCCAAGTCGCTAAGTGTAAACCGACAGACATCGGTAATCCTTGAGCCGATGGAAGTTGTCATCACCATTTCATCGACAATCATTGGTAAATTCATCAAAAGCTGCTAGCAATCCTAACACTTTGTTCCTACACCGAAGATGTTTTTTATATCTCAATCGACAAACTCAGTCCTTGTATACCGATGAGTTGTTGGGAATTAATAACAACTTAGGGCACAAAATTTATAAAAGCCCGACGGAAGAACTCATTTTTCACCTACAATTTTTGAGCAATCAAGAAGAGCTGAGAAAAGTGATTGAAGAAAAAATTGAAGTGCGGCCTCAAAAAGATTCCAACTCAACTCAAAGGATTCACGATCAATCACAGTGATTTAGTAAGTACCTACATTCACCAACCACACTGTTTAATTTATGAAAATCCCTAAATTTCTAAAAATGATGGCATCTACTTCTAGAGTTGAAAATTTAAAAGAAGATAAGAAGAAAATAATCAATCTTATCAGTAGAGGCACTTGTGTTGAACCTAAATACAAGTTTCACCCAAAAATCAAATCATAACTTGATGATTCCGTAGCGTTCTCTAGAATCCCACCTAGGGTTTTGCTGGTAGAGGACATAAGGTCCTATATACATTGCAAGATCTCAAAATTAGGAGATGTGGACCTAGATAATGCCTACATGACACTTTGTGATGAAGCTGGAAACCTAAAAGAAGAGCACAAGCATCTCGAAGTGAAAGGTCTCACGAATGCATTACACTTTCCTAGAGTTTTCAAGACAGAATGGATAAAGATAGTTCTCAGCAGAATGCATAACCACACACTATGGCTTAATAAGACAAAATGAATAAAAAAGGATGGTATTAATGTAGTTAATGGATATCCTACAACCGATAAACCACAAGCTCACAAGAACCCATCCCTGAAGGAAGTGGAAAAGCTAACTGGTGCAAATTCAGATAAGAGAGGTTTTAGGGTTAACACTATCACCGATGAAGAACTCAAGTTTGGTGCATGTGTGGTAGGATACAAGATATTATAGGCCAGCAGAATAAACAACATAGCAAGCACTGTTATGAGAACAACTTACAAGATCATCAAACAAGGGAAGAAGATGGATCTTGCAGAGATTCTATTGAATCAACTCAAGGAGAACATGAATACCATAATATCTTGATCAAGAACAAACACTTGTAAGTTTGGTTCCCTCATTATGTGCATATTCTTTTACTTTGAAGAATACTTTCCTTCCATAGGAAAATTAGTATGGGATACAAGCAAACTATTAACCATACAGATATGTGAGCATATAGAGTCATTAGGAATAGACTTTGATGACCTAATGACTAAGTATTTCAAAGGTTTTAAAGAAAATATTCAAGCAAGAACTAGGATACCTAAAATTTTGATAGAAGAATAAAAAGATGATATATGTTTCATGATAGATATTGAATTTACCCATATCAAACCAGTAATACCTACGAAGTCTTGGCTATCAAATTTAAAATATGAGATCAAAACAGGACAAGCCACTAAGTGCATCAAGGCACTATTGAATGAACCAGTTGACAACAAACAATCTAGATTTGGCACTTATGAAGAAGCCAAATCAAAGATCAAGATAGATCTTACTGTCAAGAAGATTATGAACAAAAAGGATAAAATGGTTAAAAAGTTAACCAAGCAATTTGCAGTTACAGAAGAAGGTGAAGAGGAAATACAAGGAAAGGAGGAACTAACCGAAGGCCAGTCACCTATTAGTGAGGAAATAGAAAAGAGTGATTCAGAGGGTACACAATCAGATTCACCACCTCCACCTCCACCTAAGAAAGAAAGAACAATAGTCGCTTCTAGAACAAGAAGAAAAACTACAAAGGAACAAAATCCTTCACCACTTAAGAAAGGTAAAGTGAGAACCTACAAGAGAAAACTAGTCTCACCTAAGGAAATACAGACCAAAAGGAGGAAATGGGTTAGAAAAAAAGAGAATCTAGAAGACTCAGCTATGGATGAAGCTGACATAGATGTGCAAAAAGGGAAAGAACCCTTGATCCCAAATAAAATTGATGAAATCTATAAGTACATAAAAGAATTAGCATCTATTTCTGATCCTAACATTAGGAAATGGTTAAATTTTGATCTAGAGGATCAAAACAAGATAGAAGACACTATTATAGTCAAAATGTGCAAACATCATTATGTTCCACTACAATTTTCAGAATATGACATTCCTAAGGAACTATCAGCAAGATTGTCTGCTAGATGGACATTTACTCTGCACCAAGAAAAGGAAATAAGAGAAAGAGTACTTGTTACTCTTATGCCTTCAAATTCAAAGAAGGAAGAGATAAGTGAGATGATGAAGAAGTATGAAAATCAGTTCTCACCAAAGATGAGAGCATATAAATTTCTCAAAGGGAAGTTGATTGATCTTGAAAAGGATAGAAATAAAAAGTGGAGCAAGATACTTAACATGCCCACTAAGGAAGCTAGCCCAGAGAAGGAAAAAATCATCATCAAGGATATAAAAGATGACTCATCTATGGAATTGGACAAAGAAGAGAGTGATCCAGCATACCCCAAACATACTGAAGTTATAGATGAAGTATGGCCCAACACTACTCTTGACAACACACAGAATGAGGAAAGCCAAAATCCACCAAGTCCAATTCATATTGACTTGAGTAATGAAGAAGAGGTTACCAAAGAATATTTGATAATAAAAGGTAACATAACTGATGATATCAATAATGAATCATGGTTGGATAACATTATCAATGACACTACAGGAAAAGACCATGCAAAAGAAGTGCAAAAAGATGAAGATATCAATGTTGCACAGAGTAATACCAATGGAAAGGATACAGCTATTGACACTACATAAGTCAATACACCAACCAACATGAACATTTTGATACAAGAAATTAATATTGAATCAAATCAGGAGAAATAATCTAATAAAAATGATGATATACCCAAAGACAAAGGTAATGAACAAAATAAAAATGCATCAGATACTCCAAAAGAGACAGATATAGAGATGAAAGATGTAACCAACACTCAACAAGAGGTGTCTATAGAAAAGAACAAAGAAGCATATAATAAAATAGAAGAAACATTGAGAAAAGATGAAGAAAAAGAAAATAGTGAAGAAGTCAAGTAGGATGAAAGATTGAAAGGAAAAGAAGATAAAATTGTTGATACACCCAAGGCCAATGAAGAGACGTCTTCACAAAACCAACCAGTGGAATTAAAAGAGAAACAATAGGATGCTTCATCTTCTCGACCTTCATCTACAAAGTCAATCCAATCTCAAGGTTTACAAATGGTAGTACACCAATCTGCCTCCCAACCGAAGAAAAAGAAGAAGAAAAAGACATTAAAGAAAGATATCTTGGCTATCACACTTGATGAGGTAATTGAGATACCCAAGTGGGATGTATCCACTTTAGATACTGAAGCACTTCAAAAGTTTGGAGCAATGTGTCAGAGAAAAGCAATTCAATAGAATATAAAAAAGGAACATAGAGAATCCCAAGCTATTGATAAGGCAAGGGACATTTTACATCAACTTGTTCCAGATATCAAAATTGAAGATAGCATATCATCCATGGAATAAATAGTAGTTCTTATTGATGCCATTACAAATCAAAATGTAGATGTAGAGAAGGCAATGGAAGAACAGACAGAAATGAAGTATCAAAACAAATTGGTTGAAAAGACTAGCCAAGAAGTGGCAGAGAACAAGGTAAAGCTCTCTGAACTAGCAAGTGAATTAGAACCAATGATTGCTGATGTTGTTACCTTAGTTCAGAAACTGTGTACACTAGAAAATTTCACTAAACAAAATAGTGAAAAATTTTCACAACTAGATTCAGATCTAACAACTAGTGCACTAAGTTTAACCTCTGGTGCAAACACCATAAAGCTGCATCATGAAAAGATCATGGAGGTCAATAGATTGAGAAAAGAAATATGGGATGTAGAGACTCAATTAAGAAATGAGGTTATAGAGTTGCAAACTCACATATTGCCAAACCTCACCACTCTGCAACAACATATTATAGATGCAAGAAATCTGATCTCAACCCCAGAAATGTCTGTGGTAGACAACATATATGACATGCATATGAGGATATCACTTGAGCATATGGCACTTGAGAATTTAAAGGAGACATGGGAGAAAATGATGGAGAAAATGAAAGCCTCACACTCTCACATTTTTGAAAAGTTGTAAGTACCTTTTCCCTCATTATCAAAAAAGGAGGAATGTATACATATGTACAATATACTTTAGTAAGAAAAAGGAGGAATGTATACATATGTACAAAATACTATATGAGGATATTTATAATGTATGTACAACAAAGATAGATATGTACATAAACTTACACCTACCGGCATATGCATAGGGGGAGTCATTTCATGACTAACGAAGAAGTATACATAGGTGTACATACTAATACATCAAGTATGTTGCACATATCAGTTTTTGATACTAATGTCAAAGGGGGAGATTGATGACATTAAGTTTTTCCATTAGTATGCTTAAAGGGAAAAAAATGATAAAGGTCATCAGTATAGACATAACCAGAAGACAACAAGCACAGCCGATGAGATGAAAATATCTATCATGAAAAATGATAAGTATAGAATTGCTCAACAAACATTGACGAGAGTTAAACCGACGACAAGCATAACCGATGATACATTTTTTGAGAACATCGCTGACAAAAGCAGAAAAGGATTTCCCGATGAATAGTTCAAATAAGGGATACCAATGGAGTAGAAAACTGATAGAGTAAAGAATGATACAAAAATGACATAACTGACAGAGTAGCCCAACCATCAGAACCGACAACCATGTATAGAACCCGCAAAAAATGGATCTGACTTTACACATTAGATAAAATAGTGTAATTCTATTTATAGAGTTTTTAATTGTTTTAAAATTTTACTTGAAGGACAAGAAAGAATATTGTAAATTTTTTAAAGCATCCCAATGAATCTAAAAAATATCTAACAAAAGATCAAGGTCAAGTTGTAAACCTTGGATCTAGAGTTAATTTGAAAAGCGTGAATCAAGAATAGACCTAGAAACTAGTATAAATAGATGTTCAATCATTTGTAATTAGAGAGACTTGTAATCATTTAAAAAATGATTGTAGCCATAGAGAGAATCTAAGCAGAAGAAGAGAATTCATGCAAAGTATAGAAACAGATGAAAGCAGTTATCAAGAACACATAAAGGCTACCAATGAGCTGAGACAAGGTATCACTCAATCACTCAAGGTGAATACATTTACATTGTAAGCTATACAAGATCTGTTATCAACAATTAGAGATTGCATTCACTATTAGATCAACATTTATATTGTAGTTGCATTCTAACAAGTGCATCACAAACAAAAATCCTTTTGTAGAAGGTGGACTTAACCATTCTTTGATAAATCTCTTAACAGAGTGCACACCTAACGGTGTTGCTAAAGCTTCTAACAAAGTAGATCTTAGTAGGTCTCCACTCTAATACTCTTAATAGGGTAGATCATTAGAAGTGATCAATTGTAAGCCTTTAGCGGCTCCCTTCTTATCTGCAGATAGTGAAGTTTTGTGGGTAGACATCCCCGCCAGAGTCTTTACTTCCTAACATGAGTTTTCTATGAGATCATATCATGTGTCATGTGTTATTTGTTTTCATGAATGTTTCTTGAATGTTTACACATATAAAGAACTTACATTACGATTTCATATACTTATAGAAAGATGAAGGGATAGATAGGTATATACAAATCTGATGACACAAAGGTTAATGGGCCAATCACATAAAATGTTTTAGAGGTACTGATTCACCCCTCCCCTCTCAGTACATCATTCCAATAATTCCAACATTGTAAATGTGTATGTGTCCTAAGTATTGAAAGTATATTTGCATCTTGATGAAAAAGAATATTGTTTTCTTGCTAAAATAGGTTGTTTTATGTCTTCTAAAATATTTCTTATAAAATTGTGCTTTATCGCAAAAGGTAAGTGTATGGATTGCTTTAGTTTCATGATTTCAAAACTAAGTAACAATTGTTTGTTGTATTCCCTTCATGAAAACAATAAATATGAATGTTATATACCTCTATTTGTTGTCATGCATAGTTGGTAAGGAATGCAAATTTTAGAACCCTATACAAAATAAAGTTCCATGTGTTGTATTATGTAGGATTAGATTGTGTCTCAAAAATAGAAAAGTTATCAGAAATTCCATCTTTTATATTAGTTACCATAGATAGGAACTTTGACATTGGGAAAGGAAGTGATAATTTCAATTGGTAAAACATACATTTTTCTAATATATTGATGTTAGTGAGTAAACATGAATACCTTAGAATTTTAAGTTAATGACAATATTGTTGAAGTAATTTTGAAGTAATACTCTGATCTCAGTATCTGTTGAAAAACTTACTACATAAAGTGAAAGAATCAAATATGTAATTCTTTTGAAAGTCTATTACACTTGGAACCAAGTTAATCTACACTATAATAAGATAGGATTTATCAACACTCCTCATAGGAGAATTATGCCTGTAGTCACTAAAGTAGGTACTAGAGTAGTAATATTGCAATTCTATTTGATAATAGTTTACAACTTATGTGTATAGTTCATTTCATCTCTTTCGACTTCCAGGAGTAAGTTGAATCTAAGGGGGGGAGGATGTAATACTCCTCTAACCCAAATACATTTTTTTTGAATGAAGTAAGATCTTTAGATGTTTCGTTATAGCTTAATACTTGTTTTCCTGTAAGTTGTTTATAATAATTTCGTCAGCTTGTACCTGAGAATTCTAATATCAGACATATTGACTGAAGATATCATTTATGTATGGGTTGTCTCCTTGTATGTATAAAGGACCTTCAATACCTTTTTGAACATGGTTAGGATGTTATGTGCAGGATGGATATAGATATATTCTTCTATTAAAGTTACTTTCGATGAATCTTGTATGTCACTTAATGATTTAGGATATTTATTATGATTATGGTGATTTATTATTAGTATTGATAATTAACTAACCCAATTCTTAGATTCTAACCCTCATTATGATAATGTTACATTATTGTTGTGCATGTGTGTGTGCGTATATATGTGCATGTGTGTGTGCATGTGTTTTCATGATTCGGGATGAAGTCGTAGTTACTCACGTGGATGAGGTCCACACAATGTATCAATCCCAATCATCTGTCTGCAATTTCTTCTTTTATATGTACATCGATGCACATGTATTTATTCTCTATGATGTAGGTTTGTAGGTACTAGGAATTGACTTCACCTGGCTTCATAGGTCTTACCATGCCCCAAAATCCTCGATCGTTGTTGTTTTTATAGAGAAAGTACCAGGTCCCGCAAGACTAAGCCTAGCCCTGATCCTTGCTCCCGAGTTGGGTCTTTTTGGGATTTGTCCTGTGATTGAGGATTGATGTTTTTTTTACATGTGTAGTATTTGATCATTGTGGATATTCGTTATAGTCCCTAGGACTAGGTGAATATTGTTTTGTGGTTGAACTATCAGTTAGTAATAATTTGATGGTATTATGGAATTAAATGCATGGTAATAAGCCTTTTCTTGTGTATACAGTAATGCAAGATTATAATAATAATATTTTCATGGATATATACACACATAGGAATATGGGTGCACACATATTCATATGTCTATATATATGGCTATACAAATTTGTTTATATAAATGTTTTAATATATATGTGTGTGTGTTTATGTATTTATTTATTTATTTATGTGCCTTTTTATTTTTAAGTAAGGAATTAACTATTATGTGAAATTATAACTAGATCTATAATTATTCCTTTAAAGGAGGAAGGTAATTAATCTTTATCTAAGGTGAAAGAAAGAATAAAATAAAATAATTTCCTTAAAGCATCAAATTAAAAAAAAAGTTGTAAATTAAATAAAGCATTCCCTGGAAACTATTTACACATTAATGTATATAAAAACTAATATATTCCAAACAAATAACCAAAAGATAGTTGTGGATGGTTGCATCGGTTGAAACTTCTTGTGCAACCAATCCTAGAATATATTTATGTAAGGAGATTTGGAAAGTAATGGGGGAGGAAGAAGATAGGAAATTGACATACAACCAAAGAATATTGAGAAAGTTGGTGGTGGCATCCGGAGGAAAACTCTATGATTTAAAAACTTGAAGAAGTTGGAAATGGCTAGAGTGGGCTGAGAACTTCTTCAAAGGTTTCTCCGTAGGATTATAGGTAGGCTCTACCCAGAAAGAGAATCCTTTTCATATGAAATTTGTGCTTGATGTGTGTGTTTTATTATCTGCTAGTGTTATATTAGATCAAAGGAAATTTTTAATGGTTGTAATGCTATGTTGCTTTCTCATATTATTGAAAAGTTGATGACTATCTTCATGATAGGTAATGATAGTATGTGTTCATGTCATCTATCCTTCTTTATGATTTGTCTCCATCCTTTGATGCATGTGAGTTGTAGTACTCTCTCTCTCTCTCTCTCTCTCTCTCTCTCTCTCTCTCTCTCTCTCTCTCTCTCTCTCTCTCTCCCTTGTTAGAATAGTATGTTTTGAGATTATCCTTCTTTACCTTGCATTTAGTGGCGGGAATAGAACATACATACCTCGAAGTTAGGATGGGTTTGAGGGCTATTTTGGAAGGATAATAGAGGGATCTCAACTAGGTATCTCTCTGATTCTTCTTTCCAAATCACCATCTTACCCAGTTTTACCTGAAAGGCCAATCTGTGAGTTGCTACCTCTAAGATGCATAGACTTTTACCAGCTACGTAGTTTTGGACTCCACCTATGCAGCTTGTGTGACCACCTGTGCAGCTTAGGGTTCCCACCTGTGTAGCTTCATGACCACCTATGCAGCTTGGGCTACCACCTACGCAAGAATCTTCTAGATTGGTTTTTAGGGCTTTCAGAAGGGGTTAGGGTGTCGTGTTCACCCTAGGGGGTGTGCAAACTTGTAGGAAACTTATTTTTCATATGGTTTTATGTTTAGGATCTTTTGGAACCCTCTCAAGAGTTTGGGATACTTTTGGGAACCCTGATTAGGGTTAGGGTGGTCTCAATCTGATCTCAGCCTTAGGGCGGAACATAAAATGTAACATTTAAGTATAAGCTACATACTTTTAATTCCTTATACTTTAAGTTGCATTTTATGTAATACCTTCCAAGATGTTTGAATGTGGTTTCAGCCTCCTAGGAGTTCAAATAAAGATTCTATATTTTGAAGGTTTTACAAAATTTCAGACTTAGCTAATTTCAAGAATCAACATGTTTTCTACAATATGATCTTGTTATGATGTTTTTGGTTTGAGTTAGTATCAAAGGGAACTATTTATATGGTTTTTTAATAATACTTGATGATTGGTGCATTTTGATATCTTCTTATGTGCTATCTACCATCTTGAATCTATGATTAGGGTTTAGGACTGTTTGGTGGATTAGGGCCAATCAGTGATCCCCTAAACCCAATCGTAGGTTACTATGATGTTATAATTTATGTTTTTATGAGTTTCATGATGTTATTATGTTGTTGAGAATCCCTTTTGATTCATTTTATGCAATGTGGTTGTGTTTTAACTATCTGTGTACTCAATTATGGTTTAGGGTTGTCTAAAGGATTCAAGACAACTAGTGCTTTCCTAAACTAAATTGTTTGATATTGTGACATTGTTATGTCTTCATATGGATTATTATGTGGGTCTATTATGCCTTTTAGATGTTTTCTAAAGGTAGGGAACCTCAGAACACTAGGTGAGTGGATCAGAGTGGGTGGTTGGGGCCCTAAGTGGCTAGTACCAGGGTAGCCCATTGTGGAGTAGTTTAATCCAGTGATAACAATAATAATTTATGGGAAGGGAACTACACATTAACTAAGATCAGCTTCTCCCATGTCCTTAGTGCTAGTAAAGGCTACGGATGGTAGTGGGAGAAGGTGCTATTGTGATAGCACAATCGGATAGTCTCATCCCTATGAGAGATGTTCAGTTTTGCATGTGCCTACTTGGGGTTGATGCCCAAATTGGCTGATCAGGGTAACCCAAGGGGTGAGGGATATGCGATGACACTCACCTAGAATTTCTTAGAGTTCCTACCAATGTGCTTTATGTCTTTGTGATCTTCTTGTGTTTTCTATTGTGTTATGTTTTGGGAAGGGCTACCATCACCTTAGGGGTATCCTAGTTGTTACCTTCTTGTATGGACCTTGGCCTCTGTCTCCTAGCACGGGGGAGTGGAATATTTTTGGATCCATGTAGTTGGGTGGTTAATATTTTTATATTGAGGTTCATTTCATGGTTGGATGGATGTTGTTGGCTCTTGTTCCTTCTGGATTTTTAGTTTTGAAGACTTCTTATTGGATATGTAAAGATGTGCTTATGCATGTGCATTCTTGTAAATCATTGGATCTAATGATATGATGTAAATCAATATAAGTCAAGGAAATGTATAAGGGAATGGGTAGATCTAAAAAAAAGGAAAGGGAAAATATTATATGTTATGAATATGAAAAGATAATTGTTTAGTATATTTATTCACGTATCTTTTATAACTTTTGGTATCCAATAAATGATCTTAGAATTAGTATGAAATAATGTATTTATGAATGAATGTGATATCTCTTGATGTATGGTTGTGGAAAAATATTATGAGTTAATGAATCTATGAATAAATAGCTATAGAATTCAATATTGGATTATGGTTACAATGTTTCACAAATTCATATGAAATAATAAAGTATACAGGGCATTGCATATCAATCAAATGTTTATCTTTCACTTGACCGCTTAATGAATAGTGTAAATAATGACATGATTTTAGTAAAGTATAACTCACATGGATGCATGCTAAAATATTTGGATTGATGGTAATATTATACATGTAACTTAATGTTAAGAGTAAAGGAATGAATTGCAAACTTATATTAATCAATCACTACCTTAATGGGTAAATGAATAGATTAGATTATGTTTTTGTAATAGCAGTGTTAGGGAACTTGAGAGGACATAGATTAGTTATAATATTTCATTTAAAACAAATATATTCACATCTCTTAGTAGTTAGTTGGCTTGTCCTCCTGGGTTCCATGGCAGGGCATGACAAATGACCTCACATGACCTTCGTTGACCTCACCTTGATAGATGTCACCTAGGTGCAATGCCTCAAAGGATAAAAAACCATCATCTCATGTTCCACGAATCACACACATTATCTAATAAAGATAGAACTGATCACCCTTTATTCTTTCGACCCTACTTATCCCTTCCATCAAATTAGACACACGCCGATTTGTCATAATTTTGCAAAGACTATCCATCGTGCAAATTTTTTTCAAGGCATCATGCCTACCACACACAACTATGATGTAACAACACTTTTTCACCCACAATCTGAGATGACCACGTGTCAGCTTGGCTTGATCCCATAATGAGTAAACTTTGATTAACTTTCCTTTAAGGTAATGCACCAATAATTAGATTAAAATAGATCTACTCCACATTTTCCTTTCCTCTTGCCTCGACCAGGTCCCACTATCTCCATGTGTCAGCCTATTGCAATTCCTTGAAGAGTATTTTTTGTGCATCTTTTGTTTATAGAAAAGATACAACCGTTAGATCATTGCTGACCTGTCTGACATTTGTTTTACCTTCAGCCGCAGGCAGGACCCACCTTGTATACTTGTCACAAAGGCGTAATGCCTGAAATAATATTCACCTGATCATCTATCATTCCAGGCATTGTGACAACCATTGGATTGATTCCTATCTGCTTGATTGATGATCTCACCTTCCACTACACACTGGCTTTCCAAAGACATGTGGCACTCCATTGTAATCCCTTGAAGAATCTTTGGGCATCAATGTTTTCTTTGAGGGGAGGTGCTAACCGTTGGATGGGAATCAGGATCTTTCTCACCACTAGAAAGGCAGACATAGGCCCATGATCTAAGAAAGGATAGGTGTTTCCTAGGTGCGATGCCTTGAAGAATAAATTGGTTCCACCTTGCGACAAAGGCATAACGCCTACTGTTAGATGAAAA
The DNA here is from genome assembly GCA_018584345.1 of Thuja plicata. Taxonomy (NCBI): domain Eukaryota; kingdom Viridiplantae; phylum Streptophyta; class Pinopsida; order Cupressales; family Cupressaceae; genus Thuja; species Thuja plicata. Next base: position 143,466 of record MU223566.1, on the reverse strand, counting down.
GGGACTTGCATGACACTTACGTTAAAGTAAAAAGACTATGGGGAACTTAGAAAATTTAGGAAATATTAAAGCAGGTCCCGTAGGATACATGACTTAGGAGATGCCAAAGTGATAGCCCCATCAATGTCATTTAAGTACATTGGTAAAGCCAACTTAAGTGATTTCAAAAATTAACATCAATTTAAAACATACTCAGAGGTTTAGGGTTTTAAGACCATAAAAATAATAAGGATTAAAGATTAGAGGCAAATAATGCCTAAAACACCTACACAAACCTGAATGAAGCCTTGGAACCATGGAAGTTTTTTGGTAGTGCTAACAATGGCTCTAACTGGGGATGTATGAGTCTTACAAGCATATCAAGATTCTAGAATCTCATGGATAAGTAGACCACCTACAGAAAGGGAAAATGAACCTACAAAAGACTAAAAAAATAACATAGGAAAAAACCAACTTCCTACTGCCAGCAAATATCTTCATCTCTGCTTCTTTATTTCATGATTTTAAGGAGTTAAACAAGGCTTGATGGCCCAAAGCCATTAACAAAATTCTTCCTCCACTTGCATTTGTCAGATATTTTATTATGATCACTGAGCAACATAACCAATCTGATGAGAACATTGAATAACATCTCGGTAAATATAAAAAGCATGACAATATTCAACATTCTTCAATTTAGAATCTTTCTTTCACTCTATGAGGACAAGGGTAACATGAGACTATTAAGAATATAGTCCTTTTAAGGGACTTTATCATCTAGCATCACAGACTCAAAGTTCACACAACCTTATACCAATTTATCAGATGGATAGTGATTCTATTTATGGTAGTTCCATAAATAATTGTGAGGATGTGGAAGATGTTCTCACTCATGAATCTGACATTGTGGATCCTCTGGATCATGAAAATAAACTTGAAAATACTAATGGTGGGTCATTTTTTGACTTGTATGAACTAGTTTAATAAAATTTACAACAAGATGTATCCTATGTTATAGATACAAGTGGTCAGCACCTTCTTAAAATGGAAAAGGATGCATTCATATTTTATTTGAGTAATGATTGTTCTGATGTGATTGCCATAAATATGGGAGTGTCATTTTATAGTGAGAAAATAGGGGTTTTTGATAATGTGTTATGCAACACTGAATTGGGTTGAGATAAATATGTTGAAGGAAAGCCTCATGTTGACTTGATTGGACCACAATTTGATTTTTTTAATATGAAGGTAGGTAAGAGTTGGAAAGATATACCAGGCAATTTTCCTCAGGTAGAGCTATGTCCCTTTCTTGAAGAGTGGAATATTAAGAGTGTTGACATGATGAATTCACTCAATAATGAAGAGATTAAATTTACCCACCATTATAATTAGCATGGTCTTACTCTACAACAACATCAATTGATCATATGTGATCATCCTTTTTCCTTGCAGAGTACTGATGGTATTATGATTGATGATGTCAACCATCAATTTAATTTTAACAACACTTTACAACTCATTTTGGATTTTTAAAATAGTTAATGGTAAGAAAGTACTAAATGATAACCAATCATTCATTGACTGACAATCACCATGAAGAACAAAAACCAACAACCACAAAACTCAAAAGGAAACTAAGATGGTTTTGATGTTTTAAAAGGGAAGAATATAGCCAAACCCAACCAGATATGTGTCAGCATAAAAATACTAATTCTTGATTAGTGCTTTATCCATTGGGCAATATCTCTACTACAAATATAGGACACAGAAACCAACTACTATCAAAAGTTCAAAGCCATAAATACAAGAAACTCAGACCATACACATATTATAAAATCCCTGTGCATATCAAATGAACTTATGTTTTATTCATAACATCATTAAATTTGATCCTAGATCAAAACTGATGAACAACAATATACACATAGATAAACTCTATGCAGTAAATCATATGACTTCACAACTCAGGAAGGAAATACAGAGGAGAGATTTGAATATTGAAAACTTCTATTAAGTATGAAGAACCGTGTTCCTATTTCAATCTCATTCAAAATACACCTATTCAGTAAATGCAAAAGACATGAAACTTTCTACTCTATCTTGACACTCTCTAGATTACATCTCCTATACTCTCACTGGAATAAGTATGCAACTTAATGCTTTCTGTACTTCCCCAAGTTTCCAACCCCTGCTAAATGATCTTGGAAACACTTTTATAGAAAAAGGATTGCAACAAGCTTCAGATCATTTAGAGGTAGGTTAAGAACCAAAAACCAAATTACTACAAGACAAAAATAATAACTCATTACAACCACCTTCTTCTTTGTCTTCATTAAGTAGTAACTTTCTCTTCATTCCTTCCTGTGCAATCTAATTTGCAACCGCCAATCATCTTGGGATGTGGAGAAGAAAAGTCCTGCAAAAGGAATAAGATATTCTTATAATAATTTAATCTAGGAAATTATTTCATTCTTTCCTGCAAGCATCAATTGATCTTTCTTCAAAAGATTCAATCAAAGGATTTAATCTGATCTGCACAACCACTAGGCTCGGGAGTAGATTGACAATTAATGTAGAAGAGGCAAGGGACCGATTAAGGGTTACATAAGTTTTACGAACTTTGAACAAAAACCATAAACCATCATTTCTCATCATAAATGCACTCTAAAGATAATTGAAGTAATCGAATTTTATCCTAGCAGCATCCCACAACCGCATAAAAATGATGCAGAAGATCAAATTCATAAATTTATTCTCCTGCAGTAAAAGATAGTCCACCACTTCAAAACTCTAAGGAAAACAATTAAAAATTCAAATATCTTCTTCAATGGTCACATCTCCAGCATGAAAAAAACCATCAATAGGAAAGATTGAAACATTAATCTATCTTTAATACATCATCGTCGATCTCTTTAAAATCACCTTCGAGCCAACGACCCCAAATGACCTTCGTTGACCTTACCTTGAAAAATGTCACCTAGGTGCTATTCCTCAAAGGTTAAAAACTAGCATCTCATGTTCACATCATGCACATTGTCCGATGAAAATAGAACTGATTACTCTTTATTTTTTTGGCCCTACTTAGCCCTTCCATCAAATTAGACATGCATCGATCATTCACAATGCCATAAAGACTATCCATCATGCAAATTTTGTTCAAGGCATCATTCCTATGATACGATCAATTGGGATCTAACAACACCTTATCATCATTCATAATCCCAAACCAATGATCTGAGATGGCCATGTGTTCGCTTGGCATGATCTCGCAATGAGTAAACTTTGATCAAGTTTCCTTCAAGGCAATGCACCAACCGTTAGATTAAAATAGATATTCCCTACCTTTATCTTTCCTCTAGCCCCAACAAGGCCCCACTATCTCCATGTTTCAACCTCTCAAAATGCCTTGAAGAGTATTTTTTGTGCATCTTTCATTTAAGAGAGAGAAACAATCTTTAGATCATCATAGACTTATATGAGCTTTGTTTTACCTTCAATTGGAGGCAAGACACACCTTGTACACATGTCACAAAGGTGCGATGCCTCAAAGAACCTTTAGCTCATCATCTAAAGTTCCAGGCATTACAATAACCATTAAATTGATTCCTATCTTCTCAGCTACTGATATCACCTTCCACTACAAATTGGACTGCCAAAGACATGTGGCACTTAGTCACAATCCATTGAAGAAACTTCTGACATCAATTTTTACTTAGAGGGAAAGCGCTAACCGTTGGATGAGAATCAAGTTCTGTCTTGCCAGTGGCAAAGAATAAATAGGCCCATGATTTTAGAAAGGACAGGTGTCTCCTATGCATGATGCCTTGAAGAATAAATATGCTTCATCTTTCGATCAAGGCATAATTCCTACCGTTAGATTTAAATGGACTATTATGATACTTAGGTTAAAGTAAAAAGGTCATAGGGAACTTAGGAACTTTAGGAAATATCAAAGTAATTCACACTAGGATACATGACTTAGGAGATGCTAAAGTGATGGCCCCATTGATGACATTAGTTAAGCAGATGGGTAAAGGAAACTTAAGTGATTTCAAAAAACAAAGCATCATTTTAAAACATACTCAGGGGTTTAGGGTTTTAAGACCATAAAAACACTGAGGATTAAAGATAAGAGGTAAATAAGGCCTAAAACACCTGCACAAACCTAAATGAAGCCTTGGAGCCATGGAAGTTTTTTACAGTGCTAACAGTGGCTATGAATGGGGATGTATGACTCTTGCAGGCATATCAAGATTCCAAAATATAAGAGATAAGAAGACCACCTACAAAAAGGGAAAACTAACCTACAACAAACAACAAAAAAAAAATTAAAAAACAACATCCTACTGCTAGAAAAGATCTTCACCTCTACTTCTTTATTCCCTGATTTGAAGGAGTCTAACGAGACTCGATGACCCAAAGCCATTAGAAAATTTTTGCCTCCACTTGCCTCTATCATAAATTTGATTCTAATCACCCAACAACATAACCAATCTGATGAGATCATTGAATAATATCTGGGTAAATAGAAAAAAACTTGGCAATATTCAATATTCTACCATTCAGAATCTTTCTTTCACTCTGTGAGAACAAGGGTAACATGAGACTATTAAGAAAATAGTCCTTATAAGGGACTTTATCATCTAGCATCACAGACTCAAAGTTCAGACAACCTTATGAAAATGCATCATATGGATAGTGATTCCATTTATGGTAGTTCCACAAATAATCTTGAGGATGTAGAAGATGGTCTCAGTCATGAATCTAACATTGCGGATCCTCTGAATCATGAAAATAAACATGAAATTACTAATGGTAGGTCACTATCTGACTTGTATGAACAAGTTTATGAAAATTTCCAACAAGATTTATCCTATGTTATAGATATAAGTGGTGACCACCTTCTTGAAATAGAAATGGATGCATTCATATTTGATTTGAGTAATGATTGTTCTGATGTGATTGACACAAATATGGAAGTGTCATTTTATAGTGAGAAAATAGGGGTTGCTGATAATGTGTTATGCAACACTGAATTGAGTCAAAATAAAGATGTTTAAGGAAAGCCTCATATTGACTTGATTGGACCAAAATTTGATTTTTTTCATATGAAGGTGGGTTGGAGTTGGAAAGATATACTAGGTAGTTTTCCTCAACTAGAGCTATGTCCCTTTCTCCAGGAGTAGAATATAAAGAGTGTTGACATGCTGAATTCACTCAATAATGAAGAGATTAAATTTACCCAAGATTATAATAAACATGGTCTTATTCTGCAACAACATCAATTGATCATAAGTGATCATCCTTTTTCCTAGAAAATTACTGATGGTATTTTGATTGAAGATGTCAACCATCAATTTGATTTTCACAACACTTTACAACTTATTCTAGATTTTAACAGTAGATAATGGTAAGAAAGTATAACAGTAGATAATGGTAAGAAATTACTAAATGATAACCAATCATTCTTTAACTCTCAATCACACTGAAGAACAACAACCAAAAACCACAAAACTCAAAAAGAAAATGAGATAGTTTTGATATTTTAAAAGGGCATAATATATCCAAACCCAATTAGATATATATCATCATAGAAATACTAATTCTTGATCAGTGCTTTATCCACTGGGCAATATCTTTACTACAAATGCAAAACACATACACCAATTATTGTCAAAAGTTCAAAGCCATAAATATAAGCAACTCAGACCATACACTTCTTACAAAATCCTTGTTCATATCAAATGAACTTATGTTTTATTAATAGCATCATTTAATTTGATCCTAGATCATAACTGATGAACAACAACATAAACATAAATAAACACTGTAGTATGAAGGGTCATGTTCCTATTTCAATCTGATTCAAAATACACTTGTTCAATAAATGCAAAAGACATGAAATTTTTTATTCTATCTAGACACTCTCTAGATTACATTTTCTATACTCTCACTGGAATAAGTATGAAAGTTAATGATTTTTGTACTTCCCCAAGTTTCCAGCCCCTACTAAATGATTTAGGAAACCCTTTTATAAAACAAGGATTACAACAAGCTTTGGATCATTTAGGGTTAGGTTAAGAACCCAAAAAAAAAATACTAAAAGACAAAAAAATAAATCATTACAACCACCTGATTCTCTATCTTCATCAAGTAGTAACTTTCTCTTCATTCCTTCCTGTGCATTCTGATCTGTAGCCGCCAATCATCTTGGGATGTGGAGATGAAAAGTCCTGTAGAAGGAATAAGATATTCTTATAATAATTTAATCTAGGATATTAGCCCATTCTATGCTGCAAGCATCAACTGATCTTTCTTCAAAAGACTCAATCAAAGGATTTGATTTGATCTGCACAACCACTATACTTGGGAGTAGATCCACCATTAATGTAGAATAGGGAGGGAAATGATTAAGGGTTACATAAGGTTTAAAAACTTTGAATGGAAACCATAAACCATCATTTCTCATCATAAATGCATTCTAAATATATTTAAAGAAATAAAATTTCATCCTAGCAACATCCCACAACCACATAAGAATGACCCAGAATATCAAATTCACAAATTTATTCTCCTATAGCAAAAGACATAGTCCACCAATTCAAAACCATGAGGAAAACAATTAAAAATTCAAATATCTGGTTCAAGAGTCACAACTGACTTGGAAAACACCATTGATGATTGATATTCAAATTGTAATCTATATTTAAAACATCCCTATAGATTTCTTTAAAATCACCTGCGAGCCAACGACTCCACATGACCTTCACTTACCTCAGCTTGCCAGATGTCACCTAGGTGCGATGCCTCAAAGGATAAACAACTAGCATCTCATGTTCTAGGCATCACACACATCATCTAATCAAAATAGAATTGATCACCCTTTATTCTTTTGGCCCCACTTAGCTCTTCCATCAAATTAGACTCGCGTCAATCGGTCGTAATGCCGTAAAGACTATCCATCGTGCTACTTCTCTTCAAGGAATCACAACTACCACATGATCAACTATGATCAGAAAAAACTTTATCGCCCTTCAGAATCCTAGACCCATGATGTGATATGGCCACTGGTTGACTAGGCGTGATCCTGGACAATGAGTAAACTTTGATCAAATTTGCTTTGAGGAAATGCACCAATTGTTACATTAAAATAGATCTACTCCACCTTTATTTCTCCCTTGGCCTCAACCATGCCCCACTGTCTCCACGTGTCAGCTTGTCATAATGCCTTAAAGAGTATTTTTCATGCATCTTTTGTTTAAGTCAAAGTGACAACCGTTAGATCATCACTGACTTGTTTAACCTTTGTTTTGCCTTCAACCGTAGGTAGGACCCACCTTGTACATGTATCAGAAAGGTGTGATGCCTCAAAGAATCTTTAGCTGATCATCTATCATTCCAGGCATTGCAAAATTTTTTGGATCGATTCCTATCAAGATCTGTCTTTCCATTGGCCAAGAATAAAAGGGACCACAATCTCAGAAAGGACAGGTGTTGCCTAGGTGCGATGCCTTGAAGAATAAATTGGCTGATCTTGTGATCAAGGCACAATGCCTACTGTTGTATGAAATTGGGACTTGCATGACACTTAGGTTAAATTAAAAAGGCTATGGGGAACTTAGGAAATTTAGGAAATACTAAAGCAGGTCCCGCTAGGATACACGACTTAGGAGATGCTAAAGTGATGGCCTCGCCGAGGATGTCATTTAAGCACATGGGTAAATTAAACTTAAGTAGTTTCAAAAAGTAACATCATTTTAAAAAATACTCATGGGTTTAGGGTTTTAAAACCATTAAAGAATAAGGCTTAAATATCAAAGGCAAATAAGGCCTAAAAAACTTGCACAAACCTTAATGAAGCCTTGGAACCACGGAAGTTTTTTACAGTGCTAAAAGGACAGACTAATGTGTCATAGAAATCCTTAACACCCCCTAGGAGCCCTTACCATACATTAGTATTGTATAGTCAGAAAATGGAAGCACTTCCATTGTAGACTAGTTTATCCTTCTGAGTAAGTGGTTTGGGGTCATGTCAAGCACCTTGAATGGGTCTCTGACTTGGATCTGGCTTTCCCCCTATTCTGCCCCATTTCCCACTTTTCTTTGGCCTATTTCTAGCATCCTATATTACAAAACTGAGATTTTTGACCTTATGGTCAAAATTGACCTTTCTAGGTCAAGGTTGACCTCAACCTTGACCTAGGTAAAAATTGACTTTGATTCTGACCCAAGATCCCAATTTCAAGTTTCTAGGGTTTCCAGATGTTGGGCTTCGGAAAAGTTCATTTCCCGCTTCCTAGTCAACTATTTTGGTTTCTGAAATGATGAATCTTAAATTATATTTAATATAGGTCCTCTTCTAGGGATATAGGTCTAATTGGAATTTAATTCTCCTATGTAGGCCTCTCTAGAAAATTGTGCCCTAGATTCATATATAAGGAAGCCTTCTCCTCTCATTTTCTCTAAGACTTGAGAAGTGAAATCTAAGTGTGAAGGATAAGTTAAGAAGCAAGATTTGAAGTAAGATAATATATATTGAAGAATTCATCTACTATCAAGAATCCAAGCATTCAATAACTCAATTCATCAAGGAGATCCATTGGTATCCATTGAAGGATTCAAGCTCTATGAAGCCCTCTTGTTGATTATTTCTCCATCGACATCCATCCAAGCTTCTTCCTATTCCAAGATCCATTAAAGATTGGTGTTGAAGATCTAAAGGATATTGATTTAAGACATCCTATATCTGACATTCTACATTCTACATTCTTTTGGAGCATACATACTCGTGGCTCCAAGGATTTGAATCCTCCACAAGGGTTTCTATACAAGCAAGATGAATTCGTTTATTTACTTTATTACTTATGAAATTTCCATTATACTTTAAGGTTAATTAAAAAAATAGGGTTTGACCAAGGCAAACCTCTCCCCCCCAATAAACAAATCCATTTTTCTTGTACGTACATGTTAGAAACAATGAATTGGAGTGCAGATTTAGGTACCATTTTCGGAAAACTATTGGGATCTAGAAACAAAAATTTCTATCGGACTATGCAGGTCAGAATCAAAAATTCTGGGTCAAAATTGACATTCTGTTCTGGGTTAGAATTAGAGCTCAATTCTTCCCTAGGTCAAAATCATAAATACTAGGTCAAAGTCGACATTGACTTGAGGGTAAAAATCATAATTGAGCCAGATCGGAAAAAGATTTCTTGGTTTTGTCTGTCTCTACGTTTCTATTCCATATCCAGTTGCAGATTTTCCTGAAACTTAACACAGGCATCAGAAAAAGGGTACTTCCAGATCTACTATGATGTGAGGTAGGTATTTTTATCCATTATTCTTTTCAAGTATTTCCAGCTTTACATTCCTTATCAATTACAATTAAATTTAAGGTGGATAATATGTGCATAGGGACACTTTTATGAGAAAATCTCCATTATTCTAAACACTATCCATATTTCCCTATTACATTTTGGTGAACCCGCGATAGACAACTCTTTATTTTTTGATGTTAGATTTGAATTTGTTTTTAGATCTTACATGCATTTAAAAGTAGATTTATTTTATGCTCTTTCATTTACATGTCAAAAATAATAAAAAATCACAAATTTCTTTAAAAATACAAAAAACATTTACATTGTTCATGCTTGTAATGTTACTTTGTGTTCAACATGTATGCTTTTTGTTTTGAATACTTTGATGAGGATTTTGTTGCAAAAGAGAATAGATCCCCTAATGAGGTACATGGAAGTGAGGATGAAAATTGTTCAAATAATATCTCCATGAATTCTATTCCTATTTCATCCTCCTCTACAACATCTTCAATTGACCTTTACCATAGGGTGTGTGCATGGTTACCTTCATGTTCCACTATTTACAACATTGATACACCTAGAAAAACTTCATTTTGTGTGTGTGATATTGCTTTGTCCTCTCTTGTATTACCTTGTAAGGATATAATAGAGAAAGCAGATGACTTTAATCTTTATGGAGATGAGTTGAGGATTGACGTTAATTCTTCTCCTAATATATGTCTTTTCTATGAGCCTACTTTAGAATATAATTTACCTTCTTTCCCCTTTAGGGATCAATCTTTAGTGATTTATGGCACTCCTATAAGGTTCTTTATTGATAGGGATGATAATCCTCCTAATTTGGATGAATGTTTGGATTTGGATGTTGATTACTCTCTTCCTCATGAAGCCATTGTGGATGATTCTACTTTTTGGGATGAACCCTTGGATAAAGACATTGATTTCTCCCCTCCTCGTGAAGATTCCTTAATACAAGAGGGTCATTTATTAATAATGAAATATTCATACATGATGGTGACTCTTTTTCTAAAACACACTCCCCTTATGCAGACATTTTAGAGAAAGGAGAAAACATTATAGATTCTTTACCTCCATTTGGGATTCCTTCTAGTGATGAGGCATTAGCGAAGAGTGATATGAATTTCCTTAATGCTATCCCCCTTAGTGATGATCTTATGGAGTATCAAGATCCTGCCACATATCCTCCTAGGATGTCTTCTTTTCTTTCTTCTTGTGAATTTATTTGTAGTGTTGAGACAACTAACATGGTTTATCCAAAACCCTTGTTGACTGTTAAGGATTATCCTCGCATTACTATCAAGGGTAAACCTATGGAGTCTTTAAAGTCTATCATTGATCAATATTAGATCACTCACACCTATTGTACAATGAATAACCCTCAACCTAATCTGGTCATTCCTATTTATTTACCATATTCTCAACCCATTCTTCCTCCTCCACCCCATCTTCCTAGCCAGGAGTATGATTTGATAAACCAATTGCGAAATACCCCTGCCAAGATTTCTTTATGGGAGCTTCTTCAAACTTCACCTACCTACCATGAAGCCTTGAAAAAATCTCTAGAAACTCTTCCCACTCTACCTCCTAATCAAGAGAACATTAATGCCTTCTTACAGTGCATGCATGCTACCCTGGGTCCTCCTGACATTGTATTTACTCAAAAGGATTTACCTTCTATAAAAGTTTAGAATCAATATGATGCTCTTATGGTTGTTGTTACTATCAATAAGAATATCATTCATAGGAACTTGATTGATAATGGATCTAGGCTTAATATTTATAGCATGGACATGCTCAAAGCAATTAAAGTCAATCTTTCAACTATTCAACCTGACAATGCTCCTATACATGGCTTTGATAACATTAATTAGAATACTTTGGGAATCATTACCTTACCTATCAAAGTAGGTATAGTCATCCTAAATAATCATTTTCATGTTATGCCTGGACCTCTTAATTATAACCTCCTTTTGGGTAGACCTTGGTTGCATGAGATGCATGTTGTTCCTTCCACCCTTCAATGTAAAGTCAAGTTTATTCACAACAACATGATATATACACTTCATGCGAATGATGCGCCAGATCCTTGTTTGAATATTCAAACCCACAATATTCCTATTCCTAATAGTAATTCTATTTCCTCTAATTCTCTCCCTAGAGAAGATTGGGGAACCTGATGAAGGGGACTCCCCTTAATACCAAAAGTACACGACAGAAACAAAGAGAAACAACAGAAATTTGCAAGAATAGAAAATTGGCTTCTTATTAGCTCCACAAATGTAGAATTACAAACTTCAGAATTATAATATCAAAAGCCACATGGGCATCCCTTACAATAATCTGTAGGACAAAGCCTCAAATAACCACCCCAGAACTACCCTAGAAAACACCACGGGCCTTCCTTAAATAGGCAATTTTCCACCGCCCGAAAAGGTTCCAGAAATCTATCCATTAAGGCTGACTACCCTTAGCATTTAATTATTTTTCACCTTTATTACAAAAGGGTCGGCTTTAAATATTTACAAAATATGAGATTAGGTAGCCCAACTTTCGGAAGCCATAACTTTTGAACCGTAGCTCCGATTGGCTATTATAACCACTTTCTGGAAAGGGGAGATCGCGATCCACAGTGCTTGACTTGCAAAGTGCCAGTCAGTTAGGGGTTTGACCTCGATCTAGAGCCTCTAGGGTCCTAAAAATTTAGCTCAAAGATTTTGCACCCTAAAATCTCAACAGTAAATCCTTAATAGCTTTGCCAATATAGATGATCTAGCAATGAAATTCAACTGGCATTCTTATATGACTAAGATGAACCTTCACCTAGAAAATTAGAACATTCTGAGTTCAAACGACCAACTTACTAAAAATAATAAGTTTTCAAAAATAGCAGCTTTGTACAAAATAGCCCTTATTGAATAGAAAAACACATATTTTTTGGGTGATGCAAGATTGCCCTTACACCCAAGATGCTCCTGCATCAGACACCCGGGGTAATTTGAGAAGTGACCCTATCACGTCTCAGGTGTGCAGAGGAAAACCAAGCTGGTCAACCTCCTC
>MU223566.1:99110-115750 GCA_018584345.1 Thuja plicata | reverse complement strand
AAGGATGTTGTTTAATCCTTAGAAATTAGGCTTTTCTTGTCTCTGAACTGTGAAACAGGTTTTAGAGGTAACAAGATTCAAATAGACATTTCAAGCAGTATAGTTCATGCAAGAAAAATCCCTAACATGAGGAAAACCTTTTTATAAAAAACCTACAATGTGATTGTTATGATACATCTGATGCATGGATCCAAACTTGTAATGGTTTTCTCTATCCTTCACTTGGTTCTATTAACTTGCCTGTTGAACTTTGTGGTAAAGTTGTAGATACTACCTTCATTGTTGTTCCTACTTTTGATTAATTTCAAGTCAAATTTGGTTTTCCTTGGATAACTGCTATGCATGCTATTGCTTCTCCTATTCATAAGTGTATTAAGTTCATTCATAATGCAGAAGTAAAAATGATTAATCATATTTTTTATCAACCTTCTAGGCCTAGAGATTGTGCTACTCTTGATATCTTTTAGCCTTCATTACCTAATTCATGTCCTCCTCACCCTGATAACCTTTTTTCATTCATATCAAGCCTATAAACATCGCAAGATTGTCGAGTTAAGCATGCCTCAGATAGATTTTAACTGTGGTCTTTTTCCCACTCCTTCTATACCTCCTTTATCTATTACTACTAGCTCTATTATTCAACTTCCTAGTGTGGCTTCTCAGCCTACTACAAATCTGACTAATCCTCCTATAGAACCTGTGAAGGAACTAGTTGTTATTCCTCCTAGTTCTCAACATGTGTCAAGCAAAGAGAAACATAACAAATCTGTTAATGAACTTTGTAAGAAGCATAGGGCTACTCCTAGGGCCCGTTCCTCTATTCTTAGAAAATTTTTACCTTCTTTTGACCAACCGATCCCTGATGTGTCAAGAGATGTTAATGTTCATAATGATGTTAAGATGAATGATTATGATGATCCTATTCACATCTTAGATCCTATTTTAATTAATCTTGATGAGGAGGATACTCTTGATGATCCTATTGATCCTGGTGATGAATATGAGACCATTGATCTTTATACTGATTTACCTCATATGCTTTCAACTCAATTGATAATTAAACCTAGTATCAAAAATCATGATTCTCAAGAGGATCCTTATTTGGAACTAGATATTAATCCTACTATATTGGATATAGTCCCTCTTGCGAGTTGCCCACCTTCTCTAAATGATATAAACTGAGATAGGGAGAGTAGGTGATGCACTTGATTGGCTTGTCCTTCATGGTAGCCCTTTTTGTGTTTTCCTATTGTATTGTGCTTCTCCTATAATGTGTTTGCTAAATTTTTGTTAGACTCTTTTATACGACCCTTGTTACTTTGTTGGTACAAGGTGATAAAGGAATCAAACCTGTTGTACAATTCCTCTATATGTATCTTTACTTTGCGATATGTTGTTTTCATGTTATGTTGTACTTTTTCTATTGTTTGAAAATGTTTTCCTTGTGTAGTCCGCTTGGATCTGTGACATGGTAGCACTGATTCTTTTTGGTCTCCATGTTGTGGTCCAAAAATATTCTTTTTCGTAACTCTTGAGTTTTTCTTTCGTCTATTGTGATTGTAGTTCTACTTTCTTTAGGGAATGATGTCAATTCATTTGCAATAATATCATATCTATATATACATGTTATCTTATGATCATACTGACCCCACTATGGGTAGATCCCTTCTATGCTCTTTGTATGTTTATGTGGTATTTCCCTTGATTTATCTTCATTTGGAGGTATCTCATAGTGGAAACATAATTAGTAGAGTTCTTTATGTTTTCGTTAAATCCATTTCTCCTGTTAAAGTGTTAGCAATGACTTTAACATGGGGGCATACACTCTACTCACTTTTTGCACACATGCACTTTTGAAAATATTTTCAAACTTAAAACTTTCTCCCTTTATGGATTAAAGACTAATCCTTAAAGCATGGATTTTTAGCTTATAGGTGTTGGAAATATTGTTTGGAAATCTACAATGGAAACAATTATTGTTTTGTAATTGATGTCAAACCCTAACTGGTGAGACAATTGCTATCTATTTGAGTACCATATCTATTGATATGAAGAAAAGGATAAAAAGAAGACCGAGGGAAACGACTGAGTTATGGATAAACACAAGGGTACTTGATCATTTGGCACATTGGAAAAGTGATATGTTGTTTATCTTTCACTGACAGTTCACTGAGAAGTTGATGTTGAGAAAAGAAAATTTGATGTCGAGAAATGCAAATTTGATGCTAAGCAAAGCTAGTGGTGGCCAAGCGCCAGTGAAATGCTGAGGAATACAAAGGTGACTAAGCGGAAGAACACAGTGTTGGCTGAGAAATAGTATTTTGATTATTGATGAGATTTGAGATCTTTGGCCAACATAGTTGAATTTATTGGGATATGTAAAGTTAATTAAAGATTGAGTCACATTATTTAATGCATGGGTAACCACAATTAATGCATGGATTCAAGATTTAATTAAAGACTACTTTGGAGAAGTAAATGGTAATGTAATGATGGAAAGATCTGTTGGATCTAACCTAACCTAAGATCTATGATCTTGATTAAGTGGAAAAAGATGTATCTGACCTAGATGGAGAGGTATATGATAACCTCAAGGGGTTATTCATGGATATAGCTGTGAATGTAGAGTATGCAAGTGGATTACAAGGTTAATTGACTGACTGGAAAGATCTAAGAAAAGAAGGCTAAGTAGAGAAGTAGAGAGAGAGATTGCTTGATGGATTTCCAAGAAGATTTGAAGATTGAAATGAGAATGGAGGCCACTTAGGGAATTAGCATTAGATATGAATAGGATCTGGATTTGCAAAGTAAGTTGTATGTATCAGATCAAACCTGCTGATTACTTTCTAACCATTGTATCAGTTGAAATCCTTTAACAAGGTTGACCTAACAGTCATTGTATAAATCCTTTGAGCAAGGTGACATTCAAATTGGAATTTTATGAGTCCTCTAACAAGGCCACTCCTGACAGGGTGATTAAATCCTTTAACGAGGTCACATTTGACAGTGTGTTTTGTAACCTTTAATAGGGTTGGCTCCTAATAGAGCTCACTTTAGAAGAGTGAAAACTTTGGTAGCATGTTACTGGTGGTTTTTCCCATATTGGGTTTCCGCGTTAAATCATGGTGTCAAATTGTGTGAATGTTTATGTTGTGTTTTACTGTTAAGTTTCTGCAAGCTTATTTCATTAGTACAGTAAACTGCACAATTTTATATTATTGTTGCCAAGCAGATCTGATTTGTTCAAATTGGTATAAATTAGTAAATGGGCACATCTGGACCTAAGGATAACTAATTCACTTCCCCTCTTAGTTATTCTAAATTCATTCTAACAATTGGGATCAGAGCTTTGTTCTCTTGAAAAAGTTTGAAGGTACTTGGAGCAAAAGATCAAGATGTATAAAAGGGAGATACTGAAGTTCAACAAGGATAACTTTTCTGCATGGAAAATTTTGATGAAATTCCACTTTGGTGGTGTTGGTGATTCTGCTAAACATCATGTTGATCAAGAATATATAGCCCCTATAGGATCTCTCAATACTGCACAGTTAAGAGAAAAGCAAGAACATAATCAAGCAATGTTGGAGATTGCATCATCTATTAACTATCATGAGTTTGAAGACATAAAGGAATATACAAGCACAAATAAAATGTGGGATGCCCTTGAAACCATCTCTGGAGGTGACACAAATGTGCGAAGAGCCAAATCTGAAAGCTTGAGAGGTAAGTTTGATGAAATGCAAATGCAAGGAGAAAATATAGTTTCATATTATGGTAGGGTAAAGGAAGTTGTAAATGCTATTAGAGGAGCTAAATGAACCATTGATGATAACACTATTATGAACAAGGTAATGAGAACACTTCTTCCTACTTATGCTATTAGAGTATCTACAATTCAAGAATTGAGATGTACTCCTAACAACAATTTGACTTTGGAAAGTTTAGTAGGAAGACTTATTGCATTTGAGATGTCAAATTTTGATAACTATACTCCACAAGACATTGAATCTACATTCAAGTCCTAGATGGTCCTCAACAAATCAATCAAAGGAAAGAAATGTGTGAATAGTGACATCGACACTTCTAATGATGATCTAGAAGAACTTGAGGCACTTATGGAAAGAAGACTATTAAGAGGAAAAGGAAAACTCAAAGGTAAACTTCCTATTATTTGTTTTTCATGTAACAAATTTGGTCATAATCCTACAAGATGTCCTGATAAGAATGACAAAGATGAGAGAAGAGACAACAAGTATAAAGATAGAAAGGATGAACGAGACTTCAGGAACTATAAGGATTACAAAGAAAAAGGTAAGAAGTCCTGCTATATAGGTGAAGAAGCTTCTGAAAATTATTCTAACAAATCTGATGAAAATGATATAGAAGTTGTGTATGTTGCAATGAAAGATGATTCTGATGGCGATGATGAGAAAAATGCACTAATTTCTTATATGAGTAAAGGTGATAATTGGATTTTTGACAGTGGTTGTTCACATCACATGACCGGTGATAAAGATAAATTTGAAAACTTAGATCAGTGTAAAGGTGGTTATGTTAAATTTGGAAATGATACACCATGTCGTGTCAAAGGGAAATGATCAATTCAATTGACTGACAAAATTAGATGTGATGATGTATATTGTGTTGATGATCTTAAGTATAACCTATTGAGTGTTTCACAGCTGAATACTTCTGGTTACAGAGTTGAATTCCATCACAGGAAAGAAAAGATCTATGATGCCATTGGAGAATTAGTTGGAAGTGGTGAGCAGACAAAGGGTAACTTGTTTTATCTAGGTTTAACTATTGAGACATGCTTGTTTGCACAATATAGTGATGTTTGGTTATGGCATGAAAGGTTGTGTCATGTAAACTTTGATAACTTGGTAAGCATAAGAAAATTGAAAAGGGTTAGAGGGCTGCCTAAGTTAAAGAAACCTAAAAATGCAATGTGCAAGCAATGTCAATTGGGAAAGATGACTAAATCTAGTTTTAAGAGTAAAACTCATACTTCTGAAGATATTTTAGAATTGGTTCATACTGACCTTTGTGGACCTAGTGGTGAGAAAAGTTACTGGGGAGACAAATATTTTATCGTATTTGTTGATGATTACTCTAGAATGATGACTATTATGTTTCTTAAAGAAAAATCTAATGCATTCCATTTGTTTAAGTGGTACATGGAAAAAGTTGAAAAGGAGACAGGTAAGAGTCTGAAATATCTAAGATCTGATAGAGGAGGCGAGTTTATTCTAATGAGTTTAACAAGTTTTGCAATGACATGGGGATAAAAAGACATATGTTCGCACCTAGGACACCACCACAGAATGTTATAGCTGAAAGAAGAAATAGATCTATCATGGATTGTGCCAGAACGCTAATGATGCAGAAAAATGTTGCACAAAAATATTGGAGAGAAGATGTAAGTACAATAGTTTATACCTTGAATAGAGTACAAGTCAAGAAAGGTACAAATACTACACCTTATGAATTATGGTATGGATATGCACCTAGTGTAAGCTACTTTAAAGTTTTTGGAAGTAGATGTTTCATATTAAAGGATAACAGAAATGGAAAACTTGATGCTAAAGGTAAGGAAGGCATATTTCTTGGATATTCAACTAAAAGTAGGGCATATAAGTGTTTGAATTCTAACACTAACAAAATTGTGGAAAGCGCAAATGTTAGAATTGATGAATATGCAGAAAGAAATGAAGAAGAAAGCATGACTAAGCCTGAGAGTTAAAAATCATTCAACTATCTTAATGAGGTAGACTCTAACGAATTACCTAAAACTGAAATTGAAGTTGCCGAGCAACAGTCTGCACCTGCTGAGCCACATAACGAAATTGCCAGGAAATAGGAGGTGACTTCCAAGCAATCTGATGGAGAGGACGAGTCATAGTTTCAACCTGAATTGAACATAAATGATCAATCTGAAACAAAGAAAGAACCTACTTTGGAAAAATATGTAAGAAGGCACCATAAACCTGATCAAATCATAGGAGAAAAAGATTATGCAGTCATCACAAGAGGCAAATTGAGAGAAGACACCTGCTTGTTATGTATTTTGAGCCTAAAATAGTAAAAAATTCCTTAGACAATGAAGACTGAATTCAATCCATGAATGAAGAGATTGAACAGATTGAAAAGATCAATGCTTGGACACTTGTACCTAGGCTGATTGATAAGAATGTAATTAGCACTAAGTGGGTATTCAGAAACAAGCTGAATGACCATGGATAGGTAACAAGAAACAAAGCTAGACTGGTATGCAAGGGTTATGCACAAGAGGAAGGAATTGATAATGGAGAAACATTCGCCCCTGTTTCAAGATTGGAAGGTGTCAGAACCTTACTTACATATGCAGCCTACAAAGGATTTAAAGTCTATCAAATGGATATGAAGTCAACATTTCTAAATGGAATATTAGAAGAAGAAGTCTACATTGAACAAGCTGATGGATTTGTAGACCCAAGCAAAAGGAATATTGTTTGCAAGCTACACAAAGCACTATATGGACTAAAGCAAGCACCAAGAGCATGGTATGAGAGATTGCACAACTATCTGATGAAGATTGGATTTTCTAGAACCAATGACAACATTAATCTGTATTTGAAGACATAGCAAAGTAAAGGTACTTTATTAGCCAAAATTTTTGTTGATGACATTATATTTTGTGGACAAAATATGTTATGCCAAGCATTTGCAAAGGAGATGCAAATGAAATTTGAGATGTCTATGTTTGGTGAGATAAAAAATTTTTTTGGCTTACAAATATATCAGATGAAGAATGGTATCTATATTACTCAATCAAAACATGTCAAAGAGATACTAAAAACTTTTGGAATGGAAGATTCAAAACCAGTGAGTACTCGCATGGCCACTAGATAGAAATTAACAAAGAATGATGAGACAAAAGAAGTAAATCAAACACTGTACAGATCAATAATTGGAAAGCTGCAATATGTTGTACACAATAGACCTGATATTGCATTAACTATTGGTATTGTTGCTAGATTTTCTGCCAATCCTAAAGAAACTCATATGATGGTAGTAAAAAGGATTCTTAGATACTTGAAAGGGATAGAAGAATATGGTGTATATTACACAAGAAATGATAAATTTGAACTCAGAGATTATACTGATCAGATTGGGCTAGAAATGTAGATGACAAAAAAAGAACCACAGGAGGAGCATTTCTTTTGGGAAAAATATTAGTCTCTTAGACAAGAAAGAAATAGAACTGCACCTCACAATCTACAGCTGAAGCCGAGTATGTGGAAATAGTAGTTAATTTCTCTAATATTGTGTCGTTAATGATACTACTAAAAGGTATGAAAGAAGAGATCATAGAACCAATTGTCATATATTGTGATAACACGAGTGCCGTTAATATTTCTAAGAACCCTGCAATACACTCTAAGAGAAAGCATATAGCTATCAAGTATCACTACTTGAGGGAGCTAGTTCAGAAGAAGGAAGTGAGACTGGAGTATGTGAACACTAAGAAACAGTTAGCTAACATATTTACAAAGGCACTACCCAAGGATGCTCATGAGTATCTACAATGTAAATTAGGGGTGATTCCCCTAACTGAGGCTAATTAGTTTAGAATGGTAATGTTGCATCAAATGTTATAATTCAGCATATTTTTCACATTGATGCATAGGCAATCACACTTTAGGATGCTGCCTAAAGTTGTGAAAGATAGACAAGGACAGAAAAATAAAATCAGTCATAAGCAAGATGATAGGAACAACATGATATAGAGTTTAGAACCAAAGAATTTGCATGATGAAGATTTCAGTTCGTCTTTGTCCTTGTTTTCAAAGAGGGAGAGTTTACTGAAAGAGGGAGAAATTTACTAAGGAAAAGTGATTGATGAACATAAATAAAAAGACATCAGTGTGATCACAGACACAGAGGGAGATATGTTTTACAAGATGAGAATAAGAATGAAGGTAAAGACATTAATGAAGATTTTTTCATACCA
Organism: Thuja plicata; assembly: GCA_018584345.1. Classification (NCBI taxonomy): domain Eukaryota; kingdom Viridiplantae; phylum Streptophyta; class Pinopsida; order Cupressales; family Cupressaceae; genus Thuja; species Thuja plicata. Next base: position 107,754 of record MU223566.1, on the reverse strand, counting down.
AGGAACACATGAAGACTTTTTGGATTGTATGGTAACTATGTTTGTAATATTATTGTTTTATTGTTTTGTGTTGCCATCAATGCCAAAGAGGGAGATTGTTGGAAATATTGTTTGGAAAGCTACAATGGAAACAATTATTGTTTTGTCATTTATGTCAAACCTTAACTGGTGAGACTATTTCTATCTATTTGAGTACCATATCTATTGATGTGAATAAAAGGATAACAAGAAGACTGAGGGAAACGGTTGAGTTTTGGATAAACACAAGAGTACTTGATCCTTTGGCACATTGGCAAAGTGATATGTTGTTTATCTTTCACTGATAGTTCACTGAGAAGTTGATGTCGAGAAAAGAGAAGTTGATGCCGAGCAATGTGAAGTTGATGCCGAGCAAAGCCAGTGATGGCCGAGCACCAGTGAAATGCCGAGGAATACAAAGGCAACCGAGCGGAAGAATATAGTGTTGGTTGAGCAACACTATTTTGATTATTGATGAGATTTGAGATCTCTGGCTGACTTAGTTGATTTTATTGGGATATGTAAAGTTAATTAAAGATTGAGTCACATTATTTAATGCATGGGTAACCGCAATTAATGCATGGATTCAAGATTTAATTAAAGACTACTTTGGAGAATTAAATGGTAATGTTATGATGGAAACATCCATTAGATCTGACCTAATCTAAGTTTTACGATCTTGATTAAGAAAAAAAAGATGTATATGACCTAGATAGAGAGGTATATGATAACCTCAAGGGGTTATTCATGGATATAGCTATGAATGCAGAGTATGCAAGTGGATTGCAAGGTTAATTGACTGACTAGCAAGATCTAAGCAAATAAGGCTGAGCAGAGAAGAAGAGAGAGATTGCTTGATAGATTTCCAAGCAGATTTGAAGATTGAAATGAGAATGGAGGCCACTCAGTGAATTAGCATTAGAGCTGAATAGGATCTAGATTTGCAAAGTAAGTTGTATGTATCAGATCAAACCTGTTGATTACTTTCTAACCATTGTATCAATTGAAATCCTTTAACAAGGTTGACCTAAAAGTCATTTTATAAATCCTTTGAGCAACGTGACATTCAGATTGGAATGTTCTAAGTCCTCTAACAAGGCCACTCCTAATAGGGCGATTAAATCCTTTAACTAGGTCACATTTGATAGTGTGTTTTGTAACCTTTAACAGGGTTGGCTCCTAACAGAGCTCACTTTAGAAGAGTAAAAACTTTGGTAGCATGTTATTGGTATTTTTTCCCATATTGTGTTTCCATGTTCAATCATGGTGTCAAATTGTGTGAATGTTTATGTTGTGTTTTACTTTTAAGGTTCTGCAAGCTTATTTCATTAGTATAGTAAACAACACACTTTTATATTATTACTGCCAAGCAGATCTGATTTGTTCAAATTGGTATAAAGTAGTAAATGGGCACATCTGGACCTAAGGATAACTGATTCACCTCCTCTCAGTTACTCTAAATTCATTCTAACAATTAGTATCAGAGCTTTTTTCTCTTGAAAAAGTTTGAAGGTACTTGGAGCAAAAGATCAAGATGTATAAAAGGGAGGTACCAAAGTTGAACAAGGATAAATTTTGTGCATGGAAAAGTTTGATGAAATTCCACTTTCTTGGTGTTGGTGATTCTGCTAAAAGTCATGTTGATCAAGAATATGTAGCCCCTACAGGAGCTCTCAATGCTACACAGTTAAGAAAAAAGCAAGAACATAGTCAAGCAATGTTGGAGATCGCATCATCTCGTAGTGGAAATGTAATCAGTAGAGTTAGTTATGTTTCTGTTAAATTCATTGCTCCTGTTAAAGTGTTAGCAATGACTTTAATGTAGGGGCATACACTCTACTCACTTTTTGCACACATGCACTTTTCAAAATATTTTCAAAATTAAAAATTTCTCCCTTTATGGATTAAAGACTAATCCTTAAAGCATGGATTTTTAGCTTAGAGGATCTCTTGATCCCTCTAGTTTAAATTTATATGGATCTCTTGATCCCTCCAGTTTAAATTTACAATGTTTTGATCCCTTAAGGTTGGAAGGAGTCCTTAAGACCGGATCTTCCTGATGGGTTGACCAGTGAGTAGCCACATTCACTAGGCGGTTCAACTCCATCTTTCCAATTGCACTGTTTCCTTGTGTGGTTCACAATTAGACACAAGTTCTCATTGGGTGAGGTAATCACACCCTCTCTCTCTTTCTCATTAAAGCATGGATTTTTATCTTATAGGATCTCTTGATCCCTCTAGTTTAAATTTATATGGATCTCTTGATCCCTCCAGTTTTAATTTACAATGTTTTGATCCCTTAAGGTCGGAAGGAGTCCTTAAGACCAAATCTTCCTGATGGGTTGACTAGTGAGTAGCCACATTCACTAGGTGGTTCAACTCCATCTTTCCAATTGTATTTTTTCCTTGTGTGGTTCACAATGAGACATAATTTCTCATTGGGTGAGGTAATCACACCCTCTCTCTCTTTCTCCTTAAAGCATGGATTTTTAGCTTATAGGATCTCTTGATCCCTCTAGTTTAAATTTATATGGATCTCTTGATCCCTCCGGTTTCAATTTACAATGTTTTGATCCCTTAAGGTCGGAGGAGTCCTTAAGACCAAATCTTCCTGATTGGTTGACTAGTGATTAGCCACATTCACTAGGAGGTTCAACTCCATCTTTCCAATTGCACTATTTCCTTGTGTGGTTAACAATGAGACATAATTTCCCATTGGGAGAGGTAATCACACATCCCTCTATTTTAAATTTATATCAATCTCTTGATCCCTCTAGTTTCAATTTACAATGTTTTGATCCCTTAAGGTCGGAAGGAGTCCTTAAGACTAGATCTTCCTGATGGGTTGACTAGTGAGTAGCCACATTCACTAGGCGGTTCAAATCCATCTTTCCAACTGCACTATTTTTGTGTGTGGTTCACAATGAGACATAAGTTCTCATTAGCAGAGGTAATCACACCCTCTCTCTCCTTCTCCTTAACTGGTGATGTATCTCTTATTGTGATCTTAGGGTTGATAAATACTTAAGTCCTAGGGGGCTTGAGGATTTATTTGTCCCTTTTGATTTCAATAAGATTATCTTTTATTCATGATCTCCTTTACCAAGAGTTTGTATTGAGTCCATACTCTTGTTAAAGTGGAGGCTAATTGTATAGTCAGGAAATGGAAGCACTTCCATTGTAGACTAGTTTAGCCTTCCAAGTAAGTGGTTTGGGGTCATGTCAAGCGCCTTGAATGGGTCTTTGAATTGGATCTATATTTTTCCCCTGTTCTGCCCCATTTCCCACTTTTCTCTAGCCTATTTCTGGCACCCTAAACTATAAACTGATATCTTTGACCTCAGGGTCAAAATTGACCTTTCTAGGTCAAGGCCGAACTCGACCTTGACCTATGTCAGAATCGACCTTTTTCTGACCCAAGGTTGAGATTTCAAGTTTCTGAGGTTTCTCAATGTCGGGCTTCGAAAAGAATTAATTCCCTCTTTTGAGTCAGCTGTTTCAGTCTTCAGAGCAACAATTCTTAAATTATATTTAATGTATGTCCTCTTCTAGGGATATAGGTCTAATTAGAATTTAATTCTCCTATGTAGGCCTCTCTAGAAGATTGTGCCCTATATTCATAAATAAGGAAGCCTTCTCCTCTCATTTTCTCTAAGACTTAATAACCATCTAAGGCTTAAGAAGTGAAATCTAAGGGTGAAGAGGCAAGATTTCAAGAAAGCTAAATATCCTTTGAAGCATTCATATATTCTCAAGCATTCAAGCACTTCTCAAGCACTTAATTCATCAAGGAGATCCATTGGTAGCCATTGAAGGATTCAAGCTCTATGGAGCCCTCTTGTTGAAGATTTCTCCATCCACATTCCTCCAAGCCTCTTCCTATTCAAAGATCCATTCAAGATTGGTGTTGAATATATACAAGAAAATGATTTGAGACATCCTACATTATACATTCTACATCTGTTTGGTGCATACATACTTGTGGATCCACAAATTTGAATCCGCCGCAAGGGTATCCATACAAGCAAGGTGAATTTGATCATTTAGTTTGTTTTATTTATGCAATTTCAATTATACTTTGAGGTTAATTCCAAAATTAGGGTTTGACCAAGGCAAACCCCTCCCCCCAACAAACAAACCATTTTTATTAGAGGGACATGTTCGGAATAGCGAGTTAGAGTGTAGACTCGGATACCCTTTTTGGCAAACTATCAGGATCTAGAAATATATTTTCCCTCAAATATTTTAGGTTAGAATCGGAATTCGATTCTACCCTAGGTCAAAATTAGAAATTCTAGGTCAAAGGTGACATTGACTTTAGGGTCAAAATTGGAACTAAGCTAGATCAGAAAAATATTTCTGGGTTTTGTTTGTCTCTATATTTCTGTTCCAGACCTAGTTGCAGATTTTCCAAAAACTTAGTGCAGACCCCCAAAAACAAAATTCTTTAGATCTATAGCATTTTAAGGGTAGTACTTTTCTCCTATTTATTTCAGTTAAAGTTTTTAATCTTCCTAAATCTATTTTACACACTCTCTTTTATAAAACAGAATCTAAGGTCTTCCTCTTTATTCTCATTTCCAATTGATTGATTCATTTATGCATTGATCATTCCTTTGGGGTTAATCAATTTGGATCCTTCCCTTGTTTATTTGAGGTTAAAAGGAACATCTTATCTTCCCCATGGTGGAACCCATTTCGAAAAAGTGATTTGTACCCATTCTTGTTTAGGGAAGTAACTATTTACATACACATTCTTGTCTTGTATGGCTTCTTTTTGTTTACCATTTTTCTCTTATCAAAGTATTGTCATGTTTTCATTCACTTTCACATCCCTTGTGATTTAATATTTTGGGATTGTCACTAAGCGGATTTAGGAGTTTGATTTTATGACTTTCCTTCCTTAAAGACACAATGTAATTGCAATTGATCTTAAATGTGCTTCTGACTAATTTCAAAGTCTTATGTGATGTTTTCATATAAATCCTAATACAATTAAAAGGAATTTTACATATTTTACCATTTCATTATAAATCACTAATTCGTATTGATGTTAAAAGTGGTCAAAATTATAATCATGACCTAAGGAGTAATATTTTATGTAGGAAATTATATCTTTGATTTAATGATATATTCTAATGTTTTGATGTGTTGAAGAAAATTGATCCTGATTTACATAACTCTCATGGATTTGAATGTTTATCATTTTCAATGAAAAGATAATGTCATTATTTATGATCATGATTGTTATAATTTGATAAGTAACGATAATGATAAAATATGTTTCCTTTTCATACACGTGAATCCATGTAATATACCCTAATTCCTATAGAATGAATAGGTTTGTCATTATTTTAATGGTGTGAGAATTATAAAGGAAAGTATTAATAAGTATATATATGTCTATTTAAAATGTGTTATGCTTGTGAATATAAGAAGGAATTTGAATAAACGATGTTGTTGTTTTAAAAGAGGCAATACCATATTAATACTGTGTTAATATTGAAAATATTCATAATGTCATATATAATCTATAATTTTTGGATTCTTATTCTTCTTCTATGATATTAGTATATGTTTTTAATCTTGAACGAAAGTTATATTGATAATGCGCCTACTTAATATATAATTTTCATACCATTTGTTATTTAAAGAAAGACAAAGTTAAATGGTATGATTATTATTATTATTATTATTATTATTACATCAAATCAAAGCTTTTTTTGAAATAATGAGAAGTAGGTAGCACAAAGAAAGACTAACCAAAGTTATAATGCTTTGTGTAAATATAAATAAAAGATTATATTATGATTATGTTTATTTTAAAATGCTTTATGATTATTTGAAATTCTTCTTTTTTATTATTAATGTTAGAGATGTTTTAAAGACTACAATTATATTCTAAATCATTATTATTACATCAGCGAATAAAACATGGTTATTGTTTATATTGTGGAAAGGTGGCAACCTTAATTGTTGGTCAAGTGGGATTCCTGAATGATGAGTCGACATGGTCTGTAGATAGCAAGCACCATGCCTCCCTTCCACGCTGGTCACCATGATGTAAACAATATAGGTCGATGACGCTGGATGCCACTTTCCTTTGCAGATACGATGGGCTTTGCACATTCCAAAGGCGTTAATACCAGACATTATGCCACGTAGACTATAAAGAGATCAACAGAGGCTAATCCATCAACTCCAATGTCATGGTGCAGATACATCAAATGTCAACTTCCCACACCATGCACCCACCAACTCCAACGGTTGGGTCGATGCAAACATGTCAAGCAGCCATTTGAAAATAAAACTAGTGATTACAGAGATAATGCATGCTAAAATAGAGTTAATCTTCAGAATACCAGATGCCATACCCCATGCCACATATAGCAGTCTGGAAGGATATATAAAATGTTTTGGCTGCTGCCTTCATTAGCAAGATGGAGTGGTCGATACAAATAGCAGGGGTCAACGCATTTGGCATGGTCGATGTCCTTCAGTGCTAGAAGGCGACAGACATGAACAACTCCCAGAATGCAATGTTTCAGCATTATTCACGTTGAAATTCAGACCAAGACAAAGTCTGAAAATAGTAAAAACATAGTCAAAGCAACTTTCAAACCATAAAAAATTATTGATGGTGTAAATCCTATGGTCTCAATACTTATAAAAATTTTAAAATCTAAAGGATTGCTGAGGGATAACCAGCACCATTATACAATCAATAAAAGGTGACAAAGAGCAAAGCCAAATTACTATCAATTTGCAGATTTGTTTACAAAGCCATCAACCTCAAACGCGCCAAGCATGGATTTGCAAATGTGGCCATGGAGAAGTTTTATACAGATTTATGAAGTCTATAGTTAGGCAGGTTATCCAACCGAATGGTTGGCTGTTATGGTTGATTAAGAGAGACAGATTTGTATTTCAAATCAATTGTAATAGTTATAATCAGTTATGGATTAGTTTTTAGGGAAAGGGTGTGATGTTTCACACACCCTTTCACTTTTATATTTATATTCATTCATAAATCTGCAAACAAGATAGAATAATAACATTGAGATTGAACAAGATATGATGACTTATGTTGAAACTATGGATTCGTGGGTTATGATGAAATGAAATATAGTTTGAGTTTGAAATCTGAACGCAAAGACCTGATACGTCTTCTTAACAAGCAGAGATAAGTCTGTATTTTTCTTCTATTGTGCAATAGTCATTTTCATTATTTTCTTTACAATCAAGTCCTTCACATAAACAAATCGGCATTCTTTAAAGTGATAGTTTTGTTTTGTGCATATTTCAATTTAAGTTTATGTTTTGTATATTCAATTATTTCTTTCTCATTTTCGCATGGTTAAAATTGTATTGATTAAAATACTGATCAATTAGTCCATCATTTGAGAAATAGTATTAAATTGAAATACTTTTAAACTTTTTTAGTTATATGTACATATTATTACGCCTTTAAGGTGATAAGCTTTCATTTTCAAAGCCGTCTCTGAATTTGAGCGTAGGATTGGAGAATTATCGACTCTGTTTGCCCATTATTGGAATAAAGCACTGGTCTTTCTCGTTATTTGAATTTGGTATTAGGTTTCATTGTTTCATGTTTTTAAATTACTCTTTTATTTCATCTAATTCAGCTCATATTTCAATTATATCAAGCAATATTAAATACATTACATTTCATTAACACATATGTTTTCAGTTTTGTGATCTTATTAACACATTGAGAAGCAGGAGTTGAAGTTATCAGTTATCTGTTGTAGGAAATTTCTAAGAAGACTTTGAAGACATGTTTTAAAGTGCAGGCCCACCAGCCTTGGTTTTGTGGAATCAAAATTGTAGGAGGTTGTTGAAACCTCGTTCGTTAGCAAATTGATCCTATTTATCTTCATTGGATAAACGAAATCTGTTAGGAGTCCAATCTGTCGATTTGAGCACCAACAGATTGGCGACTCTACTGGGGAACGAGTTGCAAGTAAACTTTACAAGTTTTTTGTTTTTAAGACCAGCATAGAGATTCATTAAATTAAGACATTGTGGTGAGTTTTATAATTCAGATTTGATTTAGAATTGATACTTTAATTCAGCTTTTGATTTTTCATTCTTTATTAAAGCATCTTAAGAATTATTATTTCTTAGATTTTGAAAATTTCAGATTTTACATTTTCAAATATAAAGAAGTAGATGTATGAGTAAATTAAAAAGCTTTTAAATATGATATAATAGAGCTTATAACTTTTATTAAAGATTTCATTGTTTAAAATTTATATGTTTAAACTTAAGCTTCTATTTATATTTTTGTAGCATATACTCTACTAAGGAAGAACCCAAATCACTTAATTTAATTTGCTTCTAAGAGGAGGGTGGTGACTCTACAAACATAAAGAAGTGATAAACTTGGTTACATAATTTTGTTATTAATAATTTCCATGTGGGGAAGAAGATCCTTGCATCCAGATCAACTTGAATTAGACTTAAAGTTAAGGAAATTCAAGACTCCAAGTGTAAAGATGTCTTATGTACCTCGCATGATGTATCCTGATAAAGATGACAAAGAATATGCTTGTGAACAATTCCCTCATTCAAGCCATCATAGTCATGAGAGCAGTAGTGAAAA
>MU223566.1:52809-87283 GCA_018584345.1 Thuja plicata | reverse complement strand
CTAAACCCTACACTCTCTCTCTCTCTCTCTCTCTCTCTCTCTCTCTCTCTCTCTCTCTCTCTCACACACACACACACACACACACACACACACACAAGGCTAGACAAGAAATAAGTCATGGCAACACTAGGAGGAAACTAATTTCCATCCTCAATCCATACAATTGATATTCATTTTAATCTCAAAGTAAATGTTCCTAACATGGTTAAACATACATGTTAATTAAAAAACTAACCATAACATAAAAAATACAATGAGCAATGATCCTCAAATGATTGTTCACAAGTCAAGGGCTTAAGGTTACAATCAATTGTCTACTAGGAATCATGTCAAAGACAATGTGTTGATTCTTGAAATTTGGCCAAGTCTAAAATTTCCTAAAAATCCTCAAAATCTATAATATTTATCTTAAATCCTATGAAGCTGAAACCACTCTCAAATATCCTGAAAGTATTTAAAAAATATAACTTATGTATAAATACTTAAATGTTACATTTTATGTGTGGTCTTGGTGCTAAAATTAACCTATCAAGGCATGCCAAAGTGAGGTTTTAAAATGCTATTTTCTTTTACTATAAATTTACACAGGGCATGCACCCTATTAGTTTTTAGCAAACAAAAAAATTTGGCACCCTTTTGGTCCCCCATCTTTGCGCATATACCCCCTAATTAGATTTCCTTCTTTGTGGCAATAAAAATAGGCATATGGTTAGTTAAGGTAGGAGAAGGTTTGAGAGAAACCAAAGCCTAGACCAACAAGTTGGACTGTATGATAGATAAAGTTTGATTCAAGTCAACTTCAATGGAGATCCTAAGGTGAAAAATGTTAATTTTATTGTATTTGTAGTCGAAATCCACAAGCTGCAATAGATATCACAAAGATTGTGATTATATTTATATTATTATTGTGAAATAATATAATTATATTTTTATGTGATAATATAATTATATTGTATAATTATTATTCTATATTGATAATCTAATAATTATTGACATTGATATTATATTAGCTTGATTATTTAATATATATAATTCTATTAATAAGAGTGGTGTTCCTTGGTGAAAGGGCATTTCTTGCATATTTTTTTTGATCGGTAAAAGGCTTCAGACAAATTTTTTTTATTAATAAGCAAATGAAATGTACAACCCCGTTCAGTGCAGGCGCTGGTAGGAAAGAATGGGGTCAAGAAAACCTCTAGCCTTTCCTGGGACCTAGGTCTAGAAAGATACATAAACAAATTTAAGGGGGCATTCCCCCCTTATTACATTTTAAAGCACTTATTTACATTACCAGAGGGGATACCCTCATATACAGAGTTTTTCTACCCTTTTTAAGGGCTCAGTTTGTAGATATCAATGCATTGTCTTTTCCTTTTTTCTAGTACAATTTTTAGGGCTGAATCGTGTGCTCTCCAAGTTTGATGACTGAGTATATGGAGGAAGCTACCCCTTTTCGCAATTCATGTGTATAATTGTTTCCTGTATCAACTCAATCCTTCTGCTAAGATCATTGTTAGCATATACATCATCATTGATTTTCTATGAAATTATTACTACAAAATCCTAGTTATTAACAAAATAATAGTTCAAACAAATCAAAGAAGAGGATAACCTTTCCTTATTATCTTTTCAAGATTTATTAGAATTCCTTGCTATATTTAGTTGAGAGGTTTTTAGTGTATTGTTTATTTTTCCAATTTATGATGCTTACTTATAACACATAGATTAAACATAGTTAACCCTATTTTCTAACCTTGGTATCTTTAGTTGGTTTTCTTATTAATTCACCAACTCTTACCATGCAGAATGTCTAAAAGGATGAATAAAACATTTAACTTGTTTCTGGCATCTCTTGCATATTTATAAAGAGTTGTGTGATCTCATTTATATAAAAATAATTGAATAAAAAAAATATATGCAGTTTAATATATCATAGTGCTTGGGGAAGACGAATATATCCTCTATGATTGGGAGGGCAATAAAGATTATTTCTCATGGATAATCGATCACACCCTTAAAACAAGAGACACGAAGACTTGAGTACTTATCTAAATTATTTTACACCATATAACTCTGCCTAATTGTGATGGTTTGTCTTGAGAAATGAGTGGAAAGACAAATTCAAAAAGAGAAATTCAACCCACATTGAGTAACGAGACTTAAAGGCTCCCTCAAGGTGAAAATCCATATCGTATGCTTGAAGATAACATATTTGTCCCCATATTGTCAAATATTCATAATGAAAGGTTTCTTGGACATGTTTACCCAAAAAAAAAAAAAAATACAAGAAAAACAACCCTTTCCTATCCTTAGAATAGATTCTACTATGTAGCCTCTATTTTCCGAATTACTTTTTTGCCCATTTATAAAATTTCTTGTTTAGAAGGAACTCTATGTAGAAAAAGTAAAACTACACTTCTTTGTCTATAGTCGTCTATCGTTTCTCTCAAGCCGTCTTTTTCATGGACATGCCAAGGTCTCTATGGGGTAATGTAGAATAAACCCTACATAGCCATTGGATACTCCATAGAAGGAATGACAAAATTAGATTCGTTGTTTAATAATACATTGTAAACACAAAACACTATTTTATTTTGTACAATTTTGTAATAGAATTATATATTTATAAGTGGTAAATTAAATCTTATTATTTATTTTTCATTTGTGTTGATCTTGAACAAATTAAATTATTAAATGTAATTATTTAATTATTTTCAAAATTCATTTCTTTTATGTATGTAATATTAAAAATAGGATCCAAGTAACAACAAAATATCTTAAGGTAGAAGTTTTATTTTTATTTTTATTTTGTTGGAATATTTTTGGACTTCAGTTGTCAAGTTTTCTATGGGAGTGGGTATGGGTATGAGATTTGTGTATGCTGATATGCCAAGTTTTTTCTTTGGATAGGATTCAAATATATATGAATGTGCATGAATGTGGAAAACAATAAAGAAATGTACATAATTGTTAGCACATTTGATATATCATATAGTTTTACATTTTATATGATAACAATGTTTAAATCTTTGATAATATGATACTTTGGCATCATTAATCTATGATATAATTATAATAGAAAAGACAATTGTTTAAATTGTCAAATTTGGTTTCTACTTTTAGACTCCTATATTGTGATCAAGTTTTTAATGTGAGATAAAATAACTAACTAGTGGGGATTGGGAGTGAAGACCCTAATGTTAGAATAACTGAGAGGGGGGAGGGGGTGTGAATCAGTGGCCAAAAAAATTAATCCAATAAATCAACCCAAAAAATTTATAACAAAAATATAAACCTCTAGTTATCTTTAGTCCTACAAGATGTAAGCCTTCAAATACTCTTATCAAATAACTACTTCTCAGAATATATTGTTTATCCTTTTCCTTAAGCTTTACTAAATAGCAATCTTAGCCTTTACCGAAATACAGTAAATAACTTAGTGTTTACCGATCAATCATGTTTTAGTAATGTGTAAAGAAAAACATTAAAGAAATGAACCATATACACATTTGACAAGTGGATTTTTAACGTGGAAACCCTATTAAGGGAAAATAATTTGGGACCGGTCACCCAAAATTTTCACTCTTCTGAAGTGAGCTCAGTGAAGGGCCAACTCTGTTAAAAGTTACAAAAACACTGTTAAGTGTGACCTTTTTAGAGGATTTAAATATAATAGTTTTTCACTTGATATCTAGGATTTCACTATGCTATCTTCATGAGAAACTTTTTAACACCCCTTGGATGTATCTCAATATATAAAGGATAGTTAAATCCCACTCTGTTAAGATATTTTCTGAATCAATGGTTAAAATGAAATATTATATGATCTATTCATTAATTTAACTTAATCTTGTAGATGTTTAGATCCATTGTAAGATCATTATACCTTTCTGATCAATGTTTTTCTTATGTTCCTTTGCTCCACTTCTTTCTGCTCGGTGAATGTTGTTGCTTCTCTATTGCTTGGTGTCTGCAGAAATCTTTAGCTTTGTTCTTCAGCTTGTTTGATTAGGATTGTATGAAGACTTCTTATCTTCACCATTATTCTCTTCAGCATTCTCTTGTGTTCCCCCAAATCATAATGAATTAGCTTGTCTCTTTTATAGACATGATTTCACCATTTCTAAGTCCTTGTCTTTCTTTTTCTTGACGTGATCCGCAAATCTTGACATTCTTGCTTTAAAGCTTGCTTTAGTTTTATCTCATAGATTTCTTCTTGACAACTAGAATAAAACTAGATTTAAACTCTAGCTTATCTTTGGCTTTTAAATAGCTGATGAAAACAATATAATCAATCAGTTAATTCCATATTTAGCTTCTTCCAGCTAAGTCTTTTGTCATTTCTGAACTTCAATTCTTATGGGTGTTTAACTCCTTGTTTGCTCAGTCTTGACTTCAGTTGTCCTCGGACATCTCTGTCTGTCGGGGTTGTTTGTCCGTCGGGAAACACTAAGACTTTCTATTCTTCTCGGGTATCACTTTGGTTTTTCTTGGTAATGCTTGCTCGGGTATCACTGTGACTCTTCTCAGGGTTCTCTATCTGTCGGTGTGCATTGCCCGTCGGTGTTTGTTGTCACTTAGTGTATACTAAAATTTTATGCATTACTGATAACATAACCTTTATCTCTTTGGTTCTTTGAAGTCTTTGAAAATATGTATATGACCAATCAGATTATATCAAGTTGACATCAATGACAATACAATACATTAACCGGTTTAATGTCTTGCATTAACTTTCTGCAGCTCGGTGATCATCAACTTAACTTCTTCAAACATTCAATCAGTTATAGTTCATCAATCTCTCCCTTTGGCACTGATGGAAACATCCTACACATTACTAATACAATATGAAATACATCAATTTTAGTTCATCAATCTCTAAATTTTTTTTTTATAACCAATGCAAATCTCTGACTCTCGGTAGGCTCTTCTAGCTTAGATTTGTTTCTTGCAGAGTACTTTCTTTATTCTTCATTCCCTTCACTGGATGGATGTAGCAACTTCTGATTCTGTCTCTCCCTTTGTTGTAGAATCTCTTCTCTGATGTTTTCTCTCCCTTTAACTGTTCCTCTCCTTTTGATGGAGGTCTCCTTTTCCTTAGACAACAATAGATATTTCTCATGTGGATATAATCTCTCCCTTAAGTCATCTCATCTCTCCCTTAAGTCATCTCTCCCTTTGGACGATCATGATATATATTTCATATGGATATACTCTCTCCCTTTGACAACAATGCCAAACTATATCCTTCCTCCTTTTTATAATATACTCCTTGAATTTCCTCTCTATCAGCAATACACTAACTTTGGTGTTCAATGAAGATAAGTACCTTGCCGTGTACTGATATTTCTTTGTAGTCCATCTCTTTGCTTGCATGAACATGATGATCGTTTGATTATGTGTAGGCTGATGCAGCCTCCTAATCAGCTTAGTGACCAATAGACAAGGGTCAGACCCCTAGTCTCTGTCTTAGGTACTCAAATATATCTTTAGGCAATAGCTTTATGAATATGTCTGCTAATTTTTCATTGGATAGAACATATTCCAGTATCGCCTCTTTCTCTTGCACTTGTTCTCTTAAATAATGATACTTGATAGCAATATGCTTTGTCTTAGTATGCATGACAAGGTTCTTTGAAATGTTTATTGCACTAGTACTATCTCAATAGATAATCACTGGTTCAAGAATTTTCATATTCATACCTTCTAGTAATTGTTTGATCCATGCAATGTTAGAGCAATTTGCAGCAACAACCACATATTCTTCTTTTGCAGTAGATTGTGAGATGCATCCTTTCCTCTTACTTATCCATGTGACAAGTCTATCACCCATGAAGAATGCTCCTCCTGTTGTTCTCTTTCTTTCATCTAAGTTTCCAGCCCAATCAACATTTGTATAGACTTGAAGCTCAAATTTGCCTTCTCTTTTATACCATAAGCCATAGTTCTTGGTATTCTTTAGATATCTCAGAATTCTTTTGGCAATAGTCATGTGTGATTTCTTGGGATTAGCAGAGAATCTTGCAACTATTCCAACTTCATGTGCTATATCTGGTCTAGTATGAATAACATACATGATTTTTCCAATCATAGATCTATATAGGGTCTAATTTTCTTCGGTTGACTTGTCTTCCTTTGGGAGCTTGCATCCAGCTGCCATAGGTGCTCCAACTAGTTTGGAATCTTCCATCTTGAATATCTTCAGCACTTCCTTGATGTATTTGGATTGTGTGATGTATATGCCTACATCTTGTTGAAGAATCTGTAGAGAAAGAAAGAATTTGATCTCCGCGAACATTGACAAACTCTTTTCTCATTTAATTAGCAAATGATTTGCATAACATATCATTACCACCAAATATGATATCATAAAAAAATATTTCAGCAATCAGAATGTTATCATCAATATCTTCTTTTAAATATTGATTACTATTTTCACTTGTTCTTACAAATCCAATACTTATGAGATACGAGTGTAGTCTTTCATACCATGCTCTTGGTTCTTGTTTCAATCTATACAAGGCTTTGTGTAGTCTACAAACCATGTTTCTCTTGTTAGGATCAACAAAGCCTTCTGGTTGTTCAATGTATACCTTTTCTTCTAGTATTCCATTTAGGAATGCAAAATTGACATCTATTTGGTATACCTTGAATCCTTTGAATGTAGCATAAGTAGGTAGAATTCTGACTCCTAGTCTAGCAATGGGTGCAAAGGTTTATCCATAGTCAATACCTTCTTATTGTGCATACCCCTTGCATACTAATCTTGCTTTGTTCCTTTTGACTTCTCCATTCTCATTCAGCTTGTTTCTGAATATCCATTTGGTACCAATGACATTCATTTGGTCGGTACTAATGTCCATGCTCTATTCTTCTCAATTTGTTCTATCTCTTCATTCATAGAACTGACCCATTCTTCATTTTCAAGTGCAGTATTAACATATTTAGGCTCAAAATCACAAATTAAACATCTAGTGTTTAGTGACTTATTTCTTATTCTCATTCCAGCCTTCTTGTCTCCTATGATATGGTTTTGTGGATGGTGTCTTCTGACGTAATTCACAAGTACTAGTTCATCTCTTTGTTCATCGTTCTGATCATCATCTTGACCTTCATTTTGATCTCCATCTCTCGGGACATCATTTTGAGAAAATTCCTAATTTTTTGGTGTTCATAGCCTAATGCTTGGGTGCATTGTTCTTTCACTCAGGAGCGTACCATGTTGCTCAGGAAGAGTGTCAGGTTCTTCAATATATACAAACCTATTTTTTCCTTCTAGTTCTTTTCTACTTTCCTCGTCATTTTTCTCAGCAAATTCATCTACTTTGACTTTTGCACTTTCAATGATTTTGTTAGAGGATTTGTTAAGACATTTATAAGCCTTGCTTTTGGTAGAATACCCTAAAAATATTCCTTCTTCACCTTTGGAATCTAGCTTTCCGTTTCTATCATCTTTCAAAAGACTACCAAAAGTTCTGAAGTAACTTACATTGGGTGTGTGTCCATGTACCATAGGTCATAAGGTGTCTTATTGGTGTCTTTATTCAATTAAACTCTGCTCAATGTGATGCCTTTCTCAATCATCAGTGTTCTGGCACAATCAATAATGGATATTTTCCTTCTTTCAAAAATCCCATTTTGTTGTGGTGTTCTTGGTGCAGAAACGTGTCTTTGAATTCCATGCTCATTAAAAAAGTTAGTGAATTCATTAGAAATATATTCTCCTCCTCTATCTGATCTTAAGCATTTTCAGTTCCTTACCACTTTGTTTTTCTACAATAACTTTATATCATTTAAACATCTTGTGATTTCTCTTTTAAGAATAATCATCAACAAAGAGAATGAAGTATCTATCACCATAGTAACTCTTTGTTCTCATTGTTCCACATAGATCAGTATGGACTAATTCTAGAATGGCATTAGATGTGTAGGTTTTTCTCTTGAAACTAGACCTTTTCATTTTTTCTTTTTAACAATTGTTATACATGACATGGTCGGGCTTTGACATGCTCGGTAAGCCTCTTACTTTCCTTTTATTGCTTATCCTAATCATGTTGTAAAAATTCACATGACATAATCTTTTATGACACAACCATATGTGTTCGTTCATAGCCATTAAACAAGTGGTGTTAATATCATCAAGATATAATAGGTTACCTTTTGTCTATTCACCAGTTCTGATCAACCTTCCTGATTCATTAAAGATCTTCGCCTTTTTATTTTCAAATGCAACTTGGTGACCTATGTTATTCAGTTGTGAAACACTCAATAGATTATAGTTAATTCCTTTTACCCAGTATGCATTTTCACATCTGATCAGATTATTCAACATTATGGTTGTTTTACCTTCAACTAGACAAGGTGAGTCATTACCCATTTTTACTAATCCACCATTGTAATATTCAAAAGTTTCAATCTTTTCTTTATCTCCAGTCATGTGGTGAGTATAGCTACTATCAATAACCAAGACATCATTTTACTAACCTTAGATATGAGTGTAGTTTCAACATACCTTTCCTCTTTGTCTGAATCATCCTTCATAGAAACAAATACCACCTCAATATCTTCATCAGATTTGGTGTCAGTATTCTCATCTTTGTTCTTAGTCACATAACAAGCTTTCTTCCCTTTGTCCTTGTAATCTTAGTTGTCTCTTCTATTAGATTGTTGGTTGCTTCAGTAATCTCTGTCATTACCTCTGTCAAACTTCTTTTCATATGATATGTCACTGTTTCTATCTTATTTTCTTTTGTTAGAACATCTAGCAACAAAGTTTCCAATCTCTTTACAATTAAAACATACCAATGGTAATTTACCTTTATATCCACCTTTGCCTCTCTACAATATTTTTTCCATTAGTGCTTCAATCTCATCAAGTTCTTGGTCATCACTATCACTTTCACTAGCATTTCTAATAGCGTGTTTATGACTTGACTTACTTATTTTCAAAGAAGATTTGAATGCAAACTCAGTAGATGGTAAGACACTATTTTCAAAGTTATTCATCTCAAATGAAATAAGTCTACCAAACAAACTATCTAGAGTGACATTGTTATTTGCTACTTCTCTCATTTTGTGTATAGCAGATACTCTAATAGCATAAACATGCAATAAGGTTCTTAGGATTTTACTTACCATTGTTTCTTCTTCAAGTACACCTCCTACTCCTGGGATAGGAATGACTACTTCTTTGATTCTGCACCTATACTAAGTGATATTTTCTCCTTATTTCATTCTTAGGTCATCAAAATTTCCTCTTAGGATTTCGGCCTTAGCTCTTAGCACATTTGCATCTCCTCCATGTACTAGCTTCAATTTGTCCCACATTTTCTTTGCAGTGGTGCATGTTTTGACATCTTCAAATTTAGAATCAGAGAGTGAGGAAGCAAGTTCTATCATCATAGAATTGTTTTCATTCTTTTCTCGCAATTGATCAAGTGTGTAAGGTCTAGTAGGGAAACACATATTCAGTATCCAAGTATTGAGTAACATCATTTCCAATACTTGATAGGTGGAGTCTTATCCTTCTTTGCCATGATTCAAAGTTGTCTTTGTTAAACTTAGGCATATCCATTTTTCTCATCTTGTGATCTTTTGCTTGAGTCTTTAAACTCCCTTTCCAAGCACACAAGCTCTGATACCAATTATTAGAATAACTGAGAGGGGGGTGTGAACCAGTGGCCTCAAAAATTAATCCAATAAATCAACCCAAAACTTTATACCACAAATGTAAACCTCTCTAGTTATCTTCATTCCTACAAGATGTATGCCTTTAAATACTTTTATTAAATAACTACTGCTCAGAATATACTGTTTATCCTTTTCCTTAAGCTTTACCGAATAGCAGTCTTAGCCTTTATCGAAATACAGTAAATAACTTAGTGTTTACAGATCAATCTTGTTTTAGTAATGTGTAAAGAAAAGTATTAAAGCAAAGAATCAGGGTAATCTTTAAGAAACCCCCCTTCAAAAAAGGTGTAAAAAACTGACAAAATTTAGAAAACTACAGAGGAAATTATTAATTTTATTGGAAAAAAAAATTCTTCTCAAAGAAAGAAAATAATCTCATTTGGCAAATTGTGTTTTTGTTTCAGAACTACCAAAACATATATTGGTGAATAAAAAATAGTATTTATAGTATAAAAATATATATTGGCGAATAAAATACAGTGTTAATAGTATAAAAATATATATATTGGTGAATATTCAAAACATAGTGATAGGACTACAAGTCAAGTTGGATACTACATGTCATTTACTCATGACCATTTTGTGAGGACAGTTTGCGTAGCTTTGGTAGGATAAAAGGAGGGTTGATGGTTAATGGTTACGAAGATACGCAATGGTCATGTTGATGGTGTGCGTGACTTTGGCTATTATGATGGTAGTTTAGAGTTGTAGGCCACGAAGATACACAAAGGTCAAGTAAGTTTGTGGTTGACAATTTGGCATTTTCATAGCTTCAACACAATTTGTGGTGACTGGTGACAATGTGCATAGCTTCAGCAAGCTAAAAGGAGGGTTGATGTTGATAGTTACGAAGATATGTAATGGTCAGGTTGACGACATGCGTGACTTTGGCACTTATGTTGGCACTTTGGAGTTGAAGGCCATGAAGACATACAAAGGACAGGTTGACAGTGTGCGTGACTTTGGAAGTTATGATTGTAGGTAGGATATGGGGGTTTCGAGGCCACACTGGCAGTCTATGTAACTTGGACGCAAAGTTACAGTGACATTGAACACTAAAGTGCAATTAATAAGACTTGTCAATGCCAAGATTTTGATTAGACATTAAAAAGGATAATTTGTACAAGATATGAGCTGTGATTCATAAACATTCATTATTTTTCTTTTCGGAGTCAAGTCCCATTACGTGAAACATTCCTTCAAAATTTAATGTGGCTACCAAGTTGTCAGTTCAAAATTTAAAATCGTAGCTAGTATATGGTGGTTCCGAGGACACACTGGCAGTCTACGTAACTTGAGTAGTACATAATCCAGGCCAAGATTTTGATTAGACATTAAAAAGGATAATTTTACAAGATATGGTCTGTGATTCATCAACATTCATTTACAGGATATGAGCTGAGATTCACCAAGATGTCCTCAGTCATCTTATGTCTACAGCACGGGATCATGCTACCAGTTACGCCAGATACTAAAGTGACATGTTCAAACTTGAAGTAGAACATGACAAGGTGGAGATGCATGCCATTTTTGACGATCATGGCTTCAACCAGGAGGGGTTCCAGGTGGAAATGATCTAGTTATTTGCCGGTTTGCGCATTGACTGATCTTTTTTTCTTTGTGGATAGTATTATTATATTATAGTTTATACTATAACATATTAATAAATTACTATTAGTCTATTGGTATTACGATATGTAGGAGTCAATTGTCAGACTGTCGAACTAGGAATTTTTAATTTCCTCTGAAGGTTCAATGGATCTTAGGAAAATTTTTGTTACTTGTAATTTGTAAATACGAAATTCAAATGCACTTTTCATTTTGGTTTTGGAAACGGTTAGAAGCTTGTCGCTTCTCCTTCTGGAGAAACCACAACTGTTTATAACTTCAGTCACTTAGTGAATCTCAATCAATGATTCAGTTACCAGTATTATGTATACCTAATACCATTTTTTGAATTCAATAGTAATATTGTATACATATGAGAACTAGAATACTCTTTTTCAAATAGTGTTACTATTTTTAGTTTTACACGTCATTTGCTAATACTTCAAATTTCAATACTAAATAGTCAATACAGTAACATGTTAGGTGAATCATGAAATTGAACAATAGTTTTATAAATAGAAAAATATGTAAATTGTAATTATTAATTAACTTGAACTTTTAAGTATCTGTGAGTGTGAATTGTGATTCTGTATAAAATTATAAATACCTATTAAGTACTGATTAAGAATGCTAAATCATGATTCACTTCACTGACTGAATGAGAAGTCTGACACTTTTGAAATCTAAATCCCACATGGCACATGGAAATTTGGAACCCACTCCAAGCTTTGAAGTTACGCTTGGCTATTTTTTAACTTCTCAATGGTTAATTTAATATGATGGTGATGGGTTTTGAAGTTACGTCTGGCTGTTTCATAACTTCTCAACGGTCAAGTTTTTATGATGGTTAGGAGTTCCGAAGTTGCGCCTGGCTATTTCGTAAGTTCGTAACTTCTCAACGGTTAAGTTTTTATGATGGTGATGGGTTCTAAAGTTACACCTGTCTATTTTGTAACTTCTAAACGGTTAAATATTTATAATGGTTAGGGATTCTGAAGTCCCAACTAACTTCATGCATAACTTTGTAAGGTGTTGAAAAGTGAGAGAAAGTTTCATGCCACGTGGAAAGTGCCGAAGAATAGAATGTTTGTAGAGGTTTAGTAGGGTTTCTTGGCCATTTATGATGGCGGTTACAACTTACGAAGTACAAGTGTCATGCCAGGCTATGTCATAACATCTCAAGGTTTCATTTCCCTGGTCAGTTTAATAGTCCCGAAGTTCGAAAAGGTGTTGCATGACTTTGCAAGTATGAAAGTTTTAGGATTTAAAATTCAAAGGGCCAAAGGCCAATGCCTTGATTTGTAGGTAGCAATTTAGAAAATTTGAGATAGGACCTAGGGTTAGATGTACCGTTAGTGTAACTTCAGAAACACGCTAATTATTTTCTATTGGATCACCACCAAATCTATGCTGGAAGTGACAGTTGACAGTGACACTTTTCTAAAAAAGGTAATTACTAATTTCATGCATGTGCGCTTGATGAGATTTTAATTTTTAATAAAGTAGGTGGCCTGGTGGGTAATCATGAGCTGCTTATTAGTTATTAAAGACAGTTCACAATTCATAGAGCATCCATAATTTTTAGAGTCAAAGAGAAACAGAGAGTTGAAATCTTTAAGTGCAAAAAAGGAGCTTACTTCTTAGAGTTTAGTATACATAAAGAATGGCAGAACAAGGATCTCCTGATGTTGTTGTAGTACAAGGAAATATTTTGCCTTCAAGAACAAAGAGGCCAAACATATACGTTGAAGAATGGATGAAATTGTTGCCTGGATCCTCAAATTTGAAATTAGCTAACACTTATGAATGGAGGGACCCTTATGTGCTCTGCAGGGATGTTGTCTGCCTTAACACAACTGGGTATGAGCTCTTCATATATTTCTATAACAATAGATTGAGATACCCTCCTGTTTGAAACTCATAGGATAGGAACTTGGGAAATTTGATAGTACCTAAGGTATTTTTAGATGTAGACCTCATGAAAGCGCTAATTGAAGCATACAATCTAGTGACACAAGATTTCCACATGCAGGACAAGTCTATACTCTTCATGTTAGATAGAGAAATTTTTATTCAAGCTTTCAACCTTCAGGGACCTATGACCATGGATATTGACCTAGAAGAAGAGGAGGCCCTATTTCATAGACAGAAAATTTACTACACTGGAAGGGTTATGAGGAAGCATATTCCTAGACAAAATAAAGAGGCAAGGTTGTTGCCAAAAAGGTTGCAGATTCATATGATATTGAGATTTTTTTTCCCTATTTCCAGAATACCATCTATGGTCTACGCAAAGTTATGGGAATAGATGGAGGTTTGACAGTGACTCCTGACATATATGTCATGGCTATAGATGTTCAGGACCTGTACACCAACAAAGAGTTTGATTATGTGGGGCACATAATCAATGTAATGCACACTGAGTTGATGATGGCAAAGACTGATTAGAAAAGCTTCAAGTTCAATCACTACTCCATGTTGATGCACTTGATCCTCTATTGCAATATTGGCTACATCAACATAGAGTTCATCAATGAGACCAAGAATGCAGGAGGAATTGTTTTGCTTCAGATATGGATCAGGTTATGGGATAGAAGTCACTATTTCTCTAATTCCATTGATTTTTATAGTGATTTTATGGATCCAATAATGAACATGTTGGGTATTGTAAGGAATAGATTTCCTTTACTTGTTAGAAAATTTTTTAGGCTCCTAGCATTTAAAATTGACAATGAAATTAACCACAATTGGGGTGATATGTTTTTTTTAAATAATTTTTCTGTTATAAGAGTGTATACTTGCCCCCAACCTCCACACGTACTACCAAAATATGTCCCAAAAATATTGGCAATAGTAGAATCCCTGTAGCAGCTTATCATGATGGATAGAGAACACTTAGGCCCTAAAAGAAATAAGGGAACCTTTCTGGTAAGGAAGTTCCAAATAGGGGATTTCTCTATAGGTAAAGATGTTGTGGACCAAATCCATCAATTCCTGAGACAATTTAGATTGCCTTATGCTAAAGCAAGGATGTATGACCCTGAAGAATTCATTAGAGGACCATTGAGAGAAATGAGGAATCACAATTCGGCTCAAAATCAGCCTATGCAAGATGAGGATGCTATTAGAAATGTGCTCAGTAAAGATATCTATGAGGAGAGAACCCTTAAATTGAAAAATATTGTAAGGGTAGAGGAAGAATTGAAAAAGGTAGACCCTACCTTCCCCGGTTTCTTTCCTGATCTCAAATACATGCTGAGAATCAACATGTGTATAGAGAATTATGAAGATATTATGTCTAAATTGCTAGACATCCTTGAGGAGAAGGAGGAGGAAAAAATAAACCTTGAGGAAGTTGAACCTGATGTGGTGTTTATGGTAGAAACAGAACAAGCTGAGCCATCCACATCTGAGCAGGGGCCATCAAAGAAATAAAATTTGATGAATGTACCACAAAAGGCAAGGCAAAAGACACTACAAATCCTACCAGGTAATTGCAATTACTTTTCTGACTTAAGACAAAAAAAAAATTGACATCACAAGCAGAAGACGGAGAAAATACCCTAGATGAGTTGGAATTGGTTGTAGCTAGATTGGATGACAGGGTCATCCAAGATAAAGAGTTTATAGATGATGATGAATTCATCAAGTCCGATGAGTTTAAACATTTTCTCTTTAGAGTTAAATAGAATGAATTAACATTGTCTTTGAAAATAGGGGAATCACAAGAAAAGACTATTGAAATGATTGAAAAATTATAGGCCTATGATCCCAGCTATGAAACATTAACTGTGGAGGAGGCAAGAGATCTTGTGAAGAGAAGTGGCATGTTGTTGATCCTTGGATTGGACGTGGAGTCCTCATTCTTAAGTGACCAAATCAAGAGGCAAGATAAAGTTTTAGCTTATGAATCTTTTGGCCCTGATGGACTACTAAGGGGTTCTGGATTCAATATGGATAGTAAGACACTAGATGTATGGTGTGTGGTCCCAGAATCTAATAAGCCCAACTTGGTTGACATCCAAGACACAACATAGGGTAGCCAATTAATATGGAGGTTGCATGAAACTACACACTAATAAAATTTTGCCCATTTTTTGACGAGAATAGGTTGATTGTTTGTCCAAAAAATGTAGGTCAATTAACCAAATCTATCGTGGATGTTTTTTTGTCAAAACCTTCCATGATTGGCCTAGTAGTCGTAAAACTGATGACTAAACTGTTAGAAAAAGGGTTTTTGAAAGATGTTGTGATGCACCTTTCATCTCTATGCCCATTGCATAGTTCATCATTTGTACGACCTTACTTACAGTTAGAAACAACAAGGATTCTATATGAATGATGAACTGAGCAACGAACTATCATCGATATATTCGTTGTTCTTATAGAATCCTTGTCATTTCTGGCTATAAGGAAAGGCATCAATGACAAATATATCGATGACCATTCATCGCTTAGTTCATCATTCATATAGAATCCTCATCATTTATGATTGTTAGTAAGGTTGTAAAAATGATGAACTATTTTATTTAAAAAATAAAAATAAATTTTCACAATGGTAAAGCAATTAATGTTTTATACCATATTCTCTGTTGCAAATAGATATCTAATGGATACAATACATATCAATAACAAATCTTCATCCTCCAAATATAGGATACGGGGTGTGAAGGATATCTGCCACCAATTCAACATATCAAATACTTGAAGAGTTGAAGCAATATAGCAACATCTTATTCTTTATTGTGATCGGTGATCAAGGCATTATTCTACTAAATTAACAAGAGATGCAAGGGTCAAAGTTCCTACATATAGTAGAATGCTTTAAGGGGCTACATATGGTTATAATTGTAAATGGATGCTTGTGAATGGACTAGATGTTTAGAAGAATTATTTATTGAAATCAATACAGTGAACATATGTGTGTGATGCAATAGATGTAAAAAGCGTAAAGTACATTAGAATGAAGGTATTGTAAAAATAGAGAAAACATTATATGAAGAGAGAACAAGTAAAATGATGCAAATAAGCATCTGTAATTGTTGAGGCAAGCCTTAACAGCTTCTTTCAGAAGGTGAACATTTTGAAAATAATTAATGCAAATTTGTATCACATGAGACAAAGAATACAAGTTGTCCCAATTTCATTAGTCCTACCATTTTGCATCCATGCTACACTAAAATTTCTTAGGTCCTTCCATTTTGCATCCATGCTACACTGTAATTTCGTAGGTCCTGTCATTTTTCAAAAACTTTACATTCACTAAAATCCTTCGTTTGGAAATAAGTTTTGTTCTATTTCATATATTTATGACTGCTATGTTGAATCCCTTGTTCTGCAATAAGATATTGTAAAGGAGAAAATGATGTTTATGGAATAAGAGTGTTTTGATACTCAAATCACTTATCACCTTTACATTTAATGTTTAGAGTGGAGGAAAAGATAAGATATTCCCTTTTATTAGATTAAATTCACAAAGGAAGGATCCAAATTGATCATCCCAAAAAGGATCAATACATATGTGAATAAATCTATTGGAAATAAGAATAAAGAAGGAGATCCTAGGTTTCCCTCTTAAAATGTGTTTTGAAATGAATGTAAATGTGTGATCGATTTAGAATAATTAAGGATTTGAATTGAAATGAATGATAGAAAAGTACTAACCTTGAAATATTGCAGATCAAAGAATGCTATTTTCTAGGGTCTGTCCTTAGTTTCTAGAAAATCCAAAGTATGATCTAGAAAGGAAACGCAAAGACAAACAAAACCCATAAATCTTTTTCCTTTCTGAAGCCATCTTATGAAAAAGGTCAACCTTGACTCACAAATGTCACCCCTGACCCAATAATGTCGACCTTGACCTGCACAGGTCTGACAGAGAATCTGTTTGCGGATCCTGATAGTTCGCTAAAAAGGGTATCTAGCTCTGCTCTCAAATATTCAGTCCTAAACCTGTACCTATAAGAAAAAGAGGTTTTTTTTTTGGGGGGTTTGGGTTTTCCTTAGTCAAACCCCGATTTAGGAATTAACCTTGAAATCAATAATTGAAATAAGAATGCTAGCAAGTAGTAGAATTGAATCTAACAATAAAGCTATGATATTCAATAGATATGCCAATGCAATTCAAATGTAAGAAAGTATGTAAATATGAAACCATGGGATTTAGAAACCATAAACCTCCATGATTGTATGCTTGGAATCCACCTTGAAGGGAGAATGAATGAGTTTTGAGGATGCACAATGGATCTTGAAGGAAGATCACACCATCATGATGGCTAGATCTAGGGCTTGAATGATAAATCTTGAATGCTTGAACCAAATCCCTTCAAAGGCTTGAGAGATTGAATCCTTGATATTCAATGGAGAACTTGAATTATTGAGAGGAAGAATTGAACACCTTGAAATCTTGAGAACATGTAGAACAATGGATGCTTGAGCAAAATCTTGGTTAGAGCTTTTTTTGCACTTGGAAGACTTAGAGAAAATGAGAGAGAAAGGCTTCCTTTTATATGAAACTAGGGCACAATCTTCTAAGGAGACCGACATAGGAGAATTAAATTATAATTAGAACCATGCACCTAGAAGAGGACCTATATTAAATATAATTTAAGATTTACCACTTTGGAACCCCAAAACAGCCGACCCGGAAGTGGGAAATGAATTTTGGATGACATCCGACAACCGACAGATTTCCAAATTTGAAAGGGAGACCTAGGTCAAGGTCAAGGTTGACCTTGACCTAGGTCAAGGTCAAGGTCAACCTTGACCCAGGGGGTCAGAACCCCTAGAAAAAGTGCCAGGTGGGATAGAAGGTGCCCGAAGAGGCCTAATCAGGGTCCTAAACAGGCATAGAAGCAGGAGATGATGTAGAAAGGAGGGGACAGTATGATGGTGATCAAAAACATCCCCTAAGGAGGGATAAACATTCTTAACATGGAATTGCTTCCATTTTAAGATGATACATTAAGCCCCCACTTTAGCGAAAGTATGGAAATCGAACATGCTTACGGTAAAGTTAGAAGAAAGACTCTGGCAAATCACAATGAGGTAGAAGATCACTAGGTCAAGGACATAAGTCCTTAGACCAAGGATTCTAACTCAACATACATGCATAAAAGATATAAAAAATAAAGAGAAATCAATCATAGAAACATACATGATTACATAAGCAAGACAAGAACAACACTATAGATAACATAGCTTCATGATCTGATCCTACTAGCATGAAAGCGAAAGAGAGAAAATAGAAAGTGACTACCTCACCTAGTAAGATGCCCACCTTACTATGAATCACCAAGGAGGGAGAGCCCAAATAGGTTCACCCATAAACTATGCTTGTAATTGTAAATGCATCTTCTGACGGCTTTTAAAATATCCATAGATCCACATTCTTGTATCACTATGAAATATAAAATGCGTGTCCATTAAGGATTTAGCAACTTATGTGCATTACCTTTCAATGATTTAGCATATTGTAAAATAAAAGGGTGCGTATCTCTTGAGGATTTAGCAACTTATGTGCATTACCTTCCAAGGATTTAGCATAAATAAAAGTAAAAATGTGTGTCCCTTCAGGATTTAGCAACTTATGTGCATTACCCTCCGAGGATTTAGCATGCTGCAAAATGTAAATTAATGTAAACTATAGTACAAGGGAGACCCTATATATGCCCCCCTTCTTATCATGACTACCCACTAGAAAGGATGAGGAAGAGAAAGAGTATACCTACTTCACAAGGTAAGGGTATATCCATCTTAACAACAATGTATACCATATCCTTAGCCAAGATCCTTGACCCTTACATCCAAGAACATAGATAATCATGAAATGGATATGTCACTTATGGAAAAAGGATCCTCAAAAGGGAAGAGATCTTGTCAACAAGACCCTCACCGTAGAGGAGTGCTTAGGATAAAATGTCATCTTCTAAAGAAAAGAGGGACCCAAGATTCAATCATCAAGCCCCCTACAATGAAGAGGAAGAGGAATCTCAGAATGGAGTCAAACTCTAACCCAGAGCAAAGGCAAGAGTTTATCAAAAGTATAGTTTTCAAAATAGAGGTGATGACCTAGGACAATCACCTCTCATATAAGAGGGTATCGATGACCATAACATAAATCTTTATAAGGAAATAATGTTATATGATAAAAAAATGCCACTAAGCTAAGGAAAGTAGATCCTTAGATAGAGGAAGAATGAGAATACCTTTCCCCCAAGGTGTGAAGGCAAGGGATATATCAAACTATATCAAGAGATATTGTAGCAAAGAGATATCATGTGAGAAGTGAAAAAGTAACCCTTGTGAGGGATAGCACACTATTCAGTTTCCAAGGTGAGAGATTTATCAACCATTGAAACCCAATTTCAAACAAAAAAATAGGTTATAATCAAGGACATAGATCCTCAATGCAAACCAAAATTTTCATGTATGATGGATATCACATAATAGATAGATACTGCTTAACCAAGGGAAAAGTGGATCCTAAAAAGACAGAAAAGAAGGAGATGGCATCCTTGCCCCCAAGTGTAGGGACAAGGATGAAAGGGGACCTATTACATCACTCACAATACTATGAAAGACAATGAGCCCCCAAAGATTAGGCTAACATTGTTTACATAAGATGGAGTTCCATAATAGGAACATAAATGTTATTTAGAGAAAATAGGATTGAAATGCAACTCATTGCCATATGATATATAAATAATTTTACTATCAATGAGTTGCCTAATCTTATAATGTAAAGCTTGATATTCATTAGAATAATCATGAAATATATGATAGAAACAAAAAGGAAGAATCTTCAAGTATAGACTACATTTATTTTTGCATTTAGGTCTAGTAATCATCTTAGCATGAAGGAGTTTAGGTAGAACAACCTCTTGGTCAAATTCCTTCATAGGGTCATCATGTTTTAAAATGTTATTTGATATGTTGGTAACATTGATGTGTTGTTGAGGATTAAATCCCAATCCATAGGAATGCTCATTCCCCCCATTCTATAAGGGCATTTGAATTCCTTGTTTATTCTTACCACATCCTTGACTATGGAATCCTTGTTTAACTAGTAAATGATAACTATGACCATAACAAGAATCCATATGAAAAGAAGTCAATTGAACTCCAGTAGTCACTATGTCATCATTAGTATGTTCGATAGATTCACAAGAAGGAAAAATAAAGGAATACATCCTAGGAGAAGGTGGGGTAGGAGCTTGATGCTCTATAGGAGCATTACTAAGAGGGAGAGAATTAACGGAATTCATATCATTCCCCTCTAATGTCTCATTACTAGAAGAAATCCCAATTAGAGGTAATGTATCAATAATGTTCTCTTCTTTCTCTTAAATATCTACATAAGGATAGTATGTTTTAGAAAAAGAGTCATCATCATGTATGAATATGTCATCCATTAATAAATCACCCTCTTGTATCAAAGCATCTTCACAATGAGGAGATAGATCAATGTCTTTATCCAAGGGTTCATCCCAAAAAGTAGAATCACCCATAATGGCTTCATGAGGAAGAGAGTAATCAAAATCAAAATCCAAAGGTTCATCACAAATAGTAGGATTATCATCCCTATCAATAAAGAACATTGAAGGAGTGCCTAAAGCTTGATCCCTAAAGGGGGAAGAATTATATTTTAAAGTAGGCTCATAGAAAAGACATATATTAGGAGAAGTAACATCTATCATTAACTCACTTCTATGGTAAAGGTCAATTGAAGAGATTGTAGAGGAGGATGAAAGAGGAATAGGATCCATGGAGATCGTATTCAAACAAATTTCATCCTCACTTCCATGTACCTCATTAGGGGATTTATCCTCTTTAGCAACAAAAGCCTCATCAAAGTATTCAAAACAAAAATCATACATGTTGAACACAATGAAAAATGTAAATTTTTTTGTATTTTTAAAGAAATTTTGTGATTTTTATGAGTTTTGAAATATAAATGAAAGAGCATAAAAGAAAACCTACTTTTAAATGCATGCAAATATAACACCAAAAAGAAAGAGTTGTCTATCGCGGGTTCACCGAAATGTAAAGGAGAAAAATGATGCTATTGGAATAAGAGTGTTTTGATACTCAAATCACTTATCACCTTACATTTAATTCTTAGAGTGGAGGGATAAATAAGAAAATCCATTTTATTCTCAAATGCACAAAGAAAGGATCCAAATTGATCAACCCAAAAAGGATCAATACATAAATGAATCAATCTATTGGAAATAAGAATAAAGAAGAAGATCCTAGGTTTCCCTCTTAAAATGTGGCATGGATGAATGTAAATGTGTGATCAATTTAGAATAATTAAGGACTTGAATTGAAATGAATGATATAAAAGTACTAACCTTGAAATATTATAGATCAAAGAATGTTGTTTTCCGGGGTCTGTACTCAGTTTCTAGAAATCTGAAGTATGATCTAGAAAGGAAACGCAGAGACGAACAAAACCCATAAATATTTTTCCGTTCCAATGCCATCTTATGAAAAAGGTCAACCTTGACCCACAAATGTCACCCCTGACCCAATAATGTTGACCTTGACCTGCACAGGTCCGACAGAGAATCTGTTCACGGATCCTGATAGTTTGCTGAAAAGGGTATCCAGATCTGGTCTCAAATATTCAGTCTTAAACCTGTACCTACAAGAAAAATAGGTTTGTTTGTTTGGCGGAGGGTTTTTCCTTAGTCAAACCTTGATTTAGGAATTAACTTTGAAATCAATAATTGAAATAAGAATTCTAGCAAGTAGTAGAATTGAATCTAACAATAGAGCTATGATATTCAATAGATATGCCAATGTAATTCAAATGTAAGCAAGTATGTAAATATGAAAGCATGGGATTTAGAAACCATAAACCTCCATGATTGTATGCTTGGAAACCACCTTGAAGGGAGAATTAATGATTCTTGAGGATGCACAATGGATCTTGAAGGAAGATCACACCATCATGATGGCTAGATCTAGGGCTTGAATGATAAATCTTGAATTCTTGAACCAAATCCCTTCAAAGGCTTGAGAGCTTGAATCCTTGATCTTCAATGGAGAACTTGAATGCTTGAGAGGAAGAATTGAACACCTTGAAAGATTGAAAACATGTAGAACAATGGATGCTTGAACAAAATCTTGCTTAGAGCTTTTTTTGCACTTGGAAGACTTAGAGAAAATGAGAGAGAAAGGCTTCCTTTTATATGAAACTAGGGCACAATCTTCTAAGGAGGCTGACATAGGAGAATTAAATTCCAATTAGAACCATACCCCTAGAAGAGGACTTATATTAAATATAATTTAATATTTACCACTTTGGAACCCCAAAACAGCCAACCCAAAAGCGGGAAATGAATTTTGGATGACATCTGACAATTGATAGATTTCCAAATTTAAAAGGGGGACCCAGGTCAAGGTTGAGGTCGACCCTGACCTAGGTCAAAGTCAAGGTTGACCTTGACCCAGGGGGTTATAACCACTAGAAAAAGTGCTAGGTGGGATGGAAGGTGCCCGGAGAGGCCCAATCAGGGTCCTAAACAGGCATAGAAGCACGAGATGATGTAGAAAGGAGGGGACAGTATGATTGTGGTGAAAAAAATCCCCTAAGGAGGGATAAATGTTCTTAACATGGAAGTGCTTCCATTTTAAGATGATACAGATATCAAAGGAGGGAAGCAACAAATGCTATGTTGAATCCCATGTTCTATAGAAGACAATAAAAATTAGAAAAGCCAAAGAAAATGAGAGCAAGAATGATGAGGAGGTTGAGAAGAACATTCCTGCAGAAGCTTCCAGAATTGGGAAGCAGAAGGTAGGAAAGGGGAAGTTTCTATTTGTAGGTATCAACAATTTGGTTTAGGCATTCTCTACAAGCTTGCATCAAGAT
This sequence comes from Thuja plicata, assembly GCA_018584345.1. Lineage (NCBI taxonomy): Eukaryota > Viridiplantae > Streptophyta > Pinopsida > Cupressales > Cupressaceae > Thuja > Thuja plicata. The sequence continues at coordinate 64,104 of MU223566.1, read as the reverse complement.
TAAGGCAATACAAATTCTAACATAATTTGGTAAGTATAGCAGAAATAAACAGTTTAAATTTGGGGAAAATGCTTGTAAGATTTTTCCTAATTTAGTTGTCTTACCAGAACTCAGCTTTGTATTTTTGAGTTTTACATAGGAAATACCCTAAAGGTGACCCTTCTTATCAGAATAATAGGCAGGGAAAGAAATATGAATAATCAAAAAATGAGTGCTTTGTAGGCATGGAAAAAAAACTAACTATGAATAATCAAAAAATGAGTGGTCTTTTACGATTGCAGCTGGTCATGTGAAATGTAGGATAAAACTTTCTCTTGGGACCTACTAGCCCCCATATGAATGAAGCATCAAAAAATACGTGATCACCTGGACATTTCCAAAGGATATTTGAAGGGAGAAGAGACTCTTGAAATATGTTCTCTATGGACTACAACAACCACCATGCAACTCCTAGGATGACAGTTCCAGCCACTATTGTACCAATAAACTACATTTTAACAAACAAGCATGTTAGGATGCCATCATTACTAAAATCCATGCTCTGAAACTAATTGTTTGTCACTTTCAGAGATTAAGTGGTTATGGTGAATACTTCACTTATAAAGTAAGAGAACTTAAACTTTATTTGATGGTAATAGTAGTTAATCTGATTGATGAGTTTTGACTCCATCCATAATGGATAGGTCAAGAAAATTGGTTAAGTGGCATAGGAATATAGAAGTGTCATAGGTAGTCGACAATGGCTTACTTCACTCTAATAATGGATGATGGCTTACTTCACTCCAACAATAGAGGATTTTACTTTTATGATAAATAATTGAAATTTTTTTATAGTGTCAAGCATAAGCCTTATCTTTTAAAAGCATGCCACAATATAATATGAAGTTATCACAGATTTTTGAATTAGATTCTGTGAAAGTTTTTAATATTTTTCATTTTAGATCATAATGATGAGATACCCAAAAAGAGAATCTACTATTAAAAAGTAAAACCAAAAGATGTGGTTTTGTTAAATTGAGAAATGACCGGTTTCATTGGATCTACTATTTGGTGAGCATGAAATATTTCCTAGCTATAAAGGAGAGGGTATTACATAATGTACCCGCACAAGAAACATGGAATGAGGTGGGATTTTCATATAATGCCCCAGCTTGAATTCTAACAAGAATGAAATTTCCTGACTGCTCATACTCATGTACCCATAAACCTTAAAGAAAATGTTGGCAATGGGATTTCCAGGAAGGATGTATCCCATTATGTACTCTATAATGATGTTCAACCCTAGTGTTTGCACAATAACTAAAATTAGAATCTTCCATGAATTGACAGAATAAATTAGCAACCATAATCATTTTTCATCAATATGTTTCAATTTTTACCTGATTAGTGGTGGCATTTATAACACTGATGGGTAAAGTGAAAAGGGATGCTAAAGCACAATGACAAGAGTCTTGTGGTGACATATTAGGAAACAATAAATTTGAATAATTTTCATGTGCATTTGACTACAAGCAACATGCTCATGGTGTCATGAACATAGGGTGACCTTTGAGTATAGAAATCATGTGACCTACTTAGAAATAATAACTATCATTATTTCTTATTATTACTACATGTTTTTTTACTTCTAAGATGTTTTTGTCTGAAGGTATAGTTGAAGAAGCTCATTGACTTCATGAGAATAATTTGTATTGATGAAAAGATGCCAAACTCATTGGCAAAAAACATCAGAACACGTTGAATTAGGTAAAGAAGAATTACAATGGAAAATTCATCATGAGTACACAACAATTTGACTAGAATAATAATGGTAGTTGATCTTATGATTGCTGACTATGTAGCATAGGTAGCAAAGGTAGTCTCTAAATGTTATTGTTTGTTTTAAGATCTCTTTTATTGGGCATGTTACTACATTGAAATAACATTCTTTTGGTTTTTAGATTGTTGCATTTGGTTGACCATAGGCAAGGAAATCGTGTTTTGAACCAGAACACTTGTACAATCTTTGAGTTGAGTTGGGTTCCTTGAGTGAGTTCCAAGCCACTTGTAGAATCCTTGAGTTGAGTTGGGTTCCTTGAGTGAGTTCCAAGACACTTTTAGAATCCTTGAGTTGAGTTGGGTTCCTTAAGGGGATATTAGACTAGGGATCTGCATCAATTTAGCTTGAGCTTCACTTAGTTTCAAGAATAGTTTAATATTCTCTACTTAACAAGGCCAACCACATCAAGGTGGAAGCTCATTTGGCCCCACCCCCCTAACATCACTCTAAATTCCCCATTAACATCTAAAATTCATTCATTCATTCATCCATTTATGAAATATAACATTCAATCATTATAAGCACATAACATTCAATAACACCTAAAATTAATTAACAATTGGACATTCATCAATAACTCATCAACATTTAGTAGCACAAAATTAAATTCATTAAGACAACGTAAATATATTATAAAAAAAAGTTTATTGCAATCTTTTCTTTTTAATTGTTTGCTTATTTGGTTTTAGCATGAAATGGCTAAGTGAAGCATCAAGATCTTCGTCATTCCCCTCTTCTTGTGAACCCAATAAATGCCTCCTCCTCTGTGATGTACGAGGGCGCTGGTGCACCAAAGGGGGGTCCACTACAATAACAACTAAAATATTTAGATGCACACCATTTTATATTAGTGTTACAAGTATTTCATTAATTAAAAGAATATAACAACCAATAAAAAAAATTTAAAATAACAAAACATAGATTTTATTTACCTAACAATGCCACATCATCTCGAATATGGTGAACACTCAGATCATCCTCCACTCATTCACCATGACGTTCTACATGCTCTAAAATGTACACAAGAAATGTTACACCAATTTAAATTTAAAATATTAACTTGTATTAAAAATTACACAATTAATGTTCAATAGAAAATGAATACCTCCATCACTGCAATGCACATCAGGGTCTTTGTCATGTGGAGAATCTGTGCTAGGATTAGAAGGCTGCATTGCAATGTCATGCGCTAAAGGGGTTAATAAAATATCAAATAGATTATCGCCCAAGTATTCAATTTGAAATAATTTTTATTTGGCCCACTTACCTGTGTGTGAACCGATGCAACAAACTGTTGGCTTTGGTGTATGCATTTAGCCATGGCTTTATAGCCTTCCTTTAAGCCATTCTTTTTGTCTTCTTCTGTGGGCACTACATTAAAATCTGAGCCCTACATTTTTGGCTTAATATCGTCAATTCTGCAGGTATTGTTTGATTAAACAAAATTGTTTGCAATTTATAAAAAAATTGATTCAAAATTTCATTTACTGCTACTTACAATTCTTTCTTGAAGTTTCAGATAACCACCAGAGCCAAGTTTGTGTTGGCCAATCTTTTCTATTCTGGCCTTTGTAGCCTTTGATGCGTCCTACAGTCTATGAAAAGTTTGAAATATGTTAGATTATATAAATATAAAGATCACTAATTAGTACATAAGTATGTTCTACTAGCTAATAATATCGCATGCCTTATATTGTCATTTACTGGTGCAATTCCTATTTGGCTTTGCACTTTCTCCTTTGCATCCAAAATGAATTCCTTCCACACCTTATTTGGAATCACAGGAGGACGCTCGTACTTTAGGTTTCTCACTAGATTCCTTCTGTATGCATCTCTCACAGTCTTTAGATGTTTGCAAGCTCTCTGAAGAACATTGTCACTGTCAAAAATGTTACTTCCAAAGAGCTCCTCTAAAGATTTCATGAGCTGATTTTTTAATTTTTTATCCTGTAAATTCCACCTTTTAAGAAAAAACAAAGTTGTTAGCTAAAAAAATTAATTGAAGTTGCGTACCTTGAATATAGTACAATAAATAGATGAAAGGAAAAATATTCTAGCAATTATATGAAATCAAAGTAGTGGGATAGGGTTAGTTAACATATGATGTTCCACCTTGTACGTATGGTGGGCACGAATAGCGACAATGTCATGTCATGAAGCTTATCATAAAAAAAATCATTCCCTACAAACACATCATGGGATCATCAATCCAAAATGAGTTATGAATAAGTAAATTAAAATTAGAATATAAATAATAATACTTTTAAAGTACCTGGAAGCTTAAGTAATTTTAAGGGAATCATATCTTCATCGTTTAACAACAATGATGTCTGCACTTTTCCCGTACTAGTAACACTGGTAGATCTAGGAAATGCCACTGAATTATCACTAGTACTAGTTTCTATATCCTGAGGAGGTGTATCTTGTACTACAAAAAATTATTCCACTATGAATTGCATCCAAGATTAAAGTACAAATCAAACCATAACTAACACATAATCTAATATAGCAAAACAAGGAACTACCAAGTATAGACCCTGCAAATGTGGATGTTTGAATGGTCCTTGTTGCCGACATTGTAGTCGGCAATGACATCCTCATAGGAGGAGGTGTCTGGAGTACTTCATGACCTAAATGTATAGTTTGAAGTGAGTCAAGATATATATGTCAGTTTGAATAAAACAACTAGTAAATCCAATGAAAAATGTAGATTTCTTATCAGTAAGACCAATGAGGTTTGTAACCTGTTAACTTAAGGATTATTTTACCTACGGGAGCTGTACTAGTACCAACCTCACCGTGATGTCCATGAGGAGTTTCTTGAGCATCCAAAAAATCCTGTAAGAACACATGCATCTTTTAGTTCATGACATAAAAGAGTATAAAATATAAAACTTTATTGAACTTTTGTTATAACTAAAGATTCATTACTACTTACTCCCAAATTACGTGATTGCCACACCAATAGATCTTTCCTCTCCATCAATTCCTCACTTGGGTCTGGATCGAGAAAAATGCCAATAATTTCATCACTGATTTTTTGTAATTGCTTCTTGACCACATACACAGGGTTAGGCCTATCTGGGATGGCATCACCCATATCTGATAATATGGGCGTTGTTGTTACAGGTGCTTTTCCCTTTCCCTAAACATCAATTTGTGATAGGAATATTAGTAAAACTATGAGAATCACTCCAAAACCCTAAAGAAAAGAACATAATAATATAACATTTTTCTTCTATATTATTTGTACAATTACAATAAGGTTTACCTTTGCTGAAGAATGGGTGGGAGTAAAATCCCTACCTCCATCATCACCTGGTGGATCCATGTCATCCTGTGACAAAGATTAAATATAAAAAATTCAGCGAAATGAAAGCAATAGACTTAACAAAAAAAATGTATAAATAAAATGGTATATTGGAGTCATAAATTGGAGGTTAGTTTAAATAGTATATAGTACTTACCACCCCCATGATAGTGTCTTTTTTTTTATCTATGCAATTCAACTAGTAATCTTTTAGCAATTCTTTCCCTGCACTTATTGATTTTATCGTACATACAAAAACATGATTCCCCTCACGCGCCTCAAATATGCAATTAGGACTCTTATTAATTGACCCAGGTCGCGTACTAGCTATAAAACCTGCAATATTCCTTGTTGCTTTTGGCCTTGCATCAATGTACATAGCAAATCCTTTACTTTGATCTTTTTCTATCCGTTGTATATAATTCACTGACAATGCATATCTATGCATACTTTTTTATATCAAACAATCTGCATACAATTATTGTAATTGTAACAAGGTCCGACAAACTCCAACAATTCAACAATGTTGTAACATACCTTTATTCCATCCATTGAAAATAGGCCCAAACCATGTAATGATGATGGAGTTATACGATATATCCTCTCATTAACACAAAAATCAGTGTTAATTGGAGGTAGTTCCTTGGGTACCCATTCTTTTAGAAGATGTGTGTACCTCAAGGGCACCTCAATGTCATCTATGGTCTCATCATCATAAGAACATGACCTCCCTTTAGCAAGGAAAAATTTCATGCGTTTATTGAATTTTCTTCTAATCTTTTGACCTCTAGTTGATTTCCCTATTTTGGGCCTACTAAATGTTTCACTTTCGTCTTCTATCCTTGCATTTCCCTGACTTGTGGAAGACAGACCTGTCAAGTACATATTAGGTGGTTCCTGCAATCCATCAAATGGCAGATATAGTTCGTAAGGAGCGAGATATTTTACTAAATGAGGGTAATGGTGATGTAATCTATAGGGTGTATTGACTTATACCTTCCGATCCATGTCACTATGCACGATCCTCATAAAATGGGTTAAATTTCCTGCATATGTGAACCATTTATCTTAAGTTATCCAAACATTACATGATACCTATGCTACAAATTACATAGAAGACAACATGAACAATATGAATTCATCATAATCATTGTATATTTTTTAATTCCTTACCTTTAATTTATGTGTGCTATGCAAGATTGTCAACAAAAGGGGTGACGACGTCTGTAGTCAATTGTCTATTTCCACAAAGAGTGACAATCACACAAAATATATGTGTGTAATCAACACCAACAATTGAGCATCATAAGCAATACATTGGTAATTTGTTAAACAATAAATACATTAAATATACGAGTAATAACTGAAACACATGTATCATAAATCACGTATGTTGTAACCATTAGAAATAAACACATTAATTTAATTGTACCATGGCATTAGAGTTTAATACATAATAAATAATTATGAAAACATATAAGTCAAATAAATTTGTATGACTAGATCAATATTACCGTCATCATCATGACCATCATTGTCATCATCATCCTCATCCTCATCCTCATCATCATCATCATCATCATCATCACTACCACCACCATCATCACCATCGTCATCACCATCGTCGTCATCATCAGCATCAACATCAACATCATCATCATCATCATCATCATCACCATCACCATCACCATCATCATCACCATCACCACCACCATCATCATCATCACCTTGTATTAATCATTGTAAATCCATTATCATGTTGAATAACAGTTCTGTCAGGATCATTTTGATTCAGTCGTAGCCTGTACCATTTGATGATGAATAGAACTAATTTGAAGGATTCAAAGTCGCACTCAACTATATCATCCAAAATCTCATAGTATCAGTTTTGAGATTCTTGAGGATGCATGTTGTTTCTAGATGAAATATTAGTGACCTCAAAGACTACAGTTATCCTAGAATCACAAGTTTTCTTCGTGTCATCCAAATTTTTTATGCAAAATTTATGGCCATGGTAGTACATATCTTTGTGGTGCTTGACCTGCAATTTTTCAAGCATGTGAAAATTATTTGCATCATGAGTTGATATGAAATATATGGGTCATGATTAATAAATTTATACATACCTATCTACCTCTTAAACCATTTTCTAGATCAATTACCATTGGTATAACATTGGAATCTCAATTACGATGAGCTTCTTTAACCAATGAAGCAACACCTTCCCATGTTAATGAGTGACCATTTTGTTGACATAGTTCAATCCATACCATCATCCAATCAAGATTGTTCGCAATATACAAATGTAGTGCATCCCACTCTCGACCAACTGTATAAAAAAAAGACCATTTACAAAAAAATTCAATTGAATATTTATAAGAATTAATTAACTACAATAACATCTTATAATTACCTCTCACTTTCTTCAATATACCTTTCCCCATCAAGTGCTCCCCTTTGAATTTGTTAATGGCGTTGGGGTCCCAAATGTGATCTACATGCATCTTTGCAGAAAACTTAGGAAGATATTCACTAATGTACACCATGGTCTGGTATACCATATATCCCTCCACCATAGAGCCCTCAGGATATGCTCTTTGTCAAACCAAACCTTTCAAAAAATTTAGGTGTCTCTCAACCATCCACATTGACCTAGTTTGTACAGGTCCACACAATTCAATCTCCTCAACTTCATGTATGAGGTAGTGTTCTTGTGCATTGAAAAAAGTAGAAGGTAAACACTTTTGTATTTCACACATAAGATGATGAATTTTTCTCTTTCAATATTGTATATCTTATTTATTTATTTCTTTTGATGACAACCACCTAGTTGCGATTCAACATGCAAAAACATATAAATGATACTTTACAAACAATATAAAATAAATTGTTGAAAAACTAAAACAAGTCGCAGGTATAATATCTATACAACAAATCTAACAAATAATGCTTTTAACCTCATGTATTTTCCAAGATCATTTATAACTTGTTTGACACTGCTGTCGAAGTGGTATGGGAGAGATAGAGGTAGAACATACTGCAATAATTATAAAATGATCATTTCAATATTTTAGAGAATAATACAATGAAAACTACATGTAGTCTACAAATATATAGAGAATATAAAATAACATAAATTACCTTAATAAAGGTATGCCAATCATTTGTTTTCATCCCTGACCCAAATTCACTGATATGAGATTGTTTATGTTTGCAGCAAACCCTGTGGGAAATCCAATTTTTTGTAATACTTCTTTTATAGCATTGCTTTTCTTCTCTGATAATAACCAAGGAAGGGCACTTATATCAATATGGTCTCCATTGTTATTTGATCGAATCACATTTTTCAATGCATGGTTAGAATATTCAATGACACAACAAATTTTGACAATATTTTCTTTATCACGCCTTCCGTCCAATAATTTCTATAATGTCTCTGTTACATTCTTTCCAATATGCATAACATCAAACAAATGCACGATTGGGAGGTGCTCGTAGTATGACAACCTGCTAAATTGTTTAGGATAACTTTTTAGTCCTTTTGGAAGTTGGTCATTGATGCCTTGACGACCTTCACGAGCATCAATTACATCATCAGTAAACAAAAGACAATATCAAAATATAAATTTCAGACAAAAACCATCAGATTGAATGACATTACCTTATCAATTTATTCTATTGTATTCCAACATCCATAGGTGATGTGTCATTCTTCATGGCTTTGATGCAGTCTCTTCTTTCCCATTGAAAATATGTTTTTCGGTAATTCGATACTTATGATTTATGTGGAGAAAGTGCCTATACTCATTGAACACCTGCTTTCCTAAACTTTTTGAATGACAAGATTTCATCTTTGGACCAAAAACTGGACATGCAAATTTTCCCTTTGTCTAAAGACCTACAAGATCATGTATAATTGGATTGAATATGTTGATTTTGATAATTACAATTATCATGCGCAAACTTAGACATACAACAAATATGTGTTAGCACTATAACATACCAAAAAAGAGGTGTTATCAAGAGAACATACCACAAAAATGTGTTAGCCCAGGGGCATCATGTATTGTCCATACAATCATTACATCGAATTGAAATTGTCTTTGACCTATTGGCCTAGAGATGTCATGCATAGTGACCCCATTCCATAACACCATCAACTCGTCGATAAGGGGCTCAATATATACATTCATATCTTTCACTTGGTACTTACCTAGTTGAATGAACAAAAACATTACATAAATATTATGACCATTTTGATAGATTATTTATAATAAATTAACTTAGATGACTATTAAATGAAACAATACCTAGAACAATCATTGCCAACATTATGTGCTCCCTCTTTATGAACATCCAAGGAGAAATGTTATTTTTGATAACAAAAACATGCCACACTGAGTAAACAAATCTCATCTCCAAATGGATTGACACCATCTGCTACCAATGAAAGCTTGAGATTATAAGGTTCTTCTTTAAAGTGTGACCAAGTTTCCTCTATGTCCTTAAATGCAGAACCATCCACAGGCATTCGCATAATGTCATCTTGACTTCTATTGCGTGCATGGTAATCCATAAATTATGCTAAGGTAGTGCACTTGAATAATCATTGCAGACGTGGAATAATAGGAATATACCAGAGAACCTTGTGAGGCACCTTTTTTGTTATTTGATCTGTTTGATATCTACTAATATGAAAATCATGGAATTCTATTGCAAATTCATGTTGTTTATGATATATAATATGATCATTGGGACATGCATGAATTGTTTGATACTCCATCTCAATATCTTTCATAATGGCAGATAGTTCCTAGTATGAGCGAGGTAGAATGTTTGATGGTGGTAACAAACACTCACCTATCAACTTACAGAAAAATATATAATTAGCATACATGATTCACCCTCTGTTAACAATAAGAAAATTGTGACTTAAATAGGTGAAAAAGATGACATATATGACATACCTTAACATTCGTGACATTGCTACGTTGGATAAACCATTCAAAACCTTGAAGTTCACCAACAACAATACAATAGACAGAAGAGTTGTTTGGGAGCCTTTGTATAGGGGCTCACGTGCCTTCTCAAGTATAGATAAATCAAGGTCATCTTCATCATCATGATCAGCTGCCCCAGTACTATCATCTTCAATTGTATTCTCTGGCACATGATCAGCTGCAACAATATCATCATCTTCAATTGTGTTCTCTGTCGCAGGATCATCTTCTTCCATGAAATCATTATCTTCTCCTTGGACATTCACACCTCCATGTTCCTCCGCTTGGAAATTCACATTCTCCATATTGTTATTGTCCATAATATGTAACCCAGGGTGGTTAACCTATATCAAAATGATGACATTAAATTAACCATGACCATGATCTCATCATCAATTGATTTCTTATGTATATAAATTGTTAAAATAATATATTGAAATACTTACCAATGGACCAAAATCATTCCACCCTTCAATGTGACCATGCTCTCTACAATTTTTCTTAGTTTTTTTTACTAGAAGTCTTCGATTCTTTAAGCCCTTGCAATTTTTGCATAGACAATAACATTTTCCATCACTTTTTCTTTTAAAATTAGCCCACAATCTAGGAATTGTCTCCTTATTTTTCTCTAGGTTCATATAGTCAAACGTGGTCTCTCTTCACAAGAAAATATTCAGGCTATAATTATACCAAAAACTTGTCTCCCATACTCTGAATTAATATATTAACGTTGTAATCCATCAAATACAAACATAGTAGCATTAGTACTATCTTGTATAAAATCAAGTGTAAATCCATTAAATAGATTTTGACTGCAAAGCATTGCACATTTAATCTAATCATGATTCATATTTGATAGTAATGCTAAGAACATAAAATAAAAATGAAAATATAAAATATCCACTTCGACATATCCACTTCTACATTGTTGGAGATAAAGTGATTGTTCTGAGAGAGGTTTGGTGGTGAATATCCACATAATTCGGACACAAGACAACTCGGAGTGTAAATTTGAGGGCATTGTGTAATTACAAATCAACAGTTGCCACTTGTGGCTAGAGATTACAAAGAACCCTAGAAAAATCCCATAGCTTGGAAATAAGCACTAATAACAGTGACATTAGGTTAAGAAATCCCTAAAACCACACTTAGCATTTAAGAAATCC
>MU223566.1:34436-51464 GCA_018584345.1 Thuja plicata | reverse complement strand
ATCATCAATCAAGGTATGAAGACATTCAGTGAAGACCAGAGGAAGGGAAGGCCCCATCAAAGTCAGAAGATCAATTGGAAGGTTTATGTGATTATGTGATTAAGTTATTGTTATAAAGAGAACAACAATGAAGCATGTTATAATTATGTATGAAAGGAAAAATGACCATTTAATGATCAAGAAAACTCCTACTACTGGTATGATAGTGGGTAATATTTTGTAGTAAACACCAACCTGTGTCCCAAATTATTATATTAATTCTTTTCCCTCCTATAGTCAGAAACTTCAACTTGAAATCCACACCTGCATTCAAGCTATTATCCATAAATTATGGGTGATAATATTTAGAGCACCTAATGAATATAATTGTCGTTACTAAGAATATCACACAGAAGAGGGAAAATTTCTTATGTGAGGATATGCTAGGCATTAAATATATAAAACATTAAAAAGAAATCAAAACCTATGTATACATCTGCATACAAGTGTTTCGTACAAGTGGACAAAGAGGAAATTGTGTGTTTCACACAATGGGGGAAATACTCCTTTTATGCTACCAACTTCCTCTTTGACACATGTCACAACATTTGCAAATCATTTATTATACAAAGGACACCAATTTAGTTGATGAACCACAAATATTTCCATTTTACATGACATCTTGTATGATTTTGTTTAGTTTATCAAGCTTGAAAAGGAGAGTAACAAATACATGGGCAATCTGGCTGTCCAATACCTTAAACAACATTTTAAAACAAATAAAGAATGAGAATGCACACAAAAGAAATGGAATAAAAACTGACATCAAAAGAGCATCTTTAACTTTCCCTATCCATCAAAACATTGTCAATGTTTCTCATCAATTTAAAAATAAGGATCCATGAAATTTTGATCATAATATGTGGAAAACATTTCTAATTGTTGTATAAGAATAATTTTAAGCACTTCCAAAGCTTACAAATAGGCAAAATTAATACATTCCCAGAAACCATGCTGATAGGACTAACAACCAAGACTACAAAATGTTATTACCAACTTTCATGTCAAATATAGTAATGCTTGTATTGAACAAGGGTTGTATAAGCATAAGTTTAAGCACTTCCAAAGCTGACAAACAGGCAAAATTAATACATTCCTAGCAACCATACTAATAAGAGTAACAACCAAGACTACAAAATGTTATTACCAACTTACATGTCAAATATAGTAATGACTATATTGAACAAGGTTTTCTTAGATGCTACTAGATTCCCAAAATTTGAAAGAAAATACACAAATTTTTGGTTGCCTATTTAAATTCATCTTTTGACGGAAATAATTGATATTGTAATTTTTGACATGCTTTAGAGATTTAAGGGCCAGGTTATTGTTGGACATGTTATAATTTTTTGATATCATTTTTATCATAACCTAAGTACGATTGCATTATGTCATCATATTTCATTATAAGCAGGAAAAAAGCTTCCTAAAAAGCAAACATAAAAAACAACATAACTAGCTACAGCTATGAAAATATTCCAATGGGCAATTATCTAGTGTTAAGGCGGGCAAAATTGCTACAAAAACAAAAGTTCAACCTAACTTAAAATTATGAGGGGAAAATTTTTGGTGTTATTTGTGTGTACATTCAGAACAATCTCACTTCTAGGGCAGTACATTAATCATTCTAATTAGAGAAAGCAATAAGTTCTCTGTGATTGTTAGTTTCAAAAACATATTTAATGAAATTATAGATCAACCACCAAATGATGGTCAACAGTGAGCCTAGAATGATGGTCCTTTTTTATTCCTCAGTGAATGATAGAAGTAGAATCTTACCAAATTTCATGACTTCATATTCAAATTGTCTACAGTAACATTGGATCAAAGTTAGATAAGCTTCTTAGCAAGTTATGAAACAAAAATATTGTATTATACCACTGAATTGTTTATCTTAAAAGCTGGGCATGCACTGTTGTTTAGACTTTCTATTTGTCATGGATCTTTATCTTGCTCAGTAGTTTAATCATCTGCAGAGAAAAAATAATGACCATTAATGCTTATTAATCATCTGGCTGCCAAAGGAACACAAAACATACCCCTAGAATTAGGAAGAGGAAATTTTCATGCTTAGGCTTCATGTAAAAACCAAAGGATGTATTGACCTTCTAAATAGTGAAGATTGAAATAGCAATGAATGAACTTGTCTTAAACTCATGAAGCCTTGTCATGTCTCCCAATAGGCATGAAGATTTCCTTGTCAACCATTCTTGCATTATGTTTCTCTACCCTAGGTGTGGCTTAAAAGTGATTGAATGTCTATTTTGCATGATGAAGAATGTTCATTATTCAGGACTGTTCAGGAATATTTGCATAAAAGGAAAAAAAGAAAAAGTAGGAACATGACTGGGAAACATAATCTATATATAGATTTTTTTTTAAGGTAAAGAGGAGGAATGAGGATTTTTTTTTTTCATTTAGATTATATAGATTAATTAATTTTTTGTTCTCAAACCTTTTCATAATTATAACGCAGAAAAGGAATTAGGAAAAGAAAAAGTAGGAAACATGACTAGGAAAAATAACCTGTATATAGATTGATTTTTTAAGGTAAAGATGAGGAACGTGTCACATTGAAAAGTTCAAGTTTAAGGTTCCTAACTTGAAGCTTTACAAAGTTTTTGGGCATATTCCAAGAAATGAGACATGGCTTTACAAAGTTTTTGGGCATATTCCAAGAAATGAGACATGGATTTACAAAGTTTTTGGGCATATTCCAAGAAATGAGACATGACTGTAATTATTTTGTCATTAGACCAAGGAATTACTTTTTAATATACTCGAACCCTTGATTAATTTTGAGGAAGCAAATCTTAACGAGTTTAATTTTTTTTTTTTTTCTGAAACCTTTCCATAACTACAAGGTAATATTTTAATTTCTCTAACTTCCACTAAAAAGGCTTCCATGAGAAATAGTTTCATTTACATGTAAACTCAAAAGTAGAAATAGAATAGAAATTAGGACTTCACATTTTGATGAAAATGATAAAAAGAAATGGATATTTAGGTTTCTTATTGTTTAAGTTCATATATTCAACCAAAGAACTTTGTTATAAAAAAAAAAGATATAGCTGAAAATATATACTTTTTTAATAAATTTTCTTCAATGAAGAATTAAAGAACTACTAAGAGACCATGTCATGAGTTTTTTAGCCATAGAATGAACAATCCTTGAATCAATCCACACTTGCATCTCCATTATGTTTTTTATCTCTAACCAATTCCATGGTGAAATATCCATGACAAACTAAACATTATCATTTTGTAGGACCTTATTGTTAGGACAACTCTTAATCTCTACAATCAACTCTCTAAGACTATGCCTCATCAAATGCAATTGAATTACTTTATGATATCATAGAATTATAATAAGTGTAATAACATTATGATCAAAATTCGTCTCTTCATTACTCTCATCAATATTGATTTCTAACCCACCCACATAAAAAATTGAGCACCCATTATCTGAACTAATGATTGATTCATTTTCATTGAAGAAGACTCTGCCGTTCTACCAAAATAGAATTATGCTAGTTCTATCTTCTATTTTTTTTGTCCAATCATCCTTCGCTGACTTAGTGAGACAAGATTCTATTATCTCATCAATGCACTTATTTGTAATAGATGAAACACATGATGATTCATTTTCATGCTCATTGGAATAAAAAATAAATTCTTCAAATGTATTACTTTTTAAAATTCTTGAAATGAGGGTTTAAGTATATTCGTAGCCTTTTGATCTTTTGACATCTTTTTCATTTTATTAGTGCATAAGTGATTAGGCTTCGAAGACCCATTGCAAGAATTTTTTTTTTTTTTCCTTCGTAATTAGTTCTTGCTTCCATCATGATTTATTATATTAGAAGAACCTTTTTCTAATTTCTTCTTAACACCAAAAAGAGACTTTACCCATTCAAGATGCTTATGCACTTCCTTATGCAATTACTTTAAAGTCCCTTCATAATTTTTCCAACTCTCAGTATAGCTTTGACAACTTCACTTCAATTCTACAACCCTTTCTAGTATTTTCTCCTCAAAAGTCTTCATCTTTTTAAATAGAATAAACCAACACATTATTGTAACCTTTTAGAATCAATTCTAAAACTTATAGCTTGTTAGGTTGACAAGATGCATAACTCTGATATATTTTTTCCCTACCACTAGCTCTCATAGGAAATTCTCAAACTCGACATGTAATAAATGACCATATCATTCAAGGCTCCAAAATGGCATACAAACATATATATACTCTCAAAATATAGCATACACCCAAAGAAAGAAACATGTGTGACCCTGGGTCTTCTACAAACTGAAATGAAAGAGTATCAAACTCACATGCAACTAATAAACCCCAACAAGGTAGTAGGAAAACTAGCTCTGATACCACTATAATGACTACCCCTAATTTTTTTCTTTTGAAATAACTGAAACAAGATATAACTAATGCTAGATGTTAGGTTCAGATTACATGCATGCACAATAAACCCACATATGAAAATTCTCTCATAGATAGACTAATTAAATGAGTGGGGGTTATTTGCGGCAACTCAATTGGTATAATAATATAGAATTAACATGAGATTACAACTATCTAGATATGTGAAGGTTTGTCACTGTCGCTACTTAACTAGTACAATAATATGCATGAGAAAATGAGTATGCAACTATCTAATTGTGTAGGGGTTTGTCACCATCACTGGTTAGAAAATTACTTGTAATATGAAATAAGTGTGGCAATATAATAAATAATATAAACTGAAGATACTTCGATGGTGAAAACTAATTACAAACATTAAACTCACATACCTAATTATTCATAATGGTAAATAATGGACAAGCAACAACAAAACCAATAGATGAGGGTTTCCAAACCCTAGCCACCTACACCAAACAAATCCAAATTGGATGAACAAAAGAATGGAGAGAAGAAGGGAGTAAATGTGCCAAAAATCTAGTCAAAAACTTCTGCAAACTCAAATCAGACCCTCCAAGAAATTCCACCCCTATTCTCAAGCAATGTACAACCCCTTTGAAGATGTATGACTAGCCCTAGAGTGTACACCCAAAAATAATCAAACCCACCAATGTGCAATGAACTCTACCAAACTTCCTCAATAAACCCTAATGAATTATTTCTAACACTTTGTAGCTCTTGAAACTAAAGAAAATATATCAAACACCATTGAAGCTCAACTGTGATCTCTATATGAAATTGCCAATCATGCTTCCCTACCTACATTGCTAAGCTTTTGATAATTTTATTGACTTTCTCTATCATTTATTTTACCATAAATTAGGGCAACTCCTTCAATGATGAGACTCTATTGTAAAATCTACAGTTTCTAGTTTTTAGTTAGGATATTGCAATTTGTTTGAAAGCCTCCAAAGACATTTCAAATCATCCATTTTGAACGCATGCTACAATCATGGCAATGCTCAAGACCACATTTTATTGAGGGGTTGTGTCAAACAGAACATTTTATAAGTTAGACAGTTAACATGTCTGGCCTAAGCTTCCATGTTTTGCATATATCACTGCCATGGCATCCATTGTTTTGATGCAGTGATTTCACCTACAAATTACATTGGCTATATAGAAGTTTCTAGATATTATTCAACAAATCCATGGTCTGTGCATCTCGCTACCTAGTCATTTCCTTGGTTTAGAAACCCTCTATACCTGTGTGTGTTGATGGATGTCCATAAATTACTATTACTAAACCCAGAGATGTGCATTTTAATATACATATATGAGTGTGCATGCATACCAGCACTCTATCTTGTGACATGCCGATGGGTGATAACTTGTAATGATAAGGGCCACCCAATAAGAATCAGATGTTGTACACTGGATTGAAGAGAATCCAACACTTGAGGTTACAAAATATCTGAGGCCTCTTCATGCAATAAAATCCTTTTGGCCTCCCCTCTGCACAATGATTCCCTAGTCCTTGTAGCCTCCGCTCTGCAATGGGCAATTAAAACAAAATGAAATTAACAATGAAAGTGATCACCCATTTTTTTTTAGTTATATGCCCGGGTTCATCGGTATTCTGATGAACACGGGCATGGATTAAAAAAGAATCAAAATTTTCCTTTAATAAAATGACAAAGAAAGAGCATTTTAATGGTTCATGGGAAATGTTGGTCAATTTTTTGGGTGTAATGTACTAGTGACAGGATCAGAGATAGAAAATCTCATACATCATGCATCCTCCATGAATAAGGTAGTGGTT
Organism: Thuja plicata; assembly: GCA_018584345.1. Taxonomy (NCBI): domain Eukaryota; kingdom Viridiplantae; phylum Streptophyta; class Pinopsida; order Cupressales; family Cupressaceae; genus Thuja; species Thuja plicata. Next base: position 45,189 of record MU223566.1, on the reverse strand, counting down.
GAGGACTTAGATAACATGCTAGCAAGGACATTCATAGATTATGTGTCAACTAGGAAAAATTTTGAGGAGGAACTGAAGAAGAATTTTGTCCTAGATAAGACTGTGAAGGAGCTAAAAGATGAAATAAATAGTCTAAAAAATCCGTCCAGGGCATTTACAGAGGTCTGTGATGGTGGGGTCCAAAATGAGTATGAGGGGGGCTTAGCTCTAGAAATTGCAACATAAAACATAATAATGGACGTTGATCAACCTACTGATACTGGAATTGCTGATAAGGAGACATTGAAGAAGGTTCTATTGCAGAGAGTAAATGTTTTAAAAGGGAAGTCTTAAATAATTCATAGCACATTTATTTCTTTACAGGGGACAGAATATCAATGTTCTAATGCCTTTTTTGTACTAACCCCATTATTTATTACTTGGGGCCCATACTTGCAATTCTTTGAGAGGTTAAGTTTATAAATGGGAAAAAAATGGAGTTACCTGAAAAAATAATTGATGTTAAGGAAATGGTGTTATTAGTAAACGATTTGTATGCATTTTTCACTAGCAAGTTAAAAAACATTCAGGCAAAGCTAAAGTTTTTTGCTAAAGAGTCTGAAGGATATATCCCTGCTATTATTGGACATAGAGGTATAGTGAAGGACTGGCAAAAGTGGGTTGATTATTTCAACCAAATTTTGGATGCTAGCAAGGTGGCTTCTTATTTTTTTGGTGATGCTAACATTTCAAATTTTTTTGAAGTTGTGGATGAATTGTACAAGAAGGAGATTAACATGAATAATTTTGTTGCTGAATCTCGAGCCATAACAGATGCCAAGTGGAACAAATGCCTTGAAGACTTGGATATAGTTAGAGCAATAGCTTGGCCATCAAAGAGGGAAATTGTGGTGTGGGAAAACATTAGAGAGATTCAACCCTTGTCACATTGACATGGATGATGGAAGTAGTTGAGATAGTTTTGGTATTAGATGAAGAGCCAATTGTGGGAGGTCAGTTAATTCAAACAGGGTATCTTATCTTTGTGGTTCACCTGCTGTGGATGCACCTTTGGTGCAAACCAAGACTGATTCTAAAGAATCTAGGCTACCAATTGTTGCTCTTATAACTATTTCCAAGCTTGTTTACCAATGTTAGTTTTTATTTTTTGATAGAAGTCTCTGGTACTATGATCATTAATCATTGACATTGATGTATAAATTTCAAGGAATTTCATACAATTATACAAGGATATTTTGTAATTTTTTAATAGAAGTCTCTGGTACTATGATCAGTGAATTTGATGTATAAATTTCAAGGAAGTTAATCCAATGATATTTTGTAATTTTGTGGTAGAAGGCTCTTGTACTATAATCATTGAATCTTGATCATTGATGTATAAATTTCAAGGAAGTTAATACAATGATATTTTGTAAATTTATGTGCCTTTGTAATTTGTAAAGAGCTCTAGATCCCAGTTGCAATTTGTTTAAAATTAAATCTAATAATGTATAATGTCATATTATTATATTAATATTTTCTTTTAGGGAATTAGGAATTTAGGAATTATTAAATTAAGTAAATGTTTTTTCTTCAAGTAATTAAGGAAGTAAGTAAATGCTTAGAATTAGGAAATTAGGATTCAGAAATGACTAATGATTATGACAAATAATAAATTGACAATTTCTAGGAAATTAGGAAGGTTTGACCACCGGCAAGGTTCTGAAGTAACGTCGGGCTGTTTCATAACTTCTGAATGGTTAAGTGGTTAGGATGGTGATGGCCCTATGAGTTCCAAAATTCTAAGGGACTCCTGACTAACGGTGTGCATAACTTCAGAATTAATGCGACAGTTAGTTAAATGTGTTTAAGTGACAGTGCATAACGGTGTTGAAAGTGACAGTTAGTTGCATGCCACATGGAAAGCTCCAGGGAATGGACTGTGCCATGTGTCAACAGTTGGTTTAATATTTGTCACTTTGTTAGGAAGAGTTCCAAACCTACGATAGTAATGATCAAGTGGTTATGGAGCTTCTCAAGGGTTTGTTGGTCATTAGTGTTGGCCGTTATAGTGAGGAAAAAGGACATTAATAATTATATGATTGTAGTATATACTTCAAATTTCATGAACATTCTACATTACAAAAATCATGAATTCAAATTAAAAATAACAATAATCAAAATTCAAATTACAAAAATCTAAATTCAAATTACAAAAAACATGAACAATACTTATTACTTGTAATATGAGTCAAATTGTCAATATTGAAGTCCAAAAAGTACAATAATAACTAAAAGGTTATAAGTAAATAGTGTATAAATACCTATTAACCAAAATTTGAATGCTAATTCTAAATCACTTCACTCACTCAGTGAGAAGTCTGCAGCTTCTATATCCCACATGGAATCCATCTCCTGAAATTGACTAGTAGCAAAAGCTTCTTCTTCATTCTAAGTTGGGTATTCAAAATCAAAAAATTCTTCATCTTCATTATGAGTCTGGGACCAAGAGCCATCCTTTGTCTCAGAACTAGCAGTAGCACCATTACCACAAAGTTTTGAAGTGTTCAAAAGCCCTCGTCTTTCATGCATGGAATTCCAAATTGCCAATGCCCTATCATAAGGAAAGTCTCTAACATTGTACCGAGTTACAAACAACCTCAAGCAAGTTTCCAAATTTTTGTCTAGTTTGTTTCTGATCTTTGATTTCAAAAACCCCAATGCACTAAAAAATCTTTCATCTTCCACCGACCCCAATATACTTATTTGACATAAATCAGAAAGTTTGAAATATTCGGATGTTGAATCATGCAATACTTCACTCTGCTCTATCCTTTTCCAAAGCGTGGTAATTGCACCAGGTTCAAATGGATTCTCGAAGATTTTTATCTGCAATTTCATAGATGATGCAAATTGTCTACATTATTTTTTAAGATTAGCTAAATCTAAAATTCCTTCAATTGGCTATCCATTGCAATCTACATGTTTTGAAAACTCTCTAATCAATTCATCAATTTTTTTATGAAAGATATGTGCATCAGTTTGTTTATCTCCAAGGTTTTTCCAAAAGTGAGGAAATACACAACCCATGGCTTCAATAATTTATTCTCGAGGGAATCTTTCACGAATCTCACTTGAAAGTTGATAGTAAATTGACTTCAAATTATCACTAACAAATTTAACAATCTTGTCAAAATCAGCCCTTTTAACTCGAAGTAGTCTACCTCGCTTGCCTGTCTTAGATTGGTGCATTGGTATTTCATATCCTTTCACAAACACACATAAGTCAATTTTTGTATTAAATTGTAAACAATTCTTAGCATGATTCAAATTTGTAATTGTCTGCCACCTAAGAAAATTTGGGCTTTGAATTGTTGTCATATCTGAGTACAGACAATCCAGGGCAATGCATGTCATTCTACGTAAACTTCTATACTCACGGATATACATAGTTCTGTCTTGGGATTTCTTAACAAGTTTGTTCATTAAATCCATCATTGGGAGAAGACTAGCTAAAGTTAACAGAGTCTCTATATCACTTAACTTATGTAACAAATCAGGAGCTTTGTCTACTATGAGGCATTGCTCATATATTAGTCTGATCAAAGATTGATATTCTATTAGAACTCTTTCTATGAGTCATGGTGCAAAGAGATCCATCTGGTCTCAACATCCTTGAGAAGCTTGTTTCCTCGTGTTACTCCCTCTAAAAAATCTTAAATTTTGAAAAACGTTTAGGACTTCTACAAAAGTAAGAGTATATCTCATGAACTAGATCTTCAAATTTTGACACTGTAGGAAAATCGCTTACAATTTTATATGCTAAGTTCATTCGACGGGTCATGCAATGTATGCCAAGCATGTAAGGTGCAATACTAGTTTGTAATCTTTCACAAAGACCATTCCTTTGGCCTTGCATTACTGCAGCTCCATCAGCTCCAACACACACTAACTTCTTGCCAATTGTCAAATCATCCATGCCAGAAACTTCATTCAAAGCATTCTTCACTTCAAAATATAAGTTTTCTGCTGTTGAATTACCCCTCATTTTAGGAGAACACAGTAGATGAGCTTGGCGGACATGTTCTTTTACTTTATACACATGCATACATACACAAGCAGTGTTATCTACTGCAGTAACTTCATCTATAAATAATGAAATGAATCTGGATTGTTTTACTTTCTCTTGTAAATTTTTCTTTTCCACCTCAGAAAGACAGTTTGTCATTTCCCATCCAACGTTTGTTGACCAATGTGACATAGGATAGTGAGGAAATCTCAAAAAGGATAATAAATTACCATATTTTGAGAATTCTCTCATAGGACGCCCGCTGGACATAATATGAAAAACAACAATCATCTGAATGGTCTTTGCCAGGTTTGCTACATTGGCTGCATGTTTAAACCTAGCCCTTATTGGATTTTCACTACTAGCAATTTCTGCCATTCTCTTGTTATGATCTTCATATTGTATGGCATACTTAACACGAAGAAATTCTTCCTTTTATTTCCATCTCACTAGTGATATTTCTTGTCCATCTATGATCTTTTTTTCATAAACCTTACCAATATGCTTTTCTATAGTGTCAAGCTTTAGCTGCAACTTCTTCTCTCTTTTATTTTTCCAGGTACAAATCTTACACCTGTATTCTCTTGGTTGTTCATCATTGTTTAGGATTGGTTCAATGAACCAGTACTTTGCTACCCAATCAACCTTAAAATTTCTTGTCATTTCCCACTCCCGCCCCAATTTTACTTCCATTTTTCCTTTCTTCCTACCAACATCATTATTATCTTCATTGCTAGCATTTTCATCCAATTGGTTCTGCATATCCCTTATAACATCTTCTGTCATGCCACCATTTTTATCCTCATTTTATGCATTTTGATTTTCATTTAACTCAATGACAACCCCATCTTGTGGTAGTGGTACTGGTGAGCTACTGTGAATGGCTTTTGCACTTGCAATTGCAGAACTTGATGGAGAAGAAATATTTCCAACTCCAAAGAAAGCCTTTATGGTAGTATCTTTAAGTTTTGGGTGCTTTGATGGCCTCCCAGACCCTTAACTTTCCTGAGGAGTCTTATCCTGCCCTTCACTACCCTGACGATTAGGAGTCTTACCCTTGTCTAGCTTTCCAATTCCTTCACTTCCCTGAGCATAGTGAGAAGTCTGAGTCTCAAATTCAACCTCCCCTGACATCTGAATCCCTTCAGTAGCCTGAGGATACTCAGGATAGTCACCCTTATCTGACATCTTGACCACTCACTAGTCACTAGGAAATTAATAGCAATACTGTGAAATGTGAACAAATAATTGCTTACCTTGGTCTAGCTTCCTCTAAATTCTGATTCTCTGAAATGTTGAATCCTATGTTTACTGTTGCAAGATTTCTATTTGTAAATCTGACCCTCCAAAGTTTTGTAACGGGACACAAAAACTAAAAGACTAACAAGTCTCATATTAATTTATATCAATCAATGATTCAAATTTCCATTTTTTTTAATTCGCAGGCTTTTGGCAAAAATGTGCTGACCTGAATGTATGAATTAGCAAACAGTTGGTGAACTAGGTTGTGGTCAATATAAAAATTAATTAACTGTTGACAAAATAGGTCGTGGTCTATATAACAATTAATTAATGAGTGGTGAAATAGGTCGTGGTAAAGATAACAATATAAACCATTTGGCTATTTTAGATTTTATATGCAATTCATAATTAATACCCTTGGCGAATAAGTGACCGTTAAAAGAACCACGTCAGATTGGTTAAAGGTGAATATATTGGTCAACCTCATCAAATGGAAAATCTTATTGGTGATTCCAATGAATATTTAATCGTTACCATGTCAAGATTGGGCAATTTGGGCCACTATATACGGTACGTGATTCGCCAATTCCGCCAAAAATATTTCCTAGAGTTCACCAAAAGGTGAATATTTGCCACTAAAAATTATGCTGCAATGAACCATATACACATTTGACACATGGATTTTTAACTTGGAAACCATGTTAAGGGAGAAACCACTTGGGACTCATAACCCAAAATTTTCACTTTTTTGAAGTGAGCTTAGTGAAGAGCCAACCTTGTTAAAGGTTACAAACACACTGTTAAGTGCCACTATTTTAGAGGATTTAAATATAATAGTTTGTCACTTGATATCTGGAATTTCACTATGCTATCTTCATGAGAAACTTTTTGATTCTTCCTTGGGATGTATCTCAATATAGAAAGGATAGTTAAATCCCACTATGTTAAGATATTTTCTGAATCAATGGTTAAACTGAAACAGTATATGATATGTTCATACATACAACTTAATCTTGCAGTTATTCAGATCTATTGTAAGATCATAATAACTTTTTGATCAATGTTTCTCTTCTGTTCCTTTGCTCCACTTCTTTCTACTCAATGAATGTTCTTGCTTCTCTATTGTTCGGTGTTTGTAGAAATCTTTAGCTCTATTCTTCAGCTTGTTTGATCAGGACTGTATGAAGAATTCTTATCTTCATGAGTATTCTCTTCAACATTCTCTTTTATTTCCCCCAATTCATAATGAATTAGCTTGTCTCCTTTATAGACATGATTTCACCGTTTCTAGGTCCTTGTCTTTCTTGTTCTTGACGTGATCCACAAATCTCACCATTCTTGCTTTAAATCTTTCTTTAGTTTTATCTCATAGATCTATTCTTGACAACTGGAATAAAACTAGCTTTAATCTCTAACTTATCTTTGGCTTTTAATTGGTCAATGAAAATAATGTAATCAATCAGTTAACTCCATATTTAGCTTCTGGCAGCTAAGTCTTTTGTCATTTCTGAACTTCAGTTCTCATCGGTGTTTAGCTCCTTGTTTTCTCAGTCTTCACTTCAATTTTCCTTGGGCATCTCTGTCTGTCGGGGTTGTCTATCCATCGGTAAACATTGTGACTTTCTGTTCTTCTCGGGTATCACTTTGGTTCTGCTCGGTAATGCTTGCTCGAGGTTCACTGTGACTCTTCTCGGGGTTTTCTATCCATCGATGTGCACTGTCCGTCGGTGTTTGTTGTCACTTGGTGTATACTGAACTTTTATGCATTACTGATAACATAACCTTTATCTCTTTGGTTCTTTGAAGTCTTTGACAATATGTATATGACCAATCAGATTATATCAAGTGACATCAATGACAATACAATACATTAACTAATTTAATGTCTTACATTAACTTTTTGTAGCTCTGTGATCATCAACTTAACATCTTCAAACATTCATTTAGTTATAGTTCTTCACCTAATGGGGTTAAGGAGCAACACCTAGCATGGGGGTTTGAGGGCAATGTGCTTGGTAGGGTTTATGGGTAGTATTTCTTATGGATTTATAGGTGCAATTCCTTTAATGAGGTTGTGGGGCAGTGCTTGGAAGGGTGGTTCTAAGGAAATACATCTAGTATGTTTCTTGACATGGTATAAGGTTGATCAATGAGTGGGGCCTTCACGACAACACCAAATTAAAGGGTTTAAAATCAAATTTTTAACATATTGGGGTGTTTAAAATAAAATACTTTTAATATGATAGTTAGGCGATGCCATATCTGGCCTTGCTTGTGGGGAGGCACCAAGTTGTCCTCTTTAAGTTTTTGGGATATCTCTTTAAATATTTTAGAACATTCCTATACTTTTGGGACTGCCTTCCAATTTTTTCCAATTTAGGGGTGGTTTGGTGAATCAGGATGCCCTTAAGATATCCTTATTACAATTACATGATCTTACTAATTGTTATTTCCAACATAGAGGAGTTTGTATCACTTATTACTATGTCTTGATAAGTAAACACATTTATTTTGTGCAAGTTAATTCATAGTAAATACATAAATAAAGAACTGAAAGTAATAATTTTCTGAAAACATTTAGAATTTAAAAAGAAATCCCCGCAATAAAATTATATGAACCATCTACACATTTGTGAATGATATCTACAATTGTTTGTTCAAAATATTAAAACTATTCTATCCAAAAGAATTATGAAGGCATACTTAAATGATTGGTGACAATTACTTTCAAAGTGAAGCCAATATATCTCTATGCGTACATTTTGACAAAATTGATCATACTTCATGATTTATAATCAGATTCATAGAGACGTGTACGTTTGCATCACACTATGTGATTCATCATAATCATAGTTAGAATATTTAATATAATTTGATTAAGTATAATAATTTGCATACATTTAGTAGAAGATAATTTGAAGACAATTTTATTAGAAGATAATAATCTAATAATTTGCAGACAATTTTATTAGTAGACAATAATATGATAAAATCATTAAAATTTCAACTTTGAAAGTAATTTTACTAAGTGAAAAAAAATTATTATGTCTAAAATTATTATTTTTAAAATAAATTGTAGGTAACTTGAATGAATTTAGATTCTATTCCATCTAATCCAAAGATAAATAGCTCAAATTAAAAATATAGATGATTTTTTATTTTAGGAAATATAAAATTCCACTTAGTAAATTTAGAATAATTAAAGTTAGAAAAATTACACCGCGTATAATTATACTTCCTTTAATTGTATAAGTAATTTTAGTTTTGATTAAATATATTTTAGATAATGAATAGTTTTTTTTTTATAAAATTATAGTTATAGTGTATTAGATAATTAATTTAATTTATATCTTCAAATGTACATCAATAAATTTAATCCAACAACTATTAGTTAACATAGGGTGTTTCATTGCTAATAGTTATATCATATATATCTATTAGGTTGAAATATATTTCTCATCTTCTTTTATAATTTCTCATGGAGATCATACCAATCTTATTTTATAAACTTATTTTATTGAACATGGTTTGCTACATGGAAATCTAATTTTAAGTTTTAAGTGATTTTGATGAACTTTCACATGATTTTAGTTGAGTCTTGATTAGTTTCTCAATAATAATTATAAGCTTCATTAGAGTATCATAAGCTTGGTGACACAACCTAAATGTTAGTGAATGACCTCACTCAAGATTGCCCTAAGAAAACCAAAAAAATTAAAATCACACACAATGCTAAACTTGAGAATTTAAAAAAGAAATAAAAATGCCAAACACATTAGACTTCATATAAAAGAAAGGAAACAAGAAAAATGTTTACATAGAAAAGTCCAAAAAATTCATTACAACTACGAGGATTTATGTGAGATTTTGAATTGTTGCAATTGTTGACTTGATGTTTGTATTGGAAAATTCTTTTATTCGCTTTGAAGGAAATAATAAATGACGAAATTGTAAATAGATGAACATATGACAGATAATAAAGAGCAACAATGAAGCCATACATGAGTGGAATACCCTGTGAACGAGTGAAAAAAAGCATGTATAAGACCTCAAACATATTAGCCAATTTTTGTGTAGATAAATAATTTTTCAGATTTTAAAACTTAAAAAATATGAAATACAAGAAATTGTTGTGTAGAAGAAATAAGATTTTATAAATATAAAAAATACTTGTTTATAATTGGTTGAAGTAATTTTTCTTAATAAGTAGTGAAAATTATTTGTAACACATTAAATCTATGGCATAATTGATATTTTAGTTTTGTTTTATTTCTCACCTACATTTCTTAAATGTGGGGTAGTGTGTTGTTTCTCTAAAATTTGTGTATAAGACTCAAACTTATTAGCCAATAAATAATTTTAATAATTTTATAACTTAAATATTTCACATGTATAAAATAATTTAAAAAAAATTAATCAAAATACTAAATTGTAATTAGTTGAATAAATTATTTTAATAACTAGTTAAGAAAAACTCATTAGAATAGTATGGAGACAGAGTTTGACAAATGTAATGCAGAATTAAATCCACAGAATATTGGGCACATTACACGCTAATTTGAAAGGTGTGATGCTTCCGGAATTAAATGGGCCATTTCGACCGAGATTATTAAAAACTAGAAATACATTTACAGTTCAATAATAACTAAATAAATTATCGAGTTAGTTAACAGCTAGAAATACAACAGAGTTTGAGTAGATTGTGCGGCGGTCCCCAGGGATTACGCCGCTCTGCTGAAACCCAGTCTTACACAAACACATGGGTTATATTCCTTTGCTCTGTGTTATTAATATTTCTTTGTAGTAAACGGAAGCGCAGGTCTTATCATTTACAGAATAATTGACTTACATTTTAATCCATTAATGCCCATCAATGTTTTGTCGGATATCGTGTACATTAATACATCGGTGCTAAGCGAACAGAGTGCTACTTAAGCATTAGGGTCCGTTTGGTGCATGGAATTAACTTATCCAGAATAGGCCTATTCTAGAATAAGGGCCTATTCTGGAATTAATTAATGCTCAAAACGAATGGAATAAGCTATTCTGCGTTTGGATCCCATAATGTGGAGTTGGAATAAAAGGTTATTTTTTATTTTTTTAATTAATTTGAACAATATGTATTTTTAACTTGTGTACACACATACACATACACATATACACACATACATATACACATATACACACATACACACACACACACGTGTGTATATATACACTTATATGCACACATACACACATATATACACATATATGTGTGTATATACACACAAATGTGTATATACACGTGTGTATATACACACAGGTGTGTATATACATGTGTGTAATGTGTATATACACACACATGTGTGTATATACACGTGTGTGTGTATATACACATTACACACGTGTATATACACACATGTGTGTGTATATAGTATATACACACACATGTATATACACATTTGTGTGTATGTGTATATA
>MU223566.1:0-18285 GCA_018584345.1 Thuja plicata | reverse complement strand
ATATATATATATATATATATAGTTGTGTGTATATATATATTTATTTATATGTGTGCATATATACATAGCATAAAATGCAGGTTAAAGAATGCAAGAGGTTGTGATTTCCTTATCTGCCTACAAATAACAATATTTATTTGCTACATATATCCCATGCAAGCATTTTATTATCTCCATTCTATTTTTTTGTTGGGCTTAAGGGTTTGTTGTTTTAAAAGCCCATTTTTTTTGAAGCAGCGAAAGCTGCGATACATTTATGAGCGGAATTTACAATTTTAAAGCTTGTGTGGGGTTCTATGGGGCTCAGCCGCCACATCCCCACAAACCATAACAGTAAGCCATGGCTGTAGTGGGTGGTGAGGGTTTTCTCCCTGGCGCCGCTCCCATTGCCATTCGCACCCAAAATAATATTTCAAATGGTCCTTTTTTTTTACTGTTTCTTTTTGTAACAAAAAAATATAACACTTTTTCACATGGTATTTAATAAGTATTTTAAATCAGCAGTTATATATATATACTCAATGTTGTTTAAAGGTAAAAAATAGATTTTTATTTTAATGAGACAGAGTAAATATAACAGAATATAAAAATGTATATATATATTTTTTATAAGAAAAAATAGTTAGCTAGATTTAATGAGTCTCTTTAATAATACATTTAAAATAACCAGCATGGAATGAATCATTTAAAAAATAGATTTGAAGATGAAAACAAATTCTTTTTTCTTTAAAGTAATAATGGTTTTCTTTATTATTTTCCTAAATAACATGAATGTAAAAAAAGAGCATGCTTGGACACAATGGATATAACAAAACATGCAGATTTCTTTATGTGGAATCTAAAGGGTAACAAACAGAGAATATTAATCTTCTTAAGGAATATGTAAATATGGATGCAGATTTACATAAGAGTACATTCTAAAAAGGAACAATAGTTTATCAAATTTTCAAGATATGCATTTAGGTTTCTCTTTTCTTTTATTTCGAAAGAACATATTGCACAAAGAGATTAAACCAATGTAAAGGGTACCCTCTATTTTATTTTATTTTCTTTTTGAAACATATGACGGGGATCATATAAACATAACTTTGCTCATAATAATGAAATTTTATATATTCAAGTGCATAAATCTTAAAATCTAAAACTTCATAACTACCTAAACTTCCATTGGATCACAAGGTTAGAAATTTCCAGCCACATGGCTTCACATGTTTTCTTTTCTAACAACATGCTCTCTAAACAAAAGCCTCAAATGCTTCTACAAAAATACTAAAGGAGTGCAATATCCCTATTTCTTCCAAGATCAACTTTTATCCTCCAAAGAGATCTCCAAGAGTTTAAAATCTGCAATAGAAGGGAAACATAAAAGACCATGGGGTGCTCACCTCCCATCCTAGGCCTCTAAGAGGCCACCCCCAAGCTTGGGGAACCAAAAAAAGGAGGGATACAAACATACAAAAAACAACAAATGCAAAACAAGTAACACTCACAAAGACTCCTAACAAAGGCTTATCACAATGGGTCTCCTATGACCCTAAATGTGGTGAAGTGGACCAAGTACCCAAAGGGAGAAGGGCAAACCCAAAATCAATAACAAAGCTCTCACATGGCTTACAAAAACAACATCTCATATATTTTCCATATTTATCAAAATACCCTTATGACACCCAAGAGAAGTAACAACAAGGATGGCTTCATGGAGCCCATACTCCATGATTTGTCCCTCTCCTCCTTGAGGAGAGACTGTACACCAAAGGGCTGTCAAACTCCTCCACCCCCAAGGCCACTCTTCCCTCCCAAGGGTGAGTGGGCCTTGATAAAACTCTCATTAACAAAACAACAACAAAGGAAGAAAACAACAACAAGAACATCTCTCTCACAACAACATAAAACACAAAGACATCACTACATTCCTCAAGCACACTAACATGCTCCCTACATTTTCATTACAACACAAAATGCAACAAGTAGCAAAATGAAAAATGTCCACCAACCTAGTTCCAAGCTTATGGCAATGAAATTTGTTGAAGAGCTCCCTTAAAGCCTAAGCCCTCCTTTCTCCCCTTCACCAATTCTATCCAAGTCTCTAAGTTAGAGAGTGGGTGTTCAAACTCTCCAACATGGAGAGTCACCCCTAAAAAGGCCACTAGAAACTCATGGGGAAAGGGAAAGCCTCCCATTAGCCTCTCTTCCCTAAGTCTCTTACAACTTTATAAAGATGGATCTAAAAAGGGGAAACTCAAAAAGGTGAGTAAGGTCTTTGCATCAAAATGGAAGAGTGGTCTAGCCAAGATCAAGCTTCCCAAAAGCTGATTTTCGTCCAACTTGGGAAACCATCTTTTAAAGGGGTCTCTTGGAAGGATTCCTGCACATTGAATCCAAATATTAGTAGTCCAAGGAGATAAGATATGCTTCATAAAAAAACTAAACAATATTCACAACCTTAATGAAACATCTACATACTAAACTTTATCACCTGGGATCATAAGCAATAATAGTCCCATTTATGCATATAACATAAAGTAAGATTCGCATTGCATCATAACTCAATTAAATGTAAATTTCTAATAATTCTCATATCATCATTAATCCATCACATAATCATAATGTTTTTCTCAAATCAAATGTCCTGTAATGAAATATACATAATAAAAATATAATCTAGTCCATCATGCACATCATAGCATGAATCTAGAATCAAAATGATCAATACACGATATAATTTATAAAAGTCCATACTGCATCAAAACATAACTTCAAATACTAAGTCTAACTTAAGGAAAAATTTAGAAGGCTATGATGGGCTCGGGGTGAGGCCTCACAAATGAGTTTGACTCAAAAAACTAAACAGTTGAATCGTGATAGCAACATTACAATTTGACTTGATGTGAAAAATATGTCTTACTTATTAATTAATTAATAATGCTTTAAATCATTATTAAATAATGATTTAAATAATTAAAAAAAAATCTTAAGTCTTCTTTGCCCTACTAGATACATTAGCCTTTTGGATTATATGTGTCACTTTTTGCAACTTGAGGACTTTATTATAATCCTCTCTTCCTCACATATTTTATCTTATTAATTAATTCATAATCATGATTTAAATAATAAAATATTATTATCAATCTCGAATTTGCTCCAATTTGATGAGGCAAGTTGGGTCTCGAGGTGGGGCCCACTATTTTTTTGTTTTGATTCAAGTGGTCTAATGAAACGGACTTTGAACAAATCTATTGTGCACCTCGATAAAAAAAAATGACGCACTAAATCATTGAGAATTGATTTTTTACCCTTCTGTGCAGCTGCTCAAAAAAGGCCTAGAGCCCTAGAGATTCTCTCAAAAACCTACCTAATGACATCACGAGACCATAAAACCTGGTTGGCATGCAAATTTGCATACTAACAATGACCCTGTGAAATGGTTTTTCTTGACGATGCATGAGGTGAGATATTTTAATCGTCAAAGTTGACCTTTTCATTATTTCTACAACTGAGCATGCTAGAATTCTTCAAATTGTGTTTCATCTTGGCCTTGAAAAAATGGCAAACCTCACTCTAAGATCTTGCAACTTGGCACAGAAGCACATTTACATATGGAAGATATGAGAAACTGAATTTCTTCTCTTGAACATAACTGGGTGAAAAAATTTAAATCTCAAAGTGACCCCTCTGAAAAATATTTCTCTATGCAAACTGTAAAACACAATAAACTACGAGTGACACGAAGCTGGCAAAAATATCCAACAACCTCTTGGAGCTCCAAAAATTTGCTCATGAGTACTTTGTGATACTGATAACATAGAGGAACAATTGGTTTCTTTTGAAAATTAGCAGATCATGAAATATAACTCTTTGAAAATGACCATCTGGCAGATGTAACTTTGTGCACACTGCAAATTTGAATAAATTACATTTGCTTTGGGCTTGGAAAAAGCATCAAACAAAGTTATAGGGGTGTCAAAATGGACATAGAGGTTCAATGATATTTTTAAAACATAAGGAAACAATCATTCTATTGTAAAAATCAAATAGGTGCAAAATATAGGCCTAAAAAGTGGGGTACTTTGATTAATCTGAAAATGTGCATGATGCAGATTTATGTTAACTCTTGAAACTAAGTGCATAAAAATGTGTTAAATCTTCAAACCAAGTGCATAAAAATGCGTAGGGGTGTCAAAATGAATATAGAGGTTCAATGATATTTTTAAAACATAAGGAAACAATCATTCTATCCTAACAATCAAATAGGTGCAAAATACAGGCCTAAAAAGTGGGGTACTTTGATTAATCTGAAAATATGCATGATGCAGATTTATGTTAACTCTTCAAACTAACTAAGTGCATAAAAATGTGTTAAATATTCAAACTAAGTGCATAAAAATGCGTAGGGGTGTCAAAATGGACATAGAGGTTCAATGATATTTTTAAAACATAAGGAAACAATCATTCTATCGTAACAATCAAATAGGTGCAAAATACAGCCCTAAAAAGTGGGGTACTTTGATTAATCTAAAAATGTGCATGATGCAAATTTATGTTAACTCTTCAAACTAACTAAGTGCATAAAATGCGTTAAATCTTCAAACTAAGTGCATAAAAATGTGTTAAATCTGATAATGGAAGGTTGTGACTTTTCAAACATGATTTCTTATAATAAATGAACACAAACCCAAAGCCATTTTGCATGAAAACCACCGAGAACCAAATTATTCACCTTTAAAATAGGTTATTTAAAAAAATTTGTAGGGTCCATTATTGTATTTCTTAGTTAAATTTTTATCAAGTGCACCTCAAATTTCTTCATAATTTGAGAGCATTAAGGAAATAAACCCTAACCAAACTAGTTCAAATTCCTACCAGCTTATGTTGCAATTGCTAAAGGACTTCATTGATAGAAAATATGAGAGGTGATTGTAACATATTTAGTTTTATACTAAGAATACAAAGAATTATACTCTTTCACTTGATATTGTGTAAAGAAGGTCCGAGTTGTTTCTAGAGTACATTACATGAGATCTTCTCTTATTAATTTATAGCAAATGCTAACATTAATTACTAAATAAATCTCATATAGACTAGCATCACTTGTCCCTTATAATTATGTGTAGATAATGGTATAGTTATGACCTACATGGTTACCAAGAAGTGAATTATATTCAATATAATAAAGTATTGGTTGCAAAGAGTTTAAAAAGAAGTACAATAAACTAAACACATAAGACATGAGGTTTAAGGAATTGTGTCAAAAACAAGAAGAAAAATGTTAAATTGTTCATATCTAGATTCCATCTAGGGTCATAAGGTAGCCCTAGATGGAAGGATATTTAACTCCTACATAGACTTATTTAAAATAACATACTGAGTTGAAGCATAACCTTGGCAGAGACCAAATTAAGATGAAACAAAAGAAACCCTTTAAGAACTACAATTGGCTATAAATAAATTAAAAATACAAAATGAAATATTAGGAGAAGGAGAAGAAAATAAGGATAAATGTAAATGGTATAGTTATTTCTCTAGGGAAGGACACATCCTATTTCCCCAAGTGACATTGAGAATGGGAAATAGTATCACTAAATATGAAATTGAGAACAATATTGTTGATGAGAATGAACTCCTTATATTGTGGAACATGCAAAGAATGGGACATACACCTCACTAAGGATTCCCATATTAATCAACTTCAAGTCTAGAATTTAGGGAATCATTATAATCAATGATGTCACAATCGTATCTGCAATATGAAAATAGACAACAATATGGCATAAGTATTTAGTGTTGTAAATTATATCCTCATACAATTTCACACTCATTTTGTGTTGGGATTAATGGGAAGTAGTACTGAGAGGGGAGGGGTGAATCAATACCTCTAAATTTTTTAGCACTTTTCACCTTACTTCATTAGTAATCAATCTTTACTGTATTACTGACCAAATTTGATGTTCTTTCTTATGCATGTAATATTAATTCATAAACTCAATTGTATGTAACATTTATAGAAACATTCATGAAAGTAATAGACACATAACACAAGATATGATATCGCAGAAAACTCATTTTAGGAAGTAAAAACTGCGGTGGGGATGGCACCCACAAAACTTCACTATCTGCATATTGGAAGGGAGTCGGTTAAGGCTTACAATTTGATCACTTATGATGATCTACCCTATTAGGAGTATTAATGTGGAGACCTGTTAGGATCTAATTTGTTAAGAGCTTTAGCAACACTGATGAGTGTGCACTTGGTTAAGAGATTTACAATAGGATTGTTAAATCCACCTTCCTTGAAAGGATTTCTTAAGTTTACTACACTTGTTAGAATGTGTACAATATGTATGACATGACTGTATGAAATCTATAATTGTTGATCAAAGATCCATTAAAGCTTACAGTATATGAATATCACCTATACTAATTGATTAATACCTTTTCCTGTATGTCGGTAGCCTTGGTTCTTGTTCTTGAAAACTGATTTGATCTTTGTCTGTACTTCTACATAAATTCTCTTGTCTGAACCTTAGATGCTCTCAGAGACCTCAATCATCATCGAAAAACATGTTCATAATTGATTGAGCATCTATTTATACAAGTTCTTTGAGCTATTCTAGAATCATGCATTACAATGTTAACTCTAGATCCAAGGTATACATCTTGACCTTGATCCTTTAGTTTGCATGTTTTAAATAATTTGGACTGATAAAAACAATAATAATTACATTTCTTTTCCCTCAAGTAATGGATTTAAAAACAAATCAAGAAGCTAAATATAAAACTTCAGTGATTTATCTGACGTGGAAGTCAGATCCACTTTTTGCGAGATGTAACTGACTCTCGGTATCTGATTGTCGATGTGAACTGAAAATATGTAGGAGTTCCTTCTTTGGACTGTTCTTCGGGTTCCCTTGATTTGTGGGGTTCTACTCTTGACTGTTTCATCGTGTTGCACTGATCTATCGGGTTCCACTCTTGACTGTTTCATCGGGTTGCATTGTTGGTTACTCGTCGGGTTCCTTTGTCTTTTCTGTCATCGGTTAACACTGAATAGTGTTGCATTGGGATGCTTTGTATTTAGCAATATTGGTAACCTTAGCGTCAATTAGTGTTGTGCCCTGTTTGTCGGTGTAGTATCAACCGACAGTGTTTATCATGTTTTTCCTTGCATATACTAATGGCAAAATATAATGTCTTCAATCTCCCCCTTTGACCTTAGTATCAAAAATTGATATGTGCAAAATACTAAAGTGTTTAGTATGTATGCCGTGTATATATCCTTGTCATTATATGACTCCCCCTAACTGTATGCATCAGTATAATATAAGTATATGTACATGTATACTTGCCTTTGTACTATACATTCCCCTAATCTTTCCTCTTTTTAATGATATAAGATTACTGACTGTACATATCATTTCCCCCTTTTTTGATAATCATGACAAAAATGTACAAATTATAAGTTGTCAAAAATGTGACAAAAATGTGCAACTTACAGAGTGTCAAGTATGTGGGAGTGACTTTTCTTGATATCTTCCATTATTTTCTCCCATTTCTCTTTGATGATTTCCAGTGTCATGTGCTCTAGTTCAATCCTAACATGCATATCATAAATGATGTCTGGGATAGACATTTCTGGGGTGTTAATAAGTGTTCTTGCATGTGTCATATATGGTGTTGCAGTATTGTGAGAGTTGGTAAAAGTTGAGCTTGAAGCTCATTCACCTCATCTCTGAACTTTGTTTTTGCAATCTAAATATCTTGTCTCAGCTTCCTAGCTTGCTTGAGCTGGTCATTGTGCAATTTGATTGCATCTTTAGTGTTTGTGAGACCTTGTGCACTAGCTTGAAGATCAACATCAATTTGTGCTATCTTTTCGGTATACTCCTTGGCGAGTTTATCTAACATGCACAATTTTTGAATTAAGGTTATAGATTCTAAAATTATAGGGTCCAATGTCGTTACCAGTTCAGAGAGCTTCACCTTGTGTAGTGCCACTTCTTGGCTTATTTTCTCTGCTAACTTGAATTCAAATTTATTCTCAAGTCTTGCTTCTATAGCCTTTCCAGCATCTATATTCTAAGATGTGATAGCGTCGGTGAGAACCACTAATTGATCAAGTATAGGAGTTGTTTGATCAACATCTATATCAGCTAAATCTATTGGAGGATTCCTTTTGCAACTTCAACTACCTTTTATTCTTTTGTGGCCTTTCTCAGCTTATCTTGGATAGCTTTCCTTTCACAAAGTCTAGAGCATACTTTGTTAATTCAGTAGGATCTAATGTTCTAGGATCACATACTGGAATCTCAATTATTTCATTGAGAGTGACTAGATTTTTGTTCTTGCTCTTCTATTTCTTCCTTGAGACTTGTGTAGAAGTAGATGTATGAACTACCATTGCTAGTTCATTTGTTTTCTCTGAGGTACTCGGTGAAGGATTTGTAGATGAAACTTCTTGTATCCTTTGCTTGGTGTTCACCTGTCAGTTAGGTGAAGACGTCTCTTCATCAACTTTGGGTGTATCAATAGATTTCACTTCTATTTTCTTTAGTGGATCATCTATCTTTTCTTCTTCACTCTTCTCCTTCTTTTGTTCATCTTCTACTTGTTTTTCTCCTTCTTGATTCTGATCAGTAGACTTGTCTTGCTGATCATCGGTAGCAACTTGTTCTACAGTTTTATCTTTAGATTTATCTTGTGTATCATTTGTTTCTTCATCACCCTTGTCTTTGGGTATGCTTGTATCTATAGTAGATTCTTCATGTCCTTCTATCAGATTGATGGCCTTCGTCAATACTGACTTATTTTTCTGTGTGCTCACATGTGCTGCATCAGTAGTTGTGTCATGTTCATCGGTTTGAGCTTGTTGAACAGTGACATCTTCATCCTTTTGAATTTGTTCTTTAGGGTCTAGTCATGTTATGTCAATGATTGAAGTTTCTGGCCATGCCTCATCAGCAACATCCATTTAATTATTTCCTGGTGTCTTCAATGCTTGTTTCTTTTCTTGATCCTTATAAGATATGAATGTTACATCATCATCCTTCTTTGGATCCTTATCAGAATCATAGTGGGTAATATCTTGAATGTTAAGATCATCCATGACTTTATCTAAGTCAATGGGCTCAGTATCTTCCATATTATCAAAAGCAATGTGCTCTGGACTTTCTTTTTCCTTTTGCTCTATATGAGGTGTCTCAGTGAGAAGTAATGGATTCTCACAGCTTGTTGATTCTGCAGGTAGATCAAGAATTTCTCTCCATTTAGAATCTGTCATGCTGTCAAGCTCTAAGAACTTCCCCTGTAGTACCTTGTAGGCTCTTATCTTTTCCACAAATTTATTGGAATTATTTTTCATCATTTATTTTATCTCTTCCATTTTGGATTTGGGAGGCATGAGTGTTACAAGTATCCTCTCCCTTGCTTCCTTTTCTGAGTTCAAAGCATAAGACCATCATGCTGAATTTCTATCACTCAGTGGTTTGGGTATTGTGTTAGCAAACTCAACTGGTACACATTTCAACTTGACCATAGACCTGATTATTGCATCTTCTATTTTATTTTAGTCTTCGAGCTCCATTTTTACCCATTGTCTAATTTTCCTATCAGTCATCGTACCTGTAGTAGCAATTGATTCAGCAATCTCATTAATTGTTTGAGCGGTTAAGCTTTTCTTATCTACTTCAAGCTCATCCTGTTTTGAATCTTCAATGTTGGCTTTAGTTCTGATGAGTCTTCTCCTCCTTTTGGTAGGTGTTTTCTTCTTTGTTTTTTACTTCCTCTTATAGGTCCTCACTTGACCTTTCTTAAGAGGTGTAGTATCTTTCTTTGCAGTTTGGCTCCTTGTCCTCTGAGCTTATGTAGTCCTTGGTTTCTTGGTTGGAGGTGGAGGTTCATCAGACTCTATGGCTTCAAAATTTTCTGCTTTCTTATCTTCCTCTTCACCGCTAGCACCCTATCCCTCAGTGTCCTCTCTTTGTTCTTTCTCCTCCTCATTTACCGACAACAACTTCTCAAGATTCTTTACCATCTTGTTTTTCTTGTTAACATTCTTCTTTATGACTAGGCCCATTTTTTATTTTAGTCTTTGCCTCTTCATATGTTCCAAATCTTTGTTGCTTACTGTCAAGTGGTTCATTCAACAGTGCATCAATTTCATTTGTTGCTTGATCTATGTTTATCTCATAGTCAAGTGGTGGTAACCAGGCTATCCTTTGTACAACTGGCTTAATATGAGTAAAATATGAATCCACCATAAAGCATATCTCTTTCCTACGCTTTTCAATTAACTCTTCACGGATCCTTACTCTCTCCATCATCTTTTCCTTGAAATCAAGGAAGTATTCAGTCATCACTGAATCAAAGTTGTCACCTAGTGACTTGATAAGGTCACTTATTTGTAATGTGACTGGCTTGGTGGTATCCCACTTCACTTTTCCAATTGAAGGAAAGTATTCTTGAAAAAAAAAGAATATACATGTTATAAGTGAGCCAAACTTACATGTGTTTGTCTTGGCAGACCTTATTGTTGTCATATTTTCATCAAGTTGCTTCAGTAGGATCTCACATAGATCCATTTGTATTACTTTCGTGATAGTCTTGTAAGTTGTGCTTACTGTTGTTGATGCTATGTGGTTTAGTCATCTAGCTTGAAAGATTTTTTACCCTATGACACATGCACCAAGCCTCAGTTCCTCATTGGTGATGGTGTTCACCTTAAGTCCTTGGTTATCTCATACAGTGTTGATGAGTTTCTCAACTTCTGGTCGAGAGGGATGCTTGTGAGCTTTTTGTTTGTCGGTTATAGGGTAACCTGTTACAACATGTAATACATCCTTTGTAATCTATTTGGGTTCATCCAACCATAACTTTTGATCGTGCATTCTGCTTAGTACTATCCAAATCCAGTCAGTTTTGAAAACCCTCAAGAACTATAGGGCATTTTTTATCCCTTTTACTTGAAAGTGCTTTTGTTCTTCCTTTAGGTTCCCTTGATCATCACATAGTTTCTTATAAGCTTGATCTATCTCCAGATCACCAATCTCACCGATCTTGCAGTGGATATACGATCTAACATTTTCTATCAACAGAAACCTAGGTGGAATTTTTGAGAATGCGCCAGAATCATCAGGTTGTGAGGCAACCTCTGGACATATCTTGTATTTTGGTTCCACACAAGTGCTATTCTTGATTAACTTAACAACGTTCTTCTTTTCACTCTTCAATTTGGTTGTTCTTGAAGTTGTTGCCATTGTGTTTCAAATTTAGGGATTTTTTGAAAATAATAACAGAGTTCTCGGTACGCTTGGTACTTATTTCAATCTATGTAGCTTGTGAGTGATCTATTTGGAGTGCATTGGATCAAGTCGAGGATGTTCTGCTAACTACTCTCTTTTCACTCTGCTCGATTTTCTCAATTCGCATGTGAAGAATGAAGTGCTTCCATCGAGTATTTATAGACTTTTGCCCTAAGTCTGTCGTAAATGCTCAACAACTCATTAGGTCATAAAGGCAGAGTTCATCTATTAAAATTTCAAAAAACATTCTCGATGTTGATAGGATGCTCAGGATAGCTGTTAAGATTATTTCTTTCACCGACGGATCTCGGTGTAGTGTCAAGACAACATTGTAACTTTTCTTCCTTACCGACAAGTGTCGGTTTACATTAGCGACTTAGCCTTTTTATGTGTTGACCGATGATTCTCGGTAAGTGTAGACATCTCATCCTTTTATGTTCACCGATGATTTTTGGTATGTGTTTACCGATGGGGTTGTTTTCTCATAATTGTAACAAGTAACATAATATGCATCTTTATTCATGCAGATTTTGACTTTCTATCAAATTGTATAATGGAACTGATGCAAAATATGACTTGGTGTAGTGCAGTTCCATACTTGTTCATCTTTTAGGCAGGGGTGGTGATGTGACCAGATCCATGGGATGAGGTGTCACCGACTACATTACTTGGTCTAGCTTCCTCAATGGTTGAAGCTTTCTTCCACATTTACTTTTTGATTTTCTTGATGTCTTCAATGTTGTTACCATTTGCAAAAGTGGTGGTTTCTATTATTCAGTCTCTGCAATCCTTCTTTTGATGTCCAACCTTATGACAATGTAAACATGCTATTCCAGGGTTGGTCCAGCCTCTATACCTTTTGGTCCATGTTCTCATGCAGTTTACAGCAATGTGACCATATCTACCACATGCTGTGCAGTTTATCCATGTATTGTAATCCCAAATATATGAATTACCGAATTTGCTTGGTTTATATGCATTTTCTTGATTTTTGGGCTTCCATGCTTCAATTTTCTTCTTCTTGCATTCAAGAGATGTGTGCCCATGCATTTTTCAGGTGGGAAAATACTTTTCCAGATAAGTTTCCTTCTTTGGTTCTTTCACCTTTGATTTACATTCATATGCTTTATGTCCTTTCTTGCTACAATTATAACATTGTCCTATGAATGTAAATGTGGATTTAGGAATACCTTTTTCTTTGCTCCTGCAAATATTTGAGGTGTGGCCTTTCTTTCCACAGTGATTGCATTTCATCTTCCTTGGTCTAGGATTGATGTAGGCATCTTTTCGATTAGCTTCATTTGATGACTCTCCTTGCTCGGTGTACCCTAGTTGAGTGTTGGTGTTGGGTCTTCTTTGTGCATTCAAGAATTCATCCATCCTTTTTGTACTCTCTTCATCTCTCTTAATCATGTCATTATGTTGTTTCTAAATTCTAACCTCATGATTTATTTCTTCATTCTCTTCTCTTAGTTCACCGATAGTTTGTATTATTTCAATGAGTTCCATATTCATTATGTTTTCTTCTTGACTCATAAGAATAATCTGATTTGTAATCTCATAGTGATGCTCTGTAAGTCTTTGTATCTCAGACTCTTTTTCTTGTAGATTTTATGTGATCTTTCTTTTATCATCAATAGCTAGTGTTCTTTCTTGTTCATCTTGCCTAGCATTGTTCATGACATTAATCATCCTTACCTTCTGTGTCTCTTGACCGATTTGCAAAGATTTGACTTGTCCAGTCAGATGTAGATTGATTTCAGTTAGGCTTGTGATGCTTTTCTTGTATTTGATCCCGACGACTCAAAGAAATCTAGAATCTCTTCCTCATGATAGTTTGTCTCATTAAAGTGAGATGCGATATTCTTTCTTTCATCCAACAACTATGTCATGTTGATTCTAGCTTCTTTATACTATTCATAAAACATCTAAATTTCAAGCTTTTTATTCTCAATATTTTTATCAAGTCTGTACTTCTGCATTGTATGATCTTTTCTCTTAAGCCTTTAATCTTTTCAAGAAGAGACACAACTCTAATACCAATTGTTGGGATTAATGGGAAGTAGTACTGAGAGGGGAGGGGTGAATCAATACCTCTAAAATTTTTAACACTTTTCACCTTACCTCATTAATAATCAATCTTTACTGTATTACTGACCAAATCTGATGTTCTTTCTTATGCATGTAATATTAATTCATAAACTTTATTATATGTAACATTCATAGAAAAATTCATGAAAGTAATAGACACATAACACAAGATAAGATATCGCAAAAAACTCTTGTTAGGAAGTAAAAACTGCAGTGGGGATAGCACCCACAAAACTTTACTATCTGCAGATTGGAAGGGAGCCGGTTAAGGCTTACAATTTGATCACTTCTGATGATCTACCCTGTTAGGAGTATTAATGTGGAGACTTGCTAGGATCTACTGTGTTAAGATCTTTAGCAATACTGATGTAGTGTGCACTCGATTAAGAGATTTACAATATGATTGTTAAATCTACCTTCCTTGAAAGGATTTCTTAAGTGTACTACACTTGTTATAATGTGTACAATATGTATGACTTGACTGTATGCAATCTATAATTTCTGATCATAGATCCATTAAAGCTTACATTATATGAATATCACCTATAGTGATTGATTAATACCTTTTCCTTCTTGTCGGTAGCCTTGGTTCTTGTTCTTGAAAACTGATTTGATCTTTGTTTGTTCTTCTACATGAATTATCTTGTCTGAACCTTAGATGATCTTAGAGACTACAATCATCATCGAACAACATGTTCAAAATTGATTGACCATCTATTTATACAAGTTCTTTGACCTATTCTAGAATCACGCATTACAATGTTAACTCTAGATCCAAGGTATACAACTTGACCTTGATCCTTTAGTTTGCATGTTTTAAATCAGTTAGACTGATAAAAACAATAATAATTACATTGCTTTTCCCTCAAGTAATGGATTTAAAAAGAAATCACAAAGCTAAATATAAAACTTTAGTGATTTATCTGACATGGAAGTCAGATCCACTTTTTGCAGGATGTAACTGACTCTCGGTATCTAATTGTCAGTGTGAACTAAAATTCTATAGGAGTTCCTTCTTTGAACTGTTTGTCAGGTTCCCTTGATCTGTCGAGTTCCACTCTTGACTATTTCGTCGGGTTGCACTGATCTGTCGGATTCCACTCTTGACTGTTTCATCGGGTTGCACTAATCTATCAAGTTCCACTCTTGACTGTTTCATCAGGTTGCACTCTTGGTTACTTGTCAGGTTCCTTTGTCTTTTCTATCACCGGTTAACACTGAATAGTGTTGCATCAGGATGCTTTGTATTTAGAAATATCGGTAACCTTGGCATCATATAATGTTGTACCCTGTCTGTCGGTGTAGTATCAATCGATGGTGTTTATTATGTTTTCCTTACATATTCTAATGGAAAAATATAATGTCTTCATTTTGGTCTCATTTAGGTGGTTATTCATGCGCTTGATTCCTATCTAATGTGTTGATCCCATGGATAAATCTAGATACCCAACATATTTTGAAGCTCACCAAACACAATTTTGCACAAAATGCTAGGACTATGGAACCTACCACCTTAGTCTAACCCTTTTGAGCCAAAATTTAAACCTATAATGATAAAGAAAATTTAGAGTGGGAAAGTGCTCCCTAATTTCACCCTTCCTCACAAATTAAACACAAAAAGTGTTAGTTGTGTATAAACACAACTCACTCCCCCTCATTTGAACATATCCCAATTTAAGGTCATCGCACCAATTGAACAATTCAATCAGGCGTCTCTCAGGAAATTGAGGAGATATTTGAATTCAACCATTCAAGAATTCAATAATCCAATTTCAACAAACATGATCAATTTTATGAGATCCTCCCTTAATGCAGGTGTGCGTTAATCCTATTAAAAAATATCAACCTTTTGTGAGGATTCAAGATAAGAAGATCATAGAAAAGGTTTCATTTATCAATTCTACATATTATTTAAGGTTTTTATCCTCTACCCTAGTAGGGTAATCTTTCTCATATCATATCATATCACAGTTGTAGGGGAGTTTAATTTTTAGTGCCTCTCCTGGTTGCATTTTGTTTCCTTTTATTTTGATCCAAGATAGACTCTTATTGTATTATGTGATTATCTGCATAATGAAATGCATTCAATGACTATACATTATTTTGGTTACCAATATCATGATTGGATTAGATGCTAGATTATACTATTGTTTACAATTTGATCATATCTGCATGATGATTTTGTTTTGATGTGACATGATTCATTATGATGATATTTGGTATATTGTGCTTTCGAGAACATTAGTTAAATAATATCGTGTTGTTTATATTTAATTTTGGTTTATGGTGCCATATATGTTGTTGGGTACAATAGTTAGTGGCTTTCATTGATATGTGCTCATATTGCGACAAATAATTATTTAATACTTTATATTTAAATGCAATGTTCAATTTAAATGAGATGATGTTACTTATATGCTCATGTAATTGTTTATGGTTTATAGCTAATGTGATTGTGCAAAGAGAGACAAAGTCATAGTGACTCACCCGTGAGGTCCACACGATGTCTCATTCTCCTTTGATGTTTGATATGGTGTAGTTCATGTGCTTGGCGATTTATACTATGAACATCTACTCTTGATGTTTGTGTATTTTAGTGAACAAGTACAAGACTGTTGAACTTAAGGAAACACTCACAACTGAGAGAGGGGGGGTGAATATATTTTTCCACAAAACTCCAAAAATTTATCCAAATTATAAAATAAATCTTAGATCCAACTGATAAACATGAATTCATAATCACAACACATAAATCCACATAAAACCAAGATATTTGACGTGGAAACCCATTTAGGGGAAAAACCATGGTGGGGATTTTACCCAGAAGATGAATGTACTATGTTAAAAGTACTATACCATGTTATGAATATTACAAAGGGGAATGCACATGCATTCAAGCACACCGCCTAGAGCTCACTGCTCAAATACAAGGGATTCAACCCAAAGGGAGGTTCACTGCCTTAAAACAATCTTTGATTACAAATCATAGTGGACAAACTATGTGTGAATAGAGAAGAAGATGCTGAAGAGAATATTGGTGTAGAAGACTTCATCAGACCTGATCAACAAGTTATAAGACAGAGCTAAAGATTTATGCGGACACTAAGCAAAAGAGGAACACATCATCACCAAGCATAAAGAAGTGGAGAAAAGGAACAAAAAAGGAATCAATTATCAGAAAGGTATTATGAGCTTACAATATATCTGAACATATGCAAGTCTAAGTTGTTTATATGAATAGATCATATACTATTTCAGTTTAACCATTGGATTGGAAAGTCTCTTAAGCGAGCAGGATTTAATCATCCTTTATATTTTGAGATACATCCCAAGGAGTATCAAAAGGCTAATTCATGTTGACAAGAATAGTGAATGCGGGGAGGTCAAGTGATTAACTATTAGTTATAAATCCTCTAACAAGGTCGCACATAACAGTGTGTTTGTAACCTTTAACAGGGTTGGCTCTTCACCGAGCTCACTTCACAAGTGAAAATTTTGGGTCACCGGTCCTAAGTGGTTTTTCCCTTAATAGGGTTTCCACATTAAAAATCCATGTGTCAATGTGTTTTGGTTCATTAGTTTGATATTTTTATTTACACATTACTATATTGGATTGATCAGTAAGCATTAATTTATTTACTATATTTCGGTAAAGACTAGAAAAGACTAAGACTGTGATTCGGTAAAGCTTAATAATAAGGGTTTACAGCAATCTCTGAGCAGTAGTTATTTGATAATATTATTTAAATGCATACATCTTGTAGGACTGAAGATAAATTGAGATTTATAATTGTGGTATAAAGTTTTAGATTAATTTTTGAGGCCACTGATTCACCCCCCTCTCCGTTATTCTAACAGCCTTGGATCTTGTTCTTGATAACTAATTTCATCTTTGGCTATTCTTCTGCATAAAACTCTATCTCTAATCCATAGATGTGCTCCTCGAATACAATCATCATCACATCCATATGTTCTAATTGATTACACATTTATTTATACAATGAGTTTTAGCTAAATGAGTTTCATGCATAACAATGATAACTCTATGATTAAAGGTTTACAGTTTGACCTTGATCTCCTATTTTTCATTTTTCTTATATGTTAGACAGATTAAAATAATTACAATTACATTTCTTGTCCCTCAAGAAATGGTTTAAAGAAAATAAAAAAGCTACATATATAACACAAGTGTTTTATCTGACGTGGAAGTCAGATCCACATAACTTGGGATTATAACTATCTCTTTGTAGACTAGTGCTTGGGTTTCTCTGTAGTCTATCTTATCGGTTCCTCTTGTAACATTTTTGGATTGCACTAGTAAACTGTATCGTTGGGTTCCCTTGTGAAGTTGTCTATCGGGTTTCACTAAACCTGTCTTTTGGTGTTGGTGTTACCGACAGTTTCAAAACTATTTTCCTTTGCATACTAATGGAAAAATATGTCTTCATGATAAACATGAATGCAAGATCACAACACATAAATCCACACATAACACCAATATTTTTGATGTGGAAACCCAGTTAGGGTAAAAAGCATGGTTGGGATCAAACACTAGTAAATTTGACCTCAAATTTTGATGAAACTTGGTCGAAATTTTGACAGTAATTGGTCAAATTTATGACCAAAACTTTCGTCGGTCTTTTTTTGTCAAATTTTCGACATATTTATAATTCGTCAAAATTTTGACCAAAAAAAGGTCAAAATTTCGGCGATATCCCAGGCTTAAAATTGCTATCGTTTTTTAGTGCATTGGTCAAAATTTCGACCAACACTTCCACCAGTGATTGGTCAAAATTTTGACCAATGCACTAAAAAAATTGAGGAGAATGCCATACTTTCCACCAAACCAATGGTCGAAATTTTGACCATTGGATTGGTCGAAAGCATGGCATTCTCGTCG
>MU223565.1:742066-764735 GCA_018584345.1 Thuja plicata | reverse complement strand
ATCCCATTCTTATATCAAGCGACCCAGCGACATCCATTAGCTTTTTGACAGATGTCATTCTTTACTTCGTCCATTTAATACATTCTGAGAATCTGAGCAATCCTTCTGATCTGGCGACATCCCGACTGAGGGAAATCACTTAACCGGAAACTGTTAGTCGCACAGTCGTGGCAGTTTTCTCTTAACCGCTTTCCTATTACCAGACCACGCGACTGAAGTGAAACCTTAACTGTTTGACCAGGCTAATCAAGCGATCACGCGACATGAAGAAAGGCACAAGGTCAGAGGACATTTTGTTTACTTGCCTTAACATCATGCGATCACCCGACTGAGGGGGGTCCCATTCACTTTGAAAGCTCATAACTTGGAATTAAGCGACAACCCGGCCAAAGGAAAAATTGCTAAGTCTCGAGACACTTATAGAATATTCTGTTTTTTCACGAGACTAAGCGACACAAGGCAAAATCAAAGTCAGGAGATCGTTTGGCATATTCGTTCTTGGTACAGCGATCAAGCGACCTGACTTAACTTTGTTAAATAGCACATGCCTTAAGTAACTTGAAAAGGTAATGGAGGAATATAAGACATGGCTGAGGGATTTTGAGATACATCGTTCAACATTAGGCCTTAGGGTTTATGATTTTGCAGGGTTTCTCAGGATTTTGACATGGAATAGGCATGAAAACCTGCAAACTTTCAGAGAACAAGATAAGGAACAGGGCAAAACACGAAATACAACCAACAAGGAGATAGATGAATGGTTAAGAGGACTTCCTATAGCTCAGGAAGCCACAGTTGTGGATACAGTAGCCCAAGGGCTTTAAGATTTTAATTTTGGATTCCAAACGTTTTACTAGGTCTTAGGAAAAACAAGGGTTAATAGATCAGGATTTAGAAGACCTTAAATGAATTACTGGTACCCTTGATTTAACCCTACCTCATTCATCCATACATAAGCCTAAACCAACTCAGAAATCTATAGCCTCACCTTCATTCCATGCTCTAGCTATGTCAGGGATACCTACACCTTTGAATATCAATCTGCATCCTATTTTAAACATTATGGCTGCTAATCCTTGGGGTGTTGATGTGGGACCTCTAAACCTTCCAACACATCATTCTTTACCTAAAGGTGCTAAAGATGTGCTGCCATGATTTACCAGAGATGGGAAAGTCTCAGTTGAGGAACATTTGAATACTTTTAATGTGGCTAGTGGTGTCCTAGTGGTGCAACACAAAGATGTGGTTGTGAGATTATTTGTACAAACTTTGTCTGAGGGTGCTGCAGAATGGTTCATCCACCTCCCAGCAGCCTCCATAATGGTGTATGATGATATGAAGAAAAATTTTGAAAATAGATTTAAGAGTGTGGAGGACGAGCACTCATTTTTGGCTCAGTTGACACAGATGAAAAAGAAGATACATGAGCCACTGCGTGATTATGTGTCCAAATACAATACATTGGTACATAAGATCCCTACTGGGAAAAGGCATACCCCAAAGAACTAGTAGTGTTTCTTTGTAAATTCAATGCCCCTGACCTTGGATTTAATTTACGCAGAAGTAGACCAATAGATTTGGGTGCGGCCCAGATCCAAGAAATTGAATTGGAGGATGATTTAATCACTGCTGGGAAATGGAGAAAAGAAGTTCAAACTCCTCATGCACAAGCATCTTCATCCTCATTGGACCCTATGGTCCAGAGAATTGTAAATGATATGATTACCCTTAAGAAACAACTGCCAAAAAGTAATGCACCTTATCAGGACATTCCTTGAAGGTTCCAGAATCAATCTGCTGGAACATCTGGAAGGCAGTTTACATTGCCACCTTCCCAGCAGAAACTGGCTATAGAAGGTGTCCCAGGTGGGAAGGCTAATATGTGTGCTTTTGATATAACAGATGACCATGATGGTAATACCTGTCCAAAAATGGTAAGGTATGTTCAAATGAATACTCAAAGAGAGACTGTTGAAGAAGTTCATGAAGATGAGGCTGGTCCAAAGTTACCTGGAGACTCTGAAACATACTACCTTGAGTACGAATCAAATTCAGGTAGAGGTGCAAATATTTTGGTAACTTTGGAGGATCTCTCGTGCTCGGTGCTAACAAGGAATCAAAAAAGATACAAGTCCTTATCTACAGTATCATCTCCAGCATCTACCAATAAGGCAAATGAACCTAGAAATCAAACTTCAAGCTTCTCAAAGGTCAAGAGTTCAAATTCTTTGGAGGTTCCAATTTTAAAAAGGTTTGATGTTGACCCTTCTTTTTTATATTTTGGAATTTTTTAAGACCTCTAAAATTCAAATTTATCTTGTGAAGTATTTGAGATTAAATCCTAGGGAGCTTGATAAACTAGTGGATTTTGTTAGAGGAACTAAACCGTCAAAGTCAGTTGATAATCTTGTGAACATCTAATCCAATCAACTGTCTACTTCTAACCCACTAGGCCAACCTGAAACTGTTGAACAACCAACTCAGGGGGAAATCTTGACTGAAACTACTCAATCTTTTGTGAAGCCACAACCTTTCTATGTGTCTCTGTTTAATCACAAACACAAGCTCAGCAATTTGATTATTGATTTTGGGGCTTCAGATAACATAATGCCCTCCTCTATAGCTAAAGCATTAGACTTGCCTCTAACCAAAATCTTTGGATGCTGCTACCCTATGGAAACAAAAAAAGTACCTCTATTAGGTCAGAAAAAGGATGCTCATGTAGCCCTAGCATCTCATCCTTCCCAAAGACTCAAATTAACAATCCTGGTCGCTTATATACCTACCAGTTATGGCATGTTGTTAAGTCGCACCTTTTGCAAAGATCTTGGAGGGGAAATTAAACTAGATTGGTCATAGGCTAGTATTTCAATAGGTAAGGAAAAGGTCATTCTCTAACCTGAACCAAAATAAAAATACACTATTTTTCCCTTTGATGATTCAAGATCGCATATTTTATACGAAGAAGCTGAATTTGGCAATTATGTGATTCTCCCCAACCTGATGTAGCTAAAGATGTGCAATTTGAAGACCAGTCTTTATGGACCATGGATTTGATGGGAGTTGTTCCTATGTTGATTTTGGGGCAGGGGTAGTACTAATCACTCCCAAAGGAGAAAATA
This sequence comes from Thuja plicata, assembly GCA_018584345.1. Lineage (NCBI taxonomy): Eukaryota > Viridiplantae > Streptophyta > Pinopsida > Cupressales > Cupressaceae > Thuja > Thuja plicata. The sequence goes on along the minus strand of MU223565.1, from coordinate 761,613 downwards.
TTCCTTCCTCTTATAAGTTAGAATTCAGCAATACGAACAATATGGTGGAATATGAAGCCTTGCTTCTTGGGATTGAAGAGGCAAAGAGGAGAGGAATTAAAAAGTTGAAAGCCTTTGGAGATGTGAAACTCGTTGTGAAACAGGTAAGGAGTATCTTCACAGTGAAGAATGAAAGACTTAAACACTACTATAACAAAGTATGGGATGAAATAGAAATTTTTGAAGCCTTCTCTATAGAGGTCATTCCCCAAGAATTCAATTCTAGAGATAATGATTTGGCTGGATCAGATTCTCTCCTTATTCCTCATCTTGACTTTGATAATGATGTGTAAAAAATTGAACTGATCCATCGACCCAATGTCCCTGATAACTCAGAATCGTGGCAGGTTTTTCGCGATGATAAACAGATCAATCTTTTTATGCAATGTCTATATATGTTCTCTTCAACATACTTCGAAGGATATGAATCTGATTGTCATGAGTTATTTCCTAATGGGGAGGGTTGTACAGATGAAGAAGTAATTTATTTGAAAGGTAATAGGATTCCAAAAGGACTAGTCTCTTTGGAGAAGTTATTTGATAGGCAAGATTGATACACAGGTAATTGAGAAGTGCATGAGAATTCTTAGCCAGGGGCCTATGAGAAGGTGAATATTGAGGAAGAATTTGACCCCAAAATGGTTAATTTAGGACTTTGTTGTATAGAAAAAGAAAAGCAGAAGTTTGTTCAGTTATTAAAATCATACAAGGATTTTTTTCTTGGTCTTACGAAGACATGAAGGATTTTAATCAAGGATAGGTGCAACATCACATTCCTCTCAAACCAGGGATGAGTCCTTTCAAGAAGAAGTTAAGGAATTACAATCCCAAAGTAGCAGATGCCATTTTTAAGGAAGTAGACAAGATGTTACAAGCCCACATTATCTACCCAATTCATCATTCGACATGGGTAGAAAATATTGTGCTAGTATGTAAAAAAATGGAGAGATACATATATGTGTAGAATTTTGTAACTTGAACCAAGGAAGTCTTAAAGACAATTATCCTCTACTGGTAATGGATCACATCCTTCATATCGTAGCTAGATCAGAAATGATGTCTCTGTTGGATGGCTTTTCTGGGTATAACTAGATTAGTGTAGTAGAAGAAGATCAACATAAGATGACCTTCACAACTCCCTGGGGCACATTTACTTACAGGCATATGTCACTCAACTTAGTCAATGTCAGAGCTGCATTCCAACGAGCGATGAACGCTACCTTTAGTCATCTCAGAAATAAAATCATTGTCATATATCTGGATGACTTGATAGTCTTTTCAAGAAGAAGGAAGAGGCATATCAAGGATTTACAGAGGATATTACAAAAGTGTTGGGAGCATAGAATTTCCTTAAATCCAAAAAAGTTGGTCTTTGTTGTAACTGAAGGTAAACTCTTGGGCCACATCATATCTAAATAGGGGATAAGGGTAGATCGAGAACAAGTAAGGGAAATCCAGCAATTAGCTCTACCATCCAACAAAACTAGAGTAAAATCTTTTTTCGATCAGGTTCATTTCCTAAGGAAATTTGTTCCAGACTTTGCTGAAACCACAAAGCCTCTCATGAACTTAATGAGTGAAAAAAAAACATTCAAATGGAGCAGTGAGGCTACAACAACTTTTGAAATAGTCAAAGAAGCAATTGCAAAAGCTTCAACCATGGTTCATCGATCCCAACTTTAAGAAGGACTTTATTATTCATTGTAATGCTTCTAATCATTCTTTATCAAGAATTCTAATGCAGACAAGTGATTCAGGGATAGAAACTCCAATCTCTTTCATGAGTGTCCCATTAAAAAAACATGAACTGAATTATTCATTGGCTGAGAAACAAGCCTTTTTAGTAGTGAAGGTTGTAAAATAGTTTAGATACTATATACTTCACTCTCTTTCCAAGGTTTTTGTTCCAAACACTGTTGTAAAGAGTATTTTAACATAGCAAGAGGTTGGTATCCACAACAGGGCTTCCTAGGAAGCCAAGATTCAAGAATTTGATTTAGATATCACACCCACCAATCTGGTTCGTGGGCAAGGATTGTGCAGGTTATTAGCAAAAAATGAAGATGAGAAAGGAAAAATGCCTGTAATGATGTTGTTTGGTCTAATTGATCCTTGGTTTTCTAATGTGACACACTACTTGACTTATGGAGACTGTCCAGAATACTTGAGCCCAAAGGAGAAGCAAAATTTAAGACTCAAAGCCACCAAGTATGTGATTATTGATGACATCCTTTACAAAAAAGATTACATGGTATGTTTCCCAAATGTGTAGATAAAGAGAAACAAGATAAACTACTTAAAGCCTTTCATAATGAAGCATGTGGAGGACATTTCTCTTCTACAGTGACTCCCTTTAAAATATTGAGAAACTGTTACTACTAGCCTGGTATGTTCAAAGACGCATACCAATAGGTTGCAAAATGTGAAAAGTGTAAGTTGTTCACTAGGAAACCACAATTAGCGGCCCTACCTTTAAGGCTAGTGATCATTGAAGAACCATTTCTTCAGTGGGGTCTTGAATTTATAGGACCTTTGAATCTTCCCTCATTTTTAGGTCACACTCATATTTTGACAGCCACATATTATTTTACGAAATGGGTTGAGGTTGTCCCAGTGAAGAAGACTACCTCAGCAGTGATCTATGATTTTGTGAAGAACTTCATCCTAGTAAGATTTGGAACTCCACATAAATTGGTGACTGATAATGCCTCTAATTTCTCCTCACAAGAGTTACAACTATTTTGTTATGATCATAGTATAATCCTCTCTCATTCCTCAAACTATTACCCCCAAGGTAACGGTCAAGCAGAATCAAGTAATAAAAATTTGATCAACATCATGAGGAAGTTAGTAAGTGAGAATGCTAAAGATTGGCACAAAAGGATTTACAAGGCATTGTGGGCAGACATTACTTCTCCAAAGAGGGCAATAGGGATGTCTCCTTTTGAGCTGGTGTATGGTGTTGAAGCTCAGTTGTCACTCTTGTTGGAATTATCTACGATTAAACTACAGAAAGTGATTGAAGATAGTAATTTTCAAATTGCACTTGAAAAAAGAGTCATGTACTTAACTAGAATATGTGAAGAAATGGAAAGACTTGTTGACCACATAACAGAACATTAGGCTAGAGTAAAACAAATTTTTGACAGAAAAGCTTGACCAAGGAAATTCATGCCAAGAGATCAAGTATTGCTTTGGGATAGGCACAAAGAGCCGAAAGGTGCTCACGGTAAGTTTGAAACTCTATGGAAGGGTCCCTTTGTTATCAGTAAGGTCCTTGGACCTAATTCATTTAAATTGCAATATCTTGATGGAACCCCCTTGCCCTTACCCTATAATGGGCAAGACCTAAAATTGTATCAAATGTTAAGCTTTTTGGTGTAGGAGCACCCTAGACAAACTAAGTTTTCCTTTGGCATTCCTGGACTCTCTCAAGTCCATAATAGTCTATAGGACATGTTAGTCTAAAGGTTTCATATTGGGCACATCTTTGTAAGACCTAGTCCCAAGATTGGCATTAATAAGCCCTTGGTCAACTATTGCTCAACTAATGTCCCAAACCTTAGAAATAGGTTAATTTATTATGTTTTCTTTTCTTTTTTACATGTTTTGGTCCATTAGGGATCATAACATTTGGTTTTGGACCAAGTTGGTCATCTAGAGTGCAAAATTGCGAAATCTTGCAAAGTTGCTCAAAAGTTGTCAATGCAACTTTTAGCAAATTTTGGTAAAAAGTTGTAAATCAATTCCCAAACGGCTAGTTAGTTCAAACATGAGATGTAACCCTTGGGAATGCCTACAAAATCCCTTATAGGTGGGTGGTAGGCTATTTTTTTGTAATTTGGCATTAAAAATCAATAAAGAGCAACCATTTCTCTGCAAATTCATAAATAGTCAGTTGGTACGGATAGGTACGGAAGAATTTGGATGAAAGTCTGATACATTAAGTTGGCCTTGTTAATTATCTTCTCTTTGCACTTGGTCTCATGTCTTAATCTTCTATCCATTGCAAGTTATTGAATTTTTACTCTTGCTGCCTGGTTTGTAGGCCGTAAATCAAGGTTTCATTTTGTAATTGTGTTTTCTCTTCGATTCCACCATGGGAATATAATGCCCCTTGGTGAAATTCAAGCATTGTCTATGTAATTTGAGATTATGCAGGTTTGGTTTGGTAACTTGCTGGGAGATAGGTTTGTCATGATGCCCTAAGTGTACATGTCCATGTGTGCATCAACCAACGATTTAGGACAGTCCACATAACTTTCCTTTGGGGATTCACCAAGACTTCTAAGTCAGTGTGTAAGACCCTTATGGATTCCCTCACATGATCCAAGTGTTGGTTTGGATATTTTTTTCAAGGAAGTAGCACTTGTAGTGCAAATGCAGACCTAATTAGGCCTTATTGTCTTATCAAAACAAGGTGTCATCATGTCTTCCTTTCATTTCCATGTTTTTGTGCTAAGTCTAATACCTTTGGCCATAAAGGGTATCTAAATCCCTATTCTGTTTAGAGGGTTATGTGGAATAATTCCAAACTAAGTCCAATTTCCTAACTAAAAAGGCTACAAGCAAGAAGTTGGGTTTTCAAAGCAACTATGTTCAAAGGGTTGCACATGTTGAATAGGATCATTGAATCCTTGTCTTAGGGACCTAAATAGACCAAGTCTTGGAGTATAGCTCACCCCTGGTCCTTGGAGTCACTTCATGGGAAATTTGAGTAATTCTAGCATATGTGCCTAGCACCCAACTATTGGAAGTAAGTGTTGAAGACTTGTTTGAAACTAGTGATTAGGTTACCCTGTTGGGAATAGGTTGTGATAACCTAGAATCAAGTCATTTCTTCACTTGTGATAAGTGTAGAGGCACTTTGCCTTTTTGGAACACCTGACTTGGTAGTGTATCTCTTGAGTTTGAAGATTTGAAGCACCAAACTATTTCTTTGGGACTTCTGGCTGCCCACTCTGCATAGGTATCAGAGCTATGTCTGCTCCTGAGGATGAAGAAATCCCTACAAGGGTTACAAACATATAACTTGCAAGGATGGTGAGAGAACAGAGGGAAGCGAATGCAACCCTAACTAGGAGACTTCAAGAACTTGAGAATAGGGTAGAGAGGGGAAAAGAAGACATGTCTGATGAGGAAGAAGGGAGTGAAGAGGAAGATGACACTCCTGATCAGAATGAGAACATTACTGCAGACCAAAGACCCCTCATAGATGCCCTAAAATCTATGGGGAGAAGAACCATGGATGATAAGTTGGACTTACCAACTTTCAATGGAAAGATGAATGTAGATTTGGCCTTAGATTGGATTGAGGCCTTAACAAGCTTCTTTGAATGTGAAGACATCTCTAAGAAATAGAGAGTAAAGATGGAAAAATCCAAGTTGAAGGGAGCAACCCTAACTTGGTGGAATTTCATTCAAACAGAGAGGGTGAAGAATGGTAGAAACATGATCACTTCATGGAACAAGATGATAGCATTGATGAAGGAGACATATGTACCTAAAGATTATTGGGTACAACTCCATAGAAGGAAGAAAAAACTAAAATAGAAAGACATGGATATAGGCTCATACACTGGGGAATTCCTAAAACTATGCATGAATACTAATGCAACAGAGAATGAGGAAGAGAAGTTAGCAATGTACATGAATGGTCTCAAAGTGTCCATCCAAGAAGAACTTAGCCTACACTTCCCTACATTAGTAAACACATGTTATCAAATGGCAATCAAGGTAGAGGAGAAATGGAAAAGAAAACAAGACTTTGGAAAAGGAAAAATCAATGATGGTGGAAAGAATTTTAGAGGAAGAGGTACCTCTTGGAATAGAGGACAATACAGTGGCAGCAGTAGCAGGACCCCTGACCAAGGCCAAGGAGACAAAGAACATGGTGAATCAAATTTCAGAGGAAACTTCAAAGGGAGGAGACCCTTTAATAGAGGGAGAAAAAATACAGGAAGAGGTAATGGACCTTTGAAATGTTACTACTGCAACCAACTTGGACACCATCCAAGAAGATGCCCGAAGAAAAGAAATAACAACAATCAAGGAGAGAGGAGGAAACAACTCATTCAAGAAGATAAACAAGAAGACAACACAAATCCAAGGGATCTTGAACCAGAGGAAGGAGCATGTTTGATGATGAGGCAAATTTTTTCTACAAGTACCATAAAGCCAAGAACCACCTCAAAGGAAGAACCTCTTCAGGACAAAAATCAAATGCCATGGAAAGCAAGGTATGTAATCTACTGATAGATTTTGGTTCAACTAAAAATTTAGTGTCTTTTGAAATGGTTCAAAAACTAAATCTACCTAAGAAGCCACACCCCTTTCCCTACCATGTCTCTTGGCTAACCAAGGGTCAACAAACTTTAGTAACTGAACAAGCATGGGTAGAATTTTCTATAGCAGATTTCAAAGATAAAGTACTTTGTGATGTAGTGGAAATGGATGCGTCCCACATCTTAATAGGTAGGCCTTGGCAATATGATATGGATGCCACACATCATTGTAGGAAGAACACCTACTCTATCACCAAGAATGGGGAAACTTTTACCATGAAGCCCCTGCCTGATGCTAAAACAGAGAAAGAACCTACTGTTATCACCTTAGGTGAAAAGGAAATGTTGCAAGTGTTGAAAGAACCTGAGCCTGAAGATTTTGTCCTAATTTCTAAGCCCAAGGATAGCATAAGATTTGATGATAAGGATCCCATACCAAATAAAGTGAAGGAATTGTTAAATAAATACACTGATGTCATTGCTAGTGACCTGCCCACAAGCCTCCCTCCCTTAAGAGATATCAGTCATCAAATAGATCTGATACCTGGCTCATCCTTACCAAATAAGGCACCTTATAAAATGACCCCTACTCAAAATGCAGATATTGCAAGACAAATTAGTGAGTTGCTCGAAAAAGGACTAATTCAAAAGATCCTTAGCCCATGTGTTGTCCCATCAGTCCTAACACCCAAGAAAGATGGCAAGTGGAGATTATGTAAAGATAGTAGGGCTATAAACAAGATCACTATAAGATACAGGTTCACTATCCCAAGAATGGGGGATTTGCTTGATCAATTGGGAAATGCATGTCACTTCACAAAAATTGATTTAAAATCAGGATACCACCAAATAAGGAAAAAGCCAGGAGATGAATGGAAAATGGCTTTTAAAACAACTGAAGGCCTTTTTGAGTGGTTGGTGATGCCATTTGGGCTGAGCAATGCCCCAAGTACATTCATGAGAGTCGTGAATGAAATATTATTGATTTTATTGAAAAATTTGTAATTATATATCTTGATGATATTCTAATATTCATTCATAGCAGGGAAGAGCATCTTGATCATGTTGAACAGGTTTTGAGGAGACTCCATCAGCACAAGTTAGTGATTAACTTGGAAAAGTGCATGTTCATGAAGAAGGAACTTGTGTTCCTAGGGTTTATCATTTCACAAGGCACCCTAAAAATGGACCCTAAAAAGGTTGAAGCAATTGTCAACTAGCACCCACCGAAGAATCAAGGTGATGTTAGAATTTTACATGGTCTTGCCACTTTTTATAGGAAATTTATTAAGAACTTTAGTCATGTGCATGCTCCTATATTGGACACTATTAAAGGTGGTAAAAAGATTAAGTTTGTATGGACTAAAGAGGCTAGTGATGCTTTCCAATACCTCAAGAATAGGGTATCCCAATATCCAATCCTAACCCTACCTGATTTCAACAAAGTGTTTGTTGTGGAGACAGATGCAAGCAATTTTACAATAGGCATTGTCCTAAGCCAAGAAGGTAAGGTTGTGGTATTCTTCTCTGAAAAATTAAATGATGCAAAGAAAAAGTACTCTACTTATGATTTAGAAATATATGCCATGGTCCAAGCACTTAAAAAATGGAGGCATTATTTGCTTCCAAAGGAGTTTATAGTTTTCACTAATAACCATGCATTGAGTTTCTTCAATACTCAGGACAAACTAGGGGTTAGACATATAAAATGGATGGAGCAACTGCAGACATACACATTCAATATAAAGAACAAAAAGGGACTAGCAGACAAGGTGGTCGATGCACTTAGCAGAAGGGTTGGATTGATTGATGAAGTTCAACTTCAGAGTGTGGGCATTGACTCACTCAAACACTTATATGAAGGGGATCCAAATTTTGGAGAAGCCTTTGAGGTATGCACAAATCTAACAGACAGGTATCACACTGATTTTTCTGAATTTATGATCCAAAACAATCTTTTGTTTAAAGGGGCTCAGTTATGCATCCCCAAGTGTTCCATGAGAACAAACATAATCAGACAAAATCATTGTGGTGGCATGGGAGGTCACTTTGGAATAGACAAGACAACATACCTGGTAAAGAGAAGTTATTTTTAACCAAAATTGGGTAAGGATGTCAAAAAAATTGTTGAATCATGTTCCATTTGTCAGCAAGAAAAAGGGGTATCCACTAACCAAGGCTTATACTAGCCTCTACCTATACCCACTAGACCTTGGGAGTCCATCTCCATGGATTTTGTAATGGGTCTACCTAGAACAAAATAGGGGTATGATAGCATTTTTGTCATAGTTGACAGGTTTAGCAAAATAGTGCATTTTGTTCCCTGCAAAAGCACAAATGATGCCTCACACATAGCACATCTCTTCTTCAAAGAAGTAGGAAGAATTCATGGATTACCTCAGACAATAGTTTCAGATGGAGATGTTAAATTTCAAGGATATTTTTGGAGGACTCTTTTCAAAAATCTTAGCACAAATTTGACCTATAGCTTTGCCTATCACCCACAAACAGATGGGCAAACAGAGATGGTCAATAGGTCACTTGGAAATCTCCTAAGGTGCCTCACAAAATAGTATACTCAAGGTTGGGATGATACTTCCCCAAGCATAATTTTCTTTTAATGACTCTTTAAACAGGTCCACAGGCAAAACACCTTTCCAAACTGTCTATGACCTACACCCCAAGGGTCATCTAGACTTAGTAGAGTTACCTTCTAATTTCAGAGTAAGTGCAGAAGGTGAAGATCTAGCAAAGCTAGTGACCAAAGTTCAGGCAGAAGTAAAAGACACATTGCAGTAGTCCACCATGAAATACAAAGCACAAGTAGATAAGAAAATGAGAGAGATTCATTTCCAGATTGGAGATAAGGTATGGGCATACTTAAGGAAAGAGAGACTACCTAAGGGCAAATACTCAAAGCTACACATAAAGAAAGTTGGGCCATGCACCATTCTCAATAAGATGGGTGAAAATGCTTATGAAATCTCTCTTCCTCCTACCTTATTGATCTCTCCTATATTTAATGTTCTAGACCTCACCCCTTACAAATGTGTTTCAGATGTAACAAATGTGTAGGGTCCACAGGACGAGGAAGATGGAGACTATGTAAAAAATCTTCCACAAAGAAAACCAGTGGAGTTGGAAACAATTATTGAGTCAAAAGTGCTAAAGAAAACAAGGAAGTAGAAGTATATGCAATACCTGGTCAAGTGGAAAGGACTCCCTAACATTGATGCTACCTGGATGATAGAGGAGCAAATCAAACAACATGGCATCACTATTGATCAGTTAACCTCAAGTGGGAACTTGAGTTCAAATCCTCATGGGGAGTATTGTGTAGGAGCACGCTAGACAAACTAAGTTTTCCTTTGGCATTCATGGACTCTCTCAAGTCCATAATAGTCTATAGGACATGTTAGTCTAAAGGTTTCATATTGGGCACATCTTTGTAAGACCTAGTCCCAAGATTGCCATTAATAAGCCCTTGGTCAACTATAGGTCAACTAATGTCCCAAACCTTAGAAATAGGTTAATTTATTATGTTTTCATGTTTTTTACATGTTTTGGTCCATTAGGGATCATAACATTTGGTTTTGGACCAATTTGGTCATCTAGAGTGCAAAATTGCAAAATCTTGCAAAGTTGCTCAAATGTTGTCAATGCAACTTTTAGCAACTTTTGGTAAAAAGTTGTAAATCAATTCCCAAATGGCTAGTTAGTTCAAACATGAGATGTAACCCTTGGGAATGCCTACAAAAGCCCTTATAGGCAGGTGGTAGGCTGATTTTTTGTAATTTGGCATTAAAAATCAACAAAGATCAACCATTTCTCTGCAAATTCGTAAACAGTCATTTGGTACGAAAGAATTTGGATGAAAGTATGATACGTTAAGTTTTCCTTGTGAATTATCTTCCTTTTGCACTTGGTCTCATGTCTTAATCTTCTGTCCATTGCAAGTTATTGAATTTTTACTCTTGCTGCCTGGTTTGTAGGCCCTAAATCAGGGTTTCATTTTGTAATTTTGTTTTCTCTTTGATTCCACCATGGGAATCTAATGCCCCTTGGTGGAATTCAAGAATTGTCTATGTACCTTTAGATTATGTAGGTTTTGTTTGGTAACTTGCAGGGAGATGGGTTTGCCATGATGCCCTAGGTGTACATGTCCATGTGTCCATCAACAAGCGATTTAGGACAGTCCACATAACTTGCCTTTTGGGATTACCAAGACTTCTAAATCGGTGTGTAAGACCCTTATGGATGCCCTCACATGATCCAAGTGTTGGTTTGGATATTTTTTGCAAGGAAGTAGCACTTGTAGTGAAAATGCAGACCTAATTAGGCCTTATTGTCTTATCAAAACTAGGTGTCATCCTGTCTTCCTTTCATTTCCATGTTTTGGTGCTTAAGTATAATCCTTTTGGCCATAAAATATATCTGAATCCCCATTCTATTTAGAGGGTTATGTGGAATAATTTCAAACTAAGTCCAATTTCCTAACTAAAAAGGCTACAAGCAAGCAGTTGGGTTTTCAAAGCAACTATGTTCAAAGGGTTGCACATGTTGAATAGGATCATTGAATCCTTGTCTTAGGGACCTAAATAGACCAAGTCCTAGAGTATAGGTCACCCTTGGTCCTTAGAGTCACTTCATGGGGAATTTGAGTAATTCTAGCATATGTGCCTAGCACCCAACTATTGGAAGTTGGTGTTGAAGACTTGTTTGAACCTAGTGATTAGGTTACCTTGTTGGGAATAGGTTGTGATAACCTAGAATCAAGTCATTTCTGCACTTGTGATAAGTGTAGAGGCACCTTTCCTTTTTGGAACACCTGACTTGGTGGTGTATCTCTTGAGTTTGAAGATTTGAAGCATCAAACTATCTTTTTGGGACTTCTGACTGCCCACTCTGCATCACTTTTGTTTTTCCCTTGTATATAAGTTTTGTTGTGCTTAGTGTTTGAGATCTTTTTTATGTGTCAAAGTTTGGCCTTTTGACCCTGTAGCCCAATTTTGTGAAACTAGATAATCTAGAGTTCATTCCTTGTCCCTCATCGGTCCAGGTCCACAGTTGGAGCCAATGTTACACTAGTTTTATTTTTCTGTCGCTGATGTTGTCTCTCTATTTGTTTCTCCTCTTTGTTATGAAGTTTCAGTTTTTGAACTTTGTTTTCAATTTTATTTTAAACTTTCAAAAGTTCGAATTCCCATGTTCAAATTTGGCTTGCGTGTCTAGCATTGTCGTGGCTTTGTTCTGGCTAGCTTTCCTTTAGGTGGTTTTCCCCAATTTGAACTTTCAATTGAAATTTCAAAGTTCAAATTACACAAGTGCAAGAAGAAGTTGATTCTTTGTCATTCAATGTAAGAAGCCATTGCGTCTTTGGTCAAGTCTATCTTTTCAATTTGAACTTTCAATTGAACTTTTAAAGTTCCATTTCAAAATTTCAAATCTAAAGATTTTCTTTTCAGATCCACAACATATTTCATAATAAAGGAAGGTAATGATGGTACGAATAAAAGAATAAGCTGGAGCATTTCAAATTTTAATCTACCGTACATTTTTTCGGGAGAATTAATAATTATGGTGCAAACTCAAAGGGTGTGAAAAGACAGATAATCAATGAGATGTCAAAATAATGTCACTTCGATATTTAGTTTGCATGGATAAAATGAAAGTTTATGCGTGTCACGAATCCAGGCAGATCTTTTGCCTTTATAAATGAAGGTTATGTTTCTTTTTTCCCACTCAGTCTTGATTTCTTTTATCATCATAGAGCTAGAGAGATGGAGGAGGTAATTTTATGGTCGCAACACTGACATTTTCATGAATTCTAGCGAGTCATCGAACTCTGAACTTCTAGCTTAAGTAATCTGTTGAAGAGTAGTGAGTTTTCATGTTTCTTCTCAAATTCCTTGTCTTCTTGTTCTGTAATTTTAATTGTTAGATAAGATGAAGTATAAAAGGCCTTCATTGCCTAAGTTGAAGTCCTTGTCTAGTCTAATTAGTTCTCTTCAAGAGTTAGAAGACACAACCCTTATGAATGTAACTATTGAGGAAATTCTTAGAAGATTGAAAAATCCCTGAAAAGGTTCTATAGCAGAGAAAATCATACATAGTGGTGTAATTGAAGCCGTCTCTTTTCCAACTGTAACCCCATGCCTAGAGTTGGATATGGAATGTATGAATCACTATGATGGAAGTGAAAAGTGCATTCGTACTAATTCTGGTGAAGTTTTAGTAAGAATTGATAGGGAAACAGTAATGTTTGCCATGGGAATTCTAGATAAGGAAGAATATAAAGCATGGACTATTGGTACGGCTTATTCATTCTTCACAAAGAAGAAGAACCAATATAGAAATGTAATTGCAAAGGCTTGGTTGCTAGATTCTAAGAGGGGTGGCTCCCATCTTTCAAAACCTCTTACCTGCGAGCATCTTATCCCTGAGATAAAAGATTTGATTATTCTATTAAACAGGGTTAAGGGGAATCAACATACCTTTCACTGGGAAGACTGGATGTTATTTTATATACAAGTGATAACGAAAGTAGAGAAATTCCTAGACTGGGGTGAGCTCATTGCTAAGAAATTGCATGAAGGGTTAGCCAACTTTGTTGGCATGAGAGGTTTCCAAATGTCATCTTTCTTGTTTTACATTCTAACTAGTTCTAGACAATGGACTGGGTTACCTCATGAACCCTTAACACCAGGAATTAAGATTTATGATTATTATCCCCTGTTGCAGCTAAAAATATGTTCAAAGAATTTTCCCAGAGTGAACGATGTATTTTTGGGCCATCTGCTTTTTGAATTATGTGGGACCTTACACAAAAGGCTATCTAATGAAGCCATACAACTAATTCAAACTTATGGTAGTTTCTTTATTCAATTTCACCTATATTAGAGTTGGCAGATTCAAGGGAGAGCCTTTTAGGTTGCCCAGATATGTGTTAGATAACTTGGTGCTCACAGAGGTTTGTAAACAGTTGGCAATTATAGATAAAAGCTTAAAAGGAGATCAACGTTCAGGAATTACTTTTACTTATGGAACTAGGACATTACTATTGTAAGTCCACCTCAGATGCTCTCAATTTAGCAGTAGAAGTCAATCGATTTAAACTCAAAACATATATTGCACACCCAAAATTTGATAGTAAGGGTTTTGCTAGGTCTTATTTGGGCATGAAAGAAGGCTTCACTCACATAGCTCAATTGGAAGACTACTGGGAGGATTGTGAAGATGCATTTGAGGTTTGTAAGAGATTATGGTCCTGCCTCACTTTGGTGCAAATTGTAGGAATGAAGCTTCCTATGAGCATTAAAGGACTTACAGATCATGAAGATGAGGAAGTGTTGGATTCTGAATTCAGCAGCAGAGTGCACAATGAACCCTTGGCAGAAATAGATTGGAATAGACAAGAAGAGGATAGTATTCAACACATAACTTTTAATGTGATCAGAAGAACAGAAAAATGGTTAAGGGATAAAAGATTGGGCAAGTTAAAGATGTCTGAGCCAGATACTCATGTGCAAACCTAGGGTACTCTTTCTCCTGAAAATGAAACCTCTCCTCCTAATTTCCCTGTTGAACTTGATATTTTAAGTTCAGTTGATCTGGAGGTAAATTTAACAAGGAAGGCTTCTTCAGCAACAAAATATCGCACTCCAGCAAGGACTACACGTTCTAGAAGGAAGAGGCTGAAGAAAGTTGCAATAAATCCCGAAGTTGTAGAATTGAACTCTGTTGAGGAGGAACAAACCCCAATGGAAGGTCAGACTTTGGATGTGATGAATCTGGATAACAGTGAAGGGGATGGAGGAATGAGAAAAGAATAGGGCACCAACGACACTCTATCTATTGATTCATCTATTTTGTAGACCCCTCCTACTAAAGATTCAACAGATACACTAGCATGGCTCCGCACCTCTGTCAGCAAAAAGAGGAGTATTGTTCCAATTTATCTACCTGATAATGACATGGTAAGAAGATATTTAGGCAAGGAAGCGAAGATTAACAAGCCTAAAAATGAGGTGATGATAGACACAGATGCTAAGAAAGGACGTTGGTTTGTAGAAATTTCCATTCCTAAGAATGAGAAGAATTCAGATAAGGTAACGAATGATGATTTCAAGGTCGAAAGGGTTAACCTAGGAGCAGAAACTCATGCAACAGATGTTAAACATCGAGAATCCTCCACCAAGAAAATTGTAACAAGGGCCTAGAAAGATGAAAATCACAAACAGGAAATGAAATCAATAATCTCCCAAATGGCTGAATATATCTATTTTATTCATCATCCAGATCACGTCTTACCTATAGAGACCCCTGCGGCCTTTTATGTAAAATCTCTTGATTATCAACAGATGAAGGAACAGATTGTACGTAGCAAGTTGATTGCCGAAGCATATTCCTATTGGTTAGTGTAGGCATCCAAAAATATTAATATTATTATTAATAATATTTTCCCTCTTATTCCTCTAACTATTTAATTCAATCAATTAAATAGTTTCATTTATTAATAGTTTAAAGACTATTCTAATATATTTTATTTAAATACATTTACCTCCACAAAATCCCCTTTTAATAAATTTATATTTATTAAAATCCTCCATTTTCCTAATTCTTCTAAGCTATGATTTATTCAAATCTAACTTGAATTAAATCTAAACCCTAGCTAGGAACCTATTAATCCTACCCTACAGCCTACCATATTCCTACCCTACTCCCATCACCTCATTTCCTAAGCGTGCTTCCACACCTAACTGTCCTCTAAATCATGGTTAATGGGTGATTCCTAACCTTTTTAAGGATAATGGAATGCTCACCCACATGGGGAAATTTTCTCCAAAATGGGTACCCATTCCTCTTAAATTCTTTCTTACAACTTTGCCTCCTCATTTGAAATATTGAGCTACTCAATATTAATGCCAATTTTGACTTAAAATTGGCCATCTTTTCAAAGCCATGTGTCTCCTATGTGGCTCTTATGTGGATGCCATATAAGTGCCACTTCATCCAAGCCTCTTCCTCTCTCTGAAAACTCTATAAATAGAGGTCTTCTCCTCTCATATTTTCATCTCTCAATTTGCATCGTTATCATGCTAGTATTGTCGTAGAGTTTTCATATTTGTTCTCATGCTAATGCTCTTAGATGTTAGTTTCATACTTTTAATTGTTTAAATCATCTAGAAATCACATGTTAGGCTCTTAATTGGTGAATAAATCATAGTTTCTTTATAAGACTTTCATATCATCCTTAATTTCATAAGCTTAGATTATCATTTTGAAGAAGAATTGAGACTAGTTCTTCATACTAGCTCTTGAATCTTTCTTCTTGTTCTCATACTCTTGCATATTTGCATTGGGATCCATAGTATTTGTGTGTTTGAGAGAGCACACTCACATATAATCTAGATAAGAAAATCAAAATGAGTAGAATAGGGTGCTTCATTTACTCATTTTTAGCTTAATCCGATGTTATTTGGTATTCTTGTTGTTTTCTTTAATCTCTTACATGTTTCTTTGAAATGATATATGTGCTAACCCACTAATGTTTGCATGTTTGAGCTTGCTCCCAACAGATTGAAGGATTCCATATACACATTCTGGCACGCCCGGTGGGACCCACGTCCCTAAAACTTCTTGCTTCTTGTCTAAATCTTCCAAATTTTGTAAAAAACATGGATCGGCGTCTTCGAGATACACAGAGGCATTTTCATAAACATCGGTTCTTCCTGAACCGCCGTTCGATGTCTCCACAAACAAGCGTCTCCTACTGAATCAGCGTCTCCGCCTGATATTAAAATTTTGACATTTTATTGACCCTGTTGCTCATTTATCAAGTTTATTTGTGTTTCTTACTGCTTTCCACTACTAGATCATTCTTTTTTTTAGCAGAAGTCGATTTTACAAGTAGTCATAATGGAAAATTTTCATTAAAAGGAACACTTTTTCTTGATAAATCATTAAGAAATAATGGTTTTTTAAGGGGTCAATTAGTTTCAAAATAGGTTCTTGGACACATTTGGAAGTTAATTAGGAAGCAAACATAACTTATTGTGTCACTTTGTGCTGTGTTTTGTGTTTGTAGGCAAAGCAGCGTCTTCAAAAATGTTGGTTCATGAACTAGCGTCTGCGATACAAGAATTAGCATCTGCAAAGAATCAGCGTCTGTGCTCTATGAATCAGCGTCTGCGCCTGGTATAACAAGTTTCTACTCTTTTTGTGTTTTCTGGTTATTTCATTGTCACAGTCATTTTTTGAGCCAGAATATAGAATCACCATCTGCGCCCTGAACCAACGTCTTTGTTCTGATAGAATTTTTATTTTATGTTTGCTAACAACTTTTTGAGTGGTTTGCGCTAACGCTTGTCAAACATTACTTTTCAAACTACTAACTAGTTGTTTGCAGCACCGCTTGTCAAAGACGCTAAACTGAAACTACTCACGTTGTCTTGCAGGTTGCCTTGATCCAAATTGACCAAACGATCGTGTTCGTAATCTTTTCTAGGCACTTAGACTTAATTAGGAAGATCTTTTGATTAATCCTAAGTGAGTGTTAGGGGATTATGCTCTCTTCCCTTTTGGGAAGATCAAAAACCTAGACACACTTATTTGGTGTTAAACAAATAAATCTTTAGAAACAAACAACTTGTCTTACGTGCTTGTGGAGAAAATGACGTTGGATAGGAGACTATGCTCTTTTCCCCTTGTGGGAAAATCAGAAATCCAAACCCTTCTTGTCGCCAATCCCATTTACTTTCAAGTTAATCCTTTAGTTGGGCCTGCCAGTTGAGGAAAAAATCTCCTAGGAATGACCCATGTGAGAACGAAGTGTAAGCCACACCACTCCAACTCACATAAATCAAATTTACTCCTTGGGGTTAAAGCCTCAAGAGTCGGTTGTCATCTGAGCTTATACTTGGCTCTTGTCTAACTTAAGTGCGGCCTCACGGTCTCAATCACGTTTATGTGACACTTTTGTCAAGACGCTCTATGGGGCTATACACCTGAATCGTGCTTGTGCATACATAGAGGATACAATCGAATGGAGACCCATATTAAACACTCTAGGCTTAGAAGCTACCCGGAACACCCCCGAAATGTGATAATGCTTGTGCAAGGAAGATAGTAACTTCCCCAAGATCACTTGTACATTCATGCCACCTTGAGTGTTTGGAACCAGATAATACGATGTCATGACTGGAGCCATTGCGTGCTTGGTGATGACCATATTCTGATTAGCTCTTGTGTGTGTGCCTAAGCTTACAAGCAAGGATTTTCATGCTATGCCAAATTCCTTAGGTATATTTTGTGCTTGAAGTGTTTGAAGAAATTAACAAATCCAAAACACAAACGAAATTTCCAGCTTTCAAATTTGTCACGTGCTTGTATCCTTCAAGTTTGCTTTGTCCCTTATCAGATTTTTTTCAGACACATGCTTGTTATTTTCCGGTTTTGATTATGTTGAAATTGGTTCTTGCCATAGAACAATCCTATTGAAAATCAAAACACGATCAAGCTTTTTGCCAAATTATCAAAGCAAACATTTCATTCTTTCATGAGATATGTCCTAAGAATCTCAAACTATTCATCCAAGATCAAGATCTATTTATAGGACATGACCAATTCCAAGAAACACAAGAAAGTGAAAATTCCGTTACCACCCGTGCAAAGAGAACAAAAGAATACAACACGAGAGGCTACCAAGTACCAACACATTGTCGATTTTGTCAAGCAAGAAATCCATAAACGACAACTATTTGAGAAAGTGATTTACAACAACAAGGTTGCACGTTTCATGGGCAAATATCCTCTAAACTCCACTTTTTTGGATTTGAACAATATGACTAGTCTGTTTACCACAACAAACACAAGTTCCTCCTCTTCTTAGGCTCATTTAGCTTGCATTTTAGGACCTCCCTTAGGTTTCCATCTTTAGGAACACATCACACACTTATCCTAACATGATCTCGCATCAACCAAATCAATCCTAATCAACCTAGCATCATCTTAGTCATCATCCAAAGCATCCCTGATCACATCCTCCACTTAGGTATTGCATCCCCTTTTTGAGTTGCTAAAACCTACATCCTAAATCAAACCCTATCCATTGAAGGTCCCTAAACTAAGAATTGTTTTAGGATAATCCCTTTTGTCTTTTGCAACCTCATCACCTTGATCAAAAGGTTGGTTTTGCATTAACAAAGAATCTCTGTTAGGAATAAGGTGTCTCAACCTTGGATAATTCCTATTCTTATTATTTGTTTTGTAAAATGTATTTTCTTGCAAATAATGTAATTAAGTGCGAGTGTACATGTCTAGTTGGCATGTTGATGTGTCACTCCACTTGATGTGTCAGCATCTTGAATGGTGTGTAAGGAGATCATGGCTGAAACGGTTATGAAGGATTCCTATGACACGTAAGAGCTATTTCTAGGAGATTTCAATGACAGGTGAAGACATGAAAGACATGTGGCAACTGATAAAGTTGAGTACTTTACACTCTTCCACAATCGTGGGGTTCCTATTTTCTCGGAGAATGGTAAAACCCTAATGTGGCTATCTTTGGAAGTTGTCCTAAAAAGGAAAGCGCATGATATAAGAATTTTTAGGGTTACAGAAAAGGATACGAAAAAGAGTGTATTGTTGGTATAATCTGGTGCTACTGGATTTGTCTATGTGTGTCGATAGTCTCCTGAAAGAACTTGCATTGCAAGTGTCTTGTAACCATTATGTTGAAGATAATACATTGTGCAGGTTTTGGAGTGCTAGGGTTTTTTACCGAAAGGTTTTCCCCAGGGTAAATCATTGTGTCATTCTCTATTTTCTATATGCATGGTATGTGGTTGCAATATCATTGTTAAAGTAGTTAACGAATCTAAAATTGTAAGGATTTAAAAGAATTTGCACAATACTTTCCTATAGAGATTAGTATAGGAAGCTGTTTCCGCACCTGAGTTTCCTTGCAAGTGGTATCAGAGCCTGATCAAATTTTGATCCTAGTTGTTGGGTAGGGTTTTTTGAGCTAATCTCAAGTTGAGTGGGAGTTTTTTTGTGTAGAGCATTCTGAATCTTATTTGCAGATTCAGATGGCAGGCTCATCATACAGTAGAATGGAGGTGGAGAAATTTAATGGCACTAATTTTGAGTTGTGGAAACTCAAGATGGAAGACATGCTTGAAGACCATGATCTATGGGAGGCTACTTCACTTGCTATGAGACCTG
>MU223565.1:724194-738144 GCA_018584345.1 Thuja plicata | reverse complement strand
CCTTTTGGCCTATAGCGGTTAGTTCCTGTTATGTTCCTATTGCTCTTACAAGGTGTTCAAAAAGTGGGAGAATGTTAGGAATAAGGTGTCTCAACCTTGGATAATTCCTATTCTTATTATTTGTTTTTTAAAATGTATTTTCTTGCAAATAATGTAATTAAGTGAGAGTGTACATGTCTAGTTGGCATTTTGATGTGTCACTCCACTTGATGTGTCGGCATCTTGAATGGTGTGTAAGGAGATCATGGATGAAATGGTTATGAAGGATTCCTATGACACGTAAGAGCTATTTCTAGGAGATTTCAATGACAGGTGAAGACATGTGGCAACTGATAAAGTTGAGTACTTTACACTCTTCCACAATTGTGGGGTTCCTATTTTCTCAGAGAATGGTAAAACCCTAATGCGTCTATCTTTGGAAGTTGCCCTAAAAAAGAAAGTGCATGATATAAGCATTTTTAGGGTTACAGAAAAGGATTAAAAAAAGAGTGTATTGTTGGTATAATCTCGTGCTACTGGATTTGTCTGTGTGTGTCGATAGTCTCCTAAAAGAACTTGCATTGCAAGTGTGTTGTAACCGTTGTGTTGAAGATAATACATTGTGCAAGTTTTGGAGTGTTGGGGTTTTTTACCGAAAGGTTTTCCCCAGGGTAAATCATTGTGTCATTCTCTATTTTCTATATGCATGGTATGTGGCTGCAATATCATTGTTAAATTAGTTAACGAATCTGAAATTGTAAGGATTTAAAAGAATTTGCACAATACTTTCCTATAGAGATTAGTGTAGTAAGCTGTTTCCGCACCTGAGTTTCCTTACAATCTCGTCCGCCGAAGACCACAAGTCAGTCTTAGGTAGATAATCACATCCACTTGATCCTACACTAGGGAAAGAAACCCTTGATCCTTGCATACATCGAGCCATCCTTAATCCATAGGAGCGCATCCATCATCCTAAGCACATCTTAATCCTAGGGTCATCATCCTTAGTTTCCCAGGTGCATCCTTGCATACATCCTACATCTAATATTTCCTTTAGGATAATCATTTCATGCCATCTATCACACGAGCCACTAAGAAGAGGAAGAACATGGATCCTAATCTTGTCGCTAGCTCATCTAATCCTACGACTAAGAACACCAACACCATGGTCACTTATGTACCTCAGCCCAATGATCAAGTCGAACATATCTGGGTAGACACTAATGAAACTCCCACTCTAAGTGCCATGGAAAATTTTATCAATCATCCAACGCTTGTCCACATGGTAAATGCCATGAGTGGATGTAACAACAACCAGGTACTCTTGGACATCCAACAACAAGGACTTCAACTTCCACCTTGGATTATACCCATGCTTGTTACATGACCTATGGCACCTCTAGGGGAACGTCCTTATCCCACCAGAAATAAATTTTTTGATCCATTTCAATGAGCCCTACAAGTGGGAACCCTTCTTGCGCAAGTAGTTCATCCCTCCATTCCACCTTCCATCATACATACAACACCTACACCTACCTTGGGAGCACCACCCCTTGATGTCACATTAGCACCACAGACGATCCCCCCATCACTATGCAAACACCTCCACAAGTCACAGTTGCTCCTCCTTCACAAGCAATTCCAACATTTGTTGCAAACTTTCCACCACCACCACCACCACCAGTTAGCACACAACAAACCGCTATTCCACCTATTCCTACTCAACCCATTCAAAGTGCTACAACCAGTTCACAACATCAAAGCACCCAAGTATCCATGCCTATTCTGCCTTTCTTCACCACAGGCATGTCACCTACCAACGCATATAACCAACCCTTATTTCCGCAAGGGTCCTCTTTTCCCACTCCACCAACAACACAACCACAATGAATGTCAATAGTTCCACCCCAAACATTGTTCAACCCAAATCCTCCTATATTGCAACCATCCATGAATCCCTTTTCCATACCCCAAATTCCCATCCAACCTATCCAATAGCAGCAACCTATCTAGCAGCAACCCATCCAATAGCAGCAACATATTCAGCAGCAACCCATCCTGCAGCAACCTATCCAACAATAGCAAATCACCAACCCATTAATGTCCCAAGTGCAACAACAGCCAATCAACTCCTTCGTAGTTGCACAACCTACTCTTCAAACCACACAGCAACCACAACCACAAACGCAAGGGGAAAATCCCTTCATGGCACAACCAATGCAATAGTTTACTAGTCCCTTTATCCAACCCATGCAACAACAGCCAAATCATCCCACCAGTTACATAGCCATGTCGTCTTCTGCTGTAGCACAAACTATTCCCCCTCCACAACAAGTTCTCACTGGGGGCATTTCGCCACAAAGCACCTATGTGGGTGTGCAACAAGCTCATCTCGCATATCCCATGCCACAACAAATACAAACATATTTCCAACAGTTGCAGCAATCTTATCAGACGCCAACACCTCCTCCATTGCAATATTCCACTCAACCCCAACTCCCACCACTACAACTCGTATATAGTGACCAACAACCACTCTACCAAACACCACAATATCCCCCACAGAATCCTCCATATTCGTCATTTGATCCCTATCCGGCACAAGGGAATCCTATGATTACGATCAACAATCCTCCCCTGCAAATCAATCTTGAATGGGAGGAAATGAAGAATGCTCTCAAAGAGCTAAAAGCTAGGACAGAAGCCAAAACATTCAAGTTTGAAGAAGTATGTCCATATCCGTTTGACCAATCCATTATTGCTTTACCCTTCCCCAAACACTTTGAGACCCCAAAATTTGATAAATATCAGGGGAAGGGTGATCCTGTGAGTCACGTAAAAGAATTCTACATGGCATGCCAAGAAGTGGCCTACAGTGATAAATTTCTCATGAGACTATTTCCCAAAAGCTTGGGAGGAACCGCCCTTGAGTGGTTTTACAAAATCCCTTACGGCATAGTCTCTACTTTCGCAGAGCTATCCAAAAAGTTTGTGGCCCAATATGCGCATAATGTTGAAAATGAACTCTCACTCCTTGACCTATGTAATTCCAAACAAAAGGGAGGAGAGAGCTTGGCCGATTATCTTCAACACTGGCAAGGACTTACCACAAGGTTGTCTTACCAACCCCCGGAACAACATCTTATCAAGATTTTCATTAACAACCTTCATCCTAAGCTTGCTTATCACATGCGCATGAATTGTATACAAACTTATCATGATATCAGGATCAAAGGTATGGACCTTGAACGAGGCCTCATCGAAGAGGGTATGATAAAACATTACAAAGAATCCCATCCTGATAAACATAACAACAACCGATCATGATACTGGAACAAAAACAAGAACGTGGTCACAGATGGAGCCACTGACACCAAACATGTTTAGGTTGTGGTAGCTAGTCCTAATGTGCCAGCCTAGACTTATCAACAAACACTAGTAATGTATCCACAACCTCCTCCCATGTATCAGCAACCCACTCTCACATATCCTCAACCACAGTATCAACAAAACATGCGCCCTCAAGGCACACCCATATACCCTCCTCAAGGGATAGCCCATCAACACAACTATCAAGGTCCTATGAACCATACAAATGCTATCTCAGTCCCTCACGGACCACAAAGACCTCACGCTTCAAATGCGCCACAACGCACGTTTACCCCTCTGGGTGAACCTATAGATGTCATCTTCCGCAAGTTGGTCCAAGCAAACCAAGTCATATATCCTAAGACACAGCCGTTTGATGACTCAACTCCTAAGCCTGCCTGGTATAAAGATAATGAGTACTGTGAATACCACCATGTCAAGGGACATACCACTCTCAAATGCATGAAACTGAAGCATTATATCCAAGATCTCATTGACTGTAAGGAGATCAAAGTGGATTCCCCTACTCAATCATCACCAAATGCAGGCCTAAAAATTTATCAGAATGCATTTCCTAAACACACTTCCGGTACAAGTCTAGGAAATCCTACTTAGTCCTCTAATCAAGGAAAGGGTAAACAAGAAAAAAGCGTCGATCAAAAATATTATACCAATGCTTATATCAATTACGATAATCTCATCGGCTGCATATCCCAAGTTCAGTCCTCTGTCAATGTCATTCATGTCAAGGGTGTCGATAATCAATGTGCAATCACTACTCGCAGAGGAAGGATAACAGTTGCAGGTGCAAGGCCCGCCCCATCTGCTGGGACCCAATATAACATTTTGGAACACCTAGGGAATACTCCAGCCCAAATTTCCATTCTCGATCTTCTCTGCACATCACCCACCTACCAAGAGATTCTCAATAAAGCCTTGCACAAATCCCATGTTCCCAACGACATCAACCTCACTGAGTTCCAAAACCTTGTCGGACACCTATCCACATCCTGTGGGGTCTCCTTTAGACCAACAGACATCCCCTCCAACGAAACCGATCACAATCTCCCACTCCATATCGATGTCATGGTTAAAAACTTTTCCATCAAATGGGTCATGATAGATAATGGATCGGCCCTAAATTTGTGTACTCTAAAATTTATAAAACAGTTGGGCTGTACTAAGGTTGATATCACAAATGAGGTCATCACAATAAAAGCATATGACAACCTGGAGCATACTTCTAAAGGCACTGTTATCTTACCTATTCAAGTGGGCCCGGTTATCCAAGAAACATTATGTCATGTTGTTGATCTTGACCTTCCCTACAACATCCTCCTCGGACGCCCATGGATTCATTCTATGCAAGCCATCCCATCCACCTACCATCAGTGCATTAAATTCCCATGCAAAGGCACTGAGATTACCATCCGTGTAGATCCCAAGCCCTTCGCATACTGCAATGCGTTGGAGACATCCTTCCCACATTCCACTCATTGTCCCGGGATTGATGTTGGTTCCTCTGTCGCTATCTCGTCTCGAATCCATTCAGATCTAGAGACAATCCTCTCCTCCACTTTGTCCACAGTTAAGATCAACAACAAAGGATGTGGTGAGTACACTTTATCCGATGCCTTTGCAGTTGGAGCATTTCATGTTGATCCGCACACTCAAGGTCGCCGACCTAATTTAAGAAAAACAGAATTAGAAACAACCAGGACACTACAATTTGGTCCTACCACTTTTGTATCACAAGGTAATTTGGTTGGCCAAGAAATGGAACCAAACATCAATCAATGGATATATAAGGATCCACCACCCCAGGGAACAAGTGGGCTCAATTACTTTAAAGATAAGTACCCCACAACACACAAACTGGTGACTGCAAAATGGAATTATCAAGGGGGTGGCCTTGGTTATAAAGAACAAGGGATGAAAGATCCCATTGTACCTCCCCGACTAGAAAAGCACCTAGGCCTTGGTATGGGCTCTGACACGATTGGGGGCACCAACAAGTTCATCAATTATTCCTCTTGTCAACCCCTAGGCAAAATCATTGACATCAAAGATATCCCGGAAGAGAAAATTGTGAAAGCTTATGATGATGTTTTTGATGATGAAACCTTCCTAGGCAATGTTTTCCTACAACAACTTTCCATCCTCTTCATTGACCTCCCCCTCCGCCATATTGAACTCATAGACTAGGACCAACCAAGTGTCGTACACGTCAACGAGTTCCAAAGTGAGGACGCGCTTCTAAGCTTTATGGGAGCAATCGAGCAAAGTAGTGATCGGGGGCTACATTCAGCATATGTCTGCAAACTGGACCCAAAGGCATACTTTGGGGAAGAGGAGAACTTTAGCCGCAAAAATGATGCAGAAAATAAAAATAAAAAAGAGAAAGATTGATCTTCTAGTGAAAACCCCTCTGGGGCACTTTCTGATCATAAAAAAGTAAAAACAAAGGGTGTATCCTCTAGTGAAAACCTCTCTAAGGTGCCAAAGGATGAAGATTCTCCTCTTCCTCTTATCTAAGATTACAGGCCTGAACAGTCATCGATTCTCATTGAAGAAACAAAACCTGTTAACCTGGGTACCAAGGAAAATCCTGCCATCACATATATAGCAACATCTCTGTCTGAAGCAGAAGAAAGTGATCTTATCACTTTATTAAAGGAATCCTTCAACAATTTTGCATGGTCTTACTCTCACATGCCGAGGTTAGATCCCAACTTGGTGGTTCACCATCTAGCAGTGGACCCAAACATCAAACCTATCAAGAAAAAGCTCAAAAAGATGCAGCCTAAAGTGGCACTACTTGTTAAAGCGGAGCTAGAAAAATTGCTCCACGCCAAGATCATCCGCCCCATTGACTACTCTGACTGGATTTCTAATATGGTACCCATCGCTAAGCCTGATAAATCAATAAGGATATGTACAGATTTCAAAGATCTTAATAAGGCATGTCCTAAGGATGATTTCCCTTTGCCGAACATAGACATGATTGTAGATCTCACAGCAGGACATCAGATGTTGTCACTCATGGATGGCTTCTCCAGATACAATCAAATCGCACATTGTAGAAGAAGATCAACATAAGACAACATTCACAACCCCTTCGGGCACCTTCTGCTATAACATGATGCCTTTTGGCTTAAAGAACGCAGGGGCAACCTATCAGAGAGCAATGACTGTCATTTTTCATGACATGATCCACAAGATCCTTGAGGACTATGTGGACGACATCTTGGCGAAATAAGTAAAAAGAGAAGACCACCTGGATGTTCTAGAATGTGTCTTTGAAAAAATTGGACACTACTGCTTAATGCTCAATCCTAAGAAATGTGTCTTTGGAGTCACATCTGGGAAACTCCTAGGGTTCATTGTATCCCGACGAGGCATTGAAATTGACCCAAAGAAAGTAAAAGCTATCATGGAAATGCCTCCACCAAAAACACTCTGACAACTACACAGCCTCCAAGGAAAACTACAATCTGTGTGTCACTTCATCTCTCAACTAGCAGATAAGTGCCAACCATTCACTCATCTCTTGTGCAAAGATAACACATTTAAGTGGGATCTTCAATGTCAGAAGAGCTTTGACAAGATCAAAGAATATTTGGCTAACACACCCATCTTGGTACCTCCTGTACCTGGTCGCCCACTCATCTTATACATTTATGCTACTACCACAGCACTGGGGGCACTCCTTGCTCAATTGATCAATGAAGGAAAAGAAAGGGCCATATATTATATCAGTCAAACTTTGGTGGGTTATGAGCTCAACTATTCTCCTATGGAAAAAGCATGTTTGGCAGTGGTCTTTGCCACTCAAAAACTTTGCCACTACATGCTTAGTCACACAACAAAGCTCATTTCAAAGGTGGATCCTCTTAAGTATCTACTCTCCAGGACTACACTTACAGGTCGAATGGCCAAATGGGTTATGCTGCTACGTGAATTTGATATCCAGTATGTAGACAGAAAAGCCATTAAAGGACAGGTCATTTCCAATCAACTAGTCGAAGCATCATTGGTAGATGCATATCCTCTGATCACAGAATTTCCAGATGAGCACTTGTACATGGTAGAAGAAAAAACAACATGGAAACTCTACTTTGATGGGTCCTACACAGCTTGTGGCGCAGGGGCAGGAATGCTCTTTGTCACACCTCAAGGTGACTACATCCCCATGTCATTCAAATTGGGATTTTCCTGCACAAACAACATTGCAGAATATGAAGCGCTCATTGCAGGACTCCATATGGCCATAGAATGGAACATCACAGATATCAAGGTCTTTGGCGATTCCCAACTCATTATCAAACAAGTCCTAGATGATTATCAAACCAAAGATGATAAGTTGACACCATATAAGAAAATGGTTGACAAGTTGAAAGAATATTTCCTCCACTTGCATATAACACAGGTACCACACCTACAGAACAAAGCTGCTGATGCAATGGCCACAATTGGCTCCCTTCTTGAGATTCCTCACAAATCTACACAATATGAATTCTTAGTTGAGCAACTACACGCTTCCACTTATGAGAATGATGAATCAAATCGCGTATGTGTCTTGGTTGGTCCCCAGTCCCCGTGGTACCATGACATCCAAGCTTACCTACAAAATGATATCATATCTCCCTATCTCACTACCAACCAATGCCAAAATTTTATCTGAAGAGCATCCCGTTATACCCTCATAGCCAATACCCTATATCGTCGAGGCTATCACAATGTACTCTCTAGATGTTTAGATGAAAATGAAGCCGCCCAAGCTTTACAAGAGGTACATGTTGGAATCTGCGGTGCCCACACGAGTGGCATGGCCCTAGCCAAGCAACTTCTACGTACAGGGTACTACTGGCATACAATGGAACATGATTCTTGTGAGTTTGTCAAAAAGTGCCTCCCTTGTCAACAACATGCTAATCTGATCCGTGCTCCTGCTCAGGACCTCAGACCTATTGCGCCTCCTTGGCCCTTCTCTTGTTGGGGTTTTGACCTCATTGGTAAGATTACTCCCCTCTCCTCTGAAGGCCACAAGTACATAATCACAACTACGAAGTACTTTACAAAGTGGGTCGAAGCGATTCCACTCACACTCACTACTGGTGTCCAGATATCCAAATTCATCCTCTACCACATTGTCTGTCGCTTTGGCATAACCTCCACCATCTTCATAGATCACGGTACACCATTTGAAAATCAACACGTCAGTGATCTCTGTGCTCGCCTCCATATCCATCACCATTTCTCCAGTCCATATTTCCCGCAAGGTAACGACCAAGTTGAGGCAACTAATAAAACCATCCTCAAAATCCTCAAGAAAGTTGTCAATGATACTGGTCGTGACTAGCATCTCCAGATCAATCCTGCCCTCTGGGCATACCACACTTCCTACCATTATCCTACTGGCACTACTCCCTATTCCCTAGTCTACAGTGCTAAAGCAGTCTTACCAATTAAGGTTGAACTACCTTCCCTCCGAGTATCACTAAGAGGCCTGAATGATGATGAAGGTTACCAGGTAGCATGACTCACACAGTTGGATATCCTAGATGAAAAGCGCCAGCAAGCTTATGATCACTTGATTGTCTACTAGAATATACTCAAGAGGAACTATAACAAGAAGGTTCACCCACATCAGTTCCAAGTAGGGGACCTTGTGCTAAAAGAAAATCAGAAAGTGGGTACTGATCGCGAGAAGAAAGGCAAGTTTGAAGTCACTTGGCAAGGCCCATATGTTGTCACTGCATGCTTCGGTTCTGGGGCATATAAACTCTCCACCACAGAAGGAGAACCGTTGAATGATCCTATCAACATCATTCATCTCAGGTGCTTCTATGTCTGACGACCGGTTGTTCATTCCATTTTTCTGAGAAAATCCATAAAAATTATAAAAAGTCCTGAAAAAAGCACAAAAACAGAGAAAGAGATCAGATCTAAACAAACCATAAAATTTTACCTACGAAAACTGAAGACAGTCTATGGAAGAACCCGGAGCACTTGAAAGCACTGCAAAACAGTCCTGAAAAAACTCTCTAAAAAGAAGAAAAATGAAGCTGAACAAATGGTTGTCCCAGTGAAAACCTGGTAAACAGGCACTGAGGCAATATCAAAAAAATAAAAAAATAAAAAAGATCCAAAGAAATCAAAAAGAGAAATAAAGAGAAAAACTTTCATCCAAAGGTGAAAACTTGGCAATCAGGCGCCTTGGACAAGTATGGGTGATGAAAACCTGGAAACAAGCATCACACATAATGGACCGTTCCATTATCTATCAAAATCTCATTTCCTTCCATCACCAACACCATTTCCACGTTCCTTATATTCCCTGGGTGTTCCATACGTACTAGTTCGTCATGATCTCCCTACCTCATATCCTGAGGTTTTGTACACATAATCTTGTATATTGTTGTTCATACATTGTACTATTCTGAGAGTCCTGAGTGTCAGTCCTGTATATTACTTGTGTCTTGAGTTGCTCCTTGTCATACATTTGTTCTATAGTTTGCAGATAGTGCGCATTTGATCAATCAACTTGGTTAGCCCTATCTTTCTGGAAATAAGTTTTGGGTTCTCACAAGATGTTTCTCTTCTCTTGAACTAATCAATCAGCACACGCACTTATCACGCGCATCAAGGAAAGTAACATGATCCAATCAAATATCGGCAACAACTTTGTGTAAAGTGCTCAATGTAACTAATCACTTGTAATTAATCCGCTCGGTTTGGTCCTTGTACATTCGTGACACATCCCATTCTCCCACCATCATGCTAACATCCTGAGTCATTATCCCACTAACATTCCCTGTCCGATCCTCCACAGTACACCCGTCTGGTTTATCAGTTGATTATGACACACCAAAAATAAAAATAAAAATAATGAAAATTTTGAGATTCAAATGTCACACTTGTTCAACCTCACACAACTCATCTTCTGAGTTCTTCAGTCGCACTTTGCATTCCTTCGCTATGGATGCTTTTGGGTATTGAAAGCAAGGAAATTGATGTAGAGAACAACCAAAAGAAAATCCAAGAACAAGAGAACGATGATCTGCCACTCGTAATATCATTAGTTAGCTCATTTAAAGTGTCTTGCATTCATTTTAGGTACATTGTTAATTCATCTTCCATTATCAATTCAATTCAGAGTCATGTTATATTGCATTGTTAGATCCATTTTTAAGATCATTTAAGGCATCTTGCATTTTACGACCAAATTTATAGCAATTAAGCATTCCAACTAGAGACGCTCCAATTCATGATGTAGTAGGTTCCCCTTTGTCAATCCATTATCATTTGATTAATTTATCTTGTATCGTTAAGTTTCATTTTAGGATCATCTCATTATCTTGCATTAGTCATACATTTCAGGTCCATTTCATTTGCATTAATCATACATTTTAGGTTCATTTCATTTACATTAATCATACATTTCAGGTCCATTTCATTTGCATCATTAGCTTACATTCATCCATTTTTATCATCTTGCATTATTACATCATTTTAGAATTCATTTTAAGCTTGCATTCATTCATTTTTATCATCTTGCATTATTACATCATTTTAGAATTCATTTTAAGCTTGCATTCATCCATTTTTTTTAATCATCTAACATCATTACAACATTTAGGTTCATCTTATCATTTGCATACTTAAATCATTGATAAAACATAAATCATCTATGCATATTCATAAAACATCAACATATATATTGCATATAGGAATAAAATCACATCGTATCCTGCATCACACACATCAGTACATCACATACATATAAGCATCATCCATCCTGCATAGGTCATACATCATATATATACATAATCAAGTCATCCATATACATCACATCCTGCAAGCATCAAGTCTCAGTCATCATGTAGTATGCATCAGCACATCATATAGATCATACATTCTAAGCATCATAAAATTCATCATATAAATCATAACATCCTGAGCAGCAATAAGAGTCCTCATATATATACCAATGTCCATCAATAAAATACATCATGTGCACCTCAGTGCCAATATACATGTATACATCTCAAAAATGCAAAACTGTGTGTCATATCATCCTCTGACTAATCATGCTGGTGCCTGTGATGGCCCACCTCCCTGTCCTAGTGGTGGACGTGGCGGCATCCCCACTAATCCTTGTGAGGCGGAAGCCCGCGCTATGCTCTGAGAATGAGATCTCTCTGAGTAATCCCATCTCTGTCCCTCAGGAACAAGCTCATGATAAAGTGCTCTGTAGTGGGCTGCCTCCCTCCCTGCCCTGTTTGCATCCCTATGGGCTACGAACGCCTTTGATACCACCTGACCCACTCCACCTGCCACTGCCACCTGTCGAGCAATATCTCACTCCGCCCTATAGGTCTCTGCCCGTCTCACTGTTGCATCCCTCTCTGAGGTCAATGCATCGATCTTCTCCATGGCCTGATCCATCCGTAGTGTCAATCTCTCTAACTCCCCTGTGAGTGTATCTATCTCTATGTGTAACTCTCTGGCATCCTGTGTTAGATCCACCATAGAGAACTTACCCGAGTCTACCCTGCCCTGTAGAGTATCCAGTGACCCCTCCGCCCTGTTAGCCCGTGTCGTCTCAGCAGCCAATAATCCCTGTATCCGGGCTATCTCTGTGTGTAAGCTCACATCAGACACCACCGCCTCATCTAGTAACCCCCACAGTCTGGTGCACTCTATCTGCAGACTGTCTCGCTCTGCGAGGACAGTATCATGTGTCTCCTGAGCCACGAACCCTGCGGGTGGCCCCTGTGCCTGATCCTGTGGTGGCACTGGTGGTGCCTATGGCTGCACTGGTGGTGCCTATGCCTAATCCTGTCCTGGTGTCGGTGGGGGTCCCTGTGCCTGATCCTGTGGTGGCACTGGTGGTCCCTGTGCCTGATCCTGGGCCTGTACTTCTACTCGAGGTCTAACCCATCTCTGCAGTCTCCTCCTCTGTCCCATTGTTGAGCTCTCTGGGGCATCCCCAATCTCAGTCCCATCCTCCACATCTAAATCCCCCGTCGACTGCTCGTGGGCGGCCACCTGAGCTGGGTCGGTCAGCCTAACTGGCGTATGTGCAGCCCACCACGCTACATAATCAGGAGTCGTGCCTGTATCTATCACATCTGGTCGTGCCACAAAGTCTAGCCGTGGCATATCTCTCCAGGATGCTCTCACTATGAGAGCATCCGTATACCTGCCCCAGGTGCCTACCTCCCTGGTGACATGAGGATGTAAGGCATCCTCTGCCACCACCCCCTACTATAGCCCGAACTACCTCATGACCCTGGATGGTCTATATCTCTCAATTTGGTGAATAGTCCTGCCCAGAAGAAAGTAATCAGCCTGCACGTATGAGAGGTATAGGAAATCCTCGAACCCATCCTCTACCCCTGTAGTCCAATCCATAGTCCCCCATGGCTCACATAGCCTGTAAGGGGTCCAACAGAAAACCTGAACCTCATCTAATAAACGCCTCCAATATCCTGTCTTCCTAACAGAGGTGTATCTGAGAGGGAGCCTATATTTGCAGGCATATGGCTCCCTTGGCTGGCGCGACTCTCGGACCCTCATGGGTCGGAACACTGTAATGTGTTCCCAAGCCCACACTAACAGTAATGTAACTCTTGTCCCCATGTTGCGTGCCTCATGGTATGCAGCCATGTGGAGATCGTGGTATAACTGCCCGAGCACGACATATCCCCAGCAGTAGGAGGTCCCCTCCTCAAGCATCTGCGCTAATGCCCATGACCATCCCATCCCAAAACCGTGTCCTGGCAGGTTTGCTAGCATGCGTCCCCTGATCAATCCAGCAATATAAAGCGCTATCCGCCGGAGTCTCCTGTCCACTGCTGCCTGCCATGGCATCCAGGTCCTGCAGGTAGGGATCCGCCTCATCGGTCGTCTAAACGCGATCTCCATATAGTGATCGTTGTCCTCTAACCTGTATCTAGGAGTCGCTCCTTGGATAGGTATCCGTAAGATGCGCCAAACGTCCTCTAAAGTAATCGTCACCTCTCCAGTAGGAAAATGGAAAGTGGTCGTATCACTATGCCACCGCTCGATCAGGGCGGTCATCATACCATTGTGCGCCCGTAGCCTAGGCCAACGGGGCACATAATCTAGTCCTACCACCGCTAACAGTCCCCAGTCGTCCTCTGTCAGATGTGCCTCCAGCTCCATCGTCGATGGCCAATGCTCCCGAGATCCCACCGGTAGAAACTGCTCCTGCAAAAGTTTCCAAGTACACCAGGTCAGCCGTCTATTCTTCTAGTCCTAATCTAACCCTTCCCAGAATGGGGCATATTTCCCCTAGGTCTCATGCCGACCCATCCCTGGCCCTTGTCGGGTCTCTCCATTTCCTTCCCCCACGGCGTTTGCCCTTTTCAGCGCAAACGCCAGTTCAGACTAGAAACGCCGGTTCATGCACCAGCGTCTCCGCCTGCTCACCCGTAGACCCGCGTCTTCGAAGACGTGGATCTGGGTCCGGCGTCTTCGAAGACGCCGATCCGGCACCAGCGGCTCTGGAAATGCCAATCCGGGGATCGACGTCTACGAAGACGTCGATCCAGGGATCGGCGTCCTCGTAGA
>MU223565.1:711487-722258 GCA_018584345.1 Thuja plicata | reverse complement strand
ATGCCAATTTTGACTTAAAATTGGCCATCTTTTCAAAGCCATGTGTCTCCTATGTGGCTCTTATGTGGATGCCACATAAGTGCCACTTCATCCAAGCCTCTTCCTCTCTCCGAAAACTCTATAAATAAAGGCCTTCTCTCATATTTTCATTTCTCAATTTGCATTGTTATCATGCTAGTATTGTCTTAGAGTTTTCATATTTGTTCTCATGCTAATGCTCTTAGATGTTAGTTTCATGCTTTCAATTGTTTAAATCATCTAGAAATCACATGTTAAGCTCTTAATTGGTGAATAAATCATAGTTTCTTTATAAGACTTTTATATCATCCTTACTTTCATAAGCTTAGATTATCATTTTGAAGAAGATTTGAGACTAGTTCTTCATACTAGCTCTTGAATCTTTCTTCTTGTTCTCATACTCTTGCATATTTGCATTGGGATCCATAGTATTTGTGTGTTTGAGAGAGCACACTCACATCTAATCTAGATAAGCAAATCAAAATGAGTAGAATAGGGTGCTTCATTTACTCATTTTTAGCTTAGTCCGATGTTATTTGGTATTCTTGTTGTTTGCTTTGATCTCTTACATGTTTCTTTGAAATGATATATGTGCTAAGCCGCTAATGTTTGCATGTTTGAGCTTGCTCCCAACAGATTGAAGGATTCCATATACACAGTTAGATTTAGTGATTGATTGTAGAAGCAAATATATAGGTGATCTCAGTCAAACCTATGAAGATGTTGTTGCTGCTAAAGATAGTCTGAATGCAGGGGTGACTAAATGGGACAAAGAAAAGAATCAGTGGATGGCAGTGATGGCCCAGATGACAGAAGTCAAGAAATATGGTGTGATGAAATTCCTATCTGAGAGGCCAATTGTAGGATTCAATGATGAAATCCTTTTTGTTTTGCAGGATTATTTAGACTGGAGAAACTCTGTTATAAAACAGGGTATTGAAGAATCCGCCAAATTGATGAAAGACCTCATTGCCTTGATGGGTATAATAAATAACAACCTCAGATTCATCAAAGTGCAGTTGTTCAAGGAGGATGGTAAAACTTTATAGAAGCCAAATGAAATGAATCAAGAATTCAAAGATAGAGTCGGTGTGGTTAAAGAGATAAAAACGGTTACACCTAAAGAATTCTCCTATGTAGCCGAAATGGAATAAATGTTGATTGTATGCCAAGACCATCTGAAGTCGCACAAAGATAAAGTCGTGCTGGTCCGTAGAGAGAATAAAGTGTGGAAACAAAGAATTGCACATATTGGCGTACCTAATCACCAGCTTGTGGTTAGGTTTTCAACTGAACATCTGGAGTGGAGGAAACTGCAGGCCCAGTCTTCACCGGCCACGACAACATCATAGACCTAGATGCCTTGCGGGATAGTAGGACAGGATCGATCTTTAGGTTGTTTATTTTTGTTTCTTACTGGTTTTCACTTTTTACTCCTTCGCGGAGTTAGTTTCTAAAACTTCTAAAAAATAGTTTATTTCTCATTGTATATATGGCTTATTATGACCAAGAAAAAGGGTCGGCCAAATTTTGTAATCTTAGTTTCAATAAGTTCTTAGTATTGCCAGATACTTGAAACATTTTACGTCTTCAAAAATATTTTGATCTGTTGGTTGAAATACAATATATATATATATCACAGCTTTGGTGTGTTCATCTAAGTTTATGAATGCAAATTTATGTTAGAATTTGATTTGTAATTGTGATATATGGCTATATTTCATTCAGATTGTGAAGTGGATTTAGAGTATTTGTAATTTTATCTTAAATTAGTTGTGGATGTCAGTCTTTAGGCTGAATTTTAGCTCTTCGTTACAACAACTTTATCTGATCTGTATTTCATTTTAGATTTGATGATTGAACCTTTGATACTTTAGGGTAAAAAGTATCATCAATGAAGTTTTCTTAATCGATTCATGGAAAGCATAATTGAAAATTATTAAAGAGGGAGTTGCACCTGTATGCAGAGGGATTTGACCATCAAAGTGAATCCCAGCTGTTAATTGATTGATTTTTTTTGCCCATAGGGCCATAGAGGTTTATTTTATTTGATCATCTTTGATTATTTTTGGGGATAAATTTGTTAACTAACATGCACCAACCACTGTAACCACTTCAGATTTGCTACCAATGCTCAAGTTCCTCCTACCGAGCTCTGCATCCTTCAAACGAATCAAAATAGACTTATGCCCATCCTTCAGTATAGTAAAGGAATTTCTTTTACAGTCATGAATAGCCTCTCTATCATACTGCCAAGGTGTACCGAGTAAAATATGACAAGAACTCATCTCCGCAATGTCACATAATACTTCATCTCTATAAGTACCAATGTAAAAACTCACCATGCACTGCTCATTCACCTCTACTACATGACAAGCTTGTAACCAACTTATCCTATAAGGACAAGGATGCCTCAACCTTTTCAAACCAAGTTTCTGAACCATCTCCTCAGCAACTAGGTTGTCGATACTTCCTCCATCAACAATCACCTTACAACATTTACCACCAGACTTGCACACAGTCCTGAACAAGTTCTTCCTTTCACAAGAATCAGCTTGCCTCGAGGGCAGCAAAGTTCTCCTAAGCAAAAGATTCACACCCTCCACCCCAGGTTCATTCTCAGCAACCTCATTCACCACATCATTTCGGTGACTACCGACCTTCTTATCTGCATGGGGACATTCAAATGACTGATGTCCTTCTTCTCCACAGTTGTAACAAGTACCTCTAAATACACCTCTACCTGTTCTTCTCCTCGGTTCATCCTCAACTCTCGGTTTATCCTTTACTGACAATTCTTGCTTCTCTTTCCCTCGAGAATTGCCATAATGTCTTCTCTTCAACTTATCTTTTGCCTTCAATGCATATTGATAAGCATCTTCTACCGAGTCAATCTTCAACATACCAATCTCATCCTGGATATTGAATTTCGAACCATTAACATACCTCACCACCTTTTCCTTAGAAAGTTCTCTATGTCCAGACCGAATAGTCAACTTGTAGAACAACTCGGTATAATCTTCCATAGTCATCTCCTTCTGTTTCAAATTATGCAATTTCTTAAACAACTCAAGTTCATAGTTGGCATGAATGAACTTAGCCTTTAGCTTTGCCACCATTAACCTCCACCAATTGATCTTCATCTCACCTTCGTCTTCTCGGTCCTTCTGCAACTCTTTCCACCATAAAGTAGCATGCCCCTTCAACTTAGTCTGTGCCAACCTCACTCTAAGTGGATCTTCAATGTCTTCCAGCTCAAAGTAGTCTTCTAACTCACCGATCCAATATCCTCAGGTCTCAATGTACTTGAAAAATTGGAAACCTCCATTTGGTAACTTGTACTCAACCGAGCTCCAGATCTCTGCAAACGATCATATCTGTCTCCTTCGGATCTCTCTATCCGATCGACTCCATCATCTCCACTAGATCCAGCAACTTCAAAATCTTTAGCAGCTTCTTCATAACCATCATCCATTCTCAGACCTTTATGCAATCCAACATTTCTGATACCTTCTATGATTTCATTCTTCATTGGTGCCATCTCAGATCTAAATCTTTTTGTTATCCTTGCTTCCACCTCCTCAGAAAGATCTGCAATCACCCTGGGGTCCAATCTTTTTGGAGGCATCTCTCCAGATCTTCGAAAACCCTAAGCTCCACAAGAAACAAACCAGTAGCTCTGATACTACATGATGCAATCAAGCTCGGAGGATCCAATAAAGGACTGTCCAAACTTGCAGCCAACAACAAGAACCACACAACGGAAACAACACAACACAAGATATATCAATATCAACTTATATTATCTCATAACTTCAATTACATGCAACATGTTGGGTTGTAAGGCCTTCCCGGTTAGGCCCAATTACATCAACAAATTTAACAAGACCTCGCAGAATCCAACCTTATCAATCTACCCTATAGCTAAGTGGAAGAAACTAGACCTGAACTTGTACTCGCAAGCCACCAAGCAATCTGCAATCCCTATCTACCCACTTACAACTATCTGCAACAACTTACAATATTTCAGCTTATTAGCTTACTCTGCTATCCTCTATCTATCTTCCCATGCCTTTGTCTCTCCTAGTCATCAACCTAAACTCCCTTTTATACACACTTGCCACAAGTCGGCTTGTAAACAATAATTAAATGACCCAGTCAGCCATACACTCTACAATGAACAATTATTAAATGCACTAGTCGGCTGCAAATAATACAAAAATACATAAGAGAACACATCAACCCAGATTTAGGTCCATACAAGATCTAGTGCCACAAATCCGCACGCCTCAGAACTTAGCACGATCCCAATTACACCCGCAAATCACAAATGCAATCTCCAATGTCTGTCCAATCCACAAACACAAGTCGGTGAACCCCAACAACCAGTCGGTAAACACGCACCGAGAGCCAGACCAATCGGTGAAAGACACAACCGAGCAGAACTCCACCGGACAGATACCACCAAGAAATATGCTACTGAGCAAGACCCCACCGAGCTGCATACACCGAGCAACTACCACCAAGCAGTGTACCCTGAGTAGAATATCACTGAAAAATAGCAACACCGAGCACCACCGAGTCCAGTCACCGAGTCCAACAGTGAAGCAATACATCTTCCAACCGAGAACTGCCACCAAAGTGACCGAGCACCTCAGGTCTCCAACCGAGTTAACTACTAAACAAAAATCAAACCAAAACATGTTTTTGGTGACACAGGATTGCCAACTAGCCCAGGATGCTCCTGCTTCAGATAGAAAGATATTACTAGACAGGCTTGAGAATACCAAGAGAGTTATAGATATTGTTGTAAGAGAACGTTGTAACAAACAAGAGACTGTTGTACCAAGCGAGAGCGAGAGAGCAAGAGAAAGTTGTAAGAAAGCCAGGAGAGTTCAATAGATTGCCAGAGAACTTCCAAGAGAGTTTGAATGGGGGTGAAAGGGTGAATTTAAAAGTGAGAATAGGAGGGAAAAAAGGTTGATGAGCTATTCTAGAAGATTCCAAGTTGTTTCCACTAACCAAGGTAGGTGACAAGTGTCAAAACACTCAAAACCAAAATTTGAATGCTAGGATGTCGCAAGATGCATGTGCGGGGCATGGACGTTTGCACGACGTGCTAGTGTTCAAACAAATCATGCTAAAAAATGACAACTGACAAGAGAAACACATAGCTCATGCAAGGGTGATATTGAAAGATAGCTGCCAACAAGGACCTTGAGCATTGTGAGAGAGGAAAAGGTTAATGCAAGGGCTATAATGGACCTACACAAATGCTTGGTGAATGGAAACTGAAATGGCTACAAAACTATAGGCTAAATTGCAAAAGGGGTATGCAATTTTCGATTCTACACTAAGGAATGCATTTCATTGAATTATGGGTAGTCGTCATCAACACTAACAACTTTAAAGTCACAACTATTGATACAATATTGTTAAAAATATTAGACATCAAATCAAAAGAACATGCTCTACTACTGAATCCTTTCCCCTATACCACAAAGAAAATGGTAGAACACAAATCAAAGTGGTTTCATAAACAGTCAAATCTTCTATTTTATATAGATTCCTTGTATCCAAGTTACCGGAAATGTAAAATAACATGGGATAGGGGTTCAAAAGGTTTTACAGAAGAAACTTTTAATCAGTTTATATGCACACAAAGAAGGCAAGATTTTCAATATCTTCATAAACTTCAAAAACACAAACTTCAATTCCAAATACTGCATACAACTTTGAATTTCTACTTTCACCATGATTTCACATTCAGAAACATAAAACGTAGAATAGTATTAAAGCCAAAAAATGAAATAAGAAAATTTCATTTATCAAGACTCAAGCTCAGCATCTGTCATTGGAAGATGCAAGAGTATACAAGGATAGAAATATCATGAAAGCTTCTGAACTACCCTAGTAACAATGTAGTTGATACCTCAAAAAGGTATGAGCTAGCATATCTACTCACAGAGATCCACAAGATAATTTGATAGTTGCCCCTTTTAAACACTAAATCTTTGAGCAGGAGATTCAGCAGTTCTGCTGCTATACCTGGACTCTTGTGCTTCTGAAGTTCCATGGCCTGTCAAGATGGCCTTGAGGATCTATATATGAACTGATTGTTTCTGGTTTCAGTAGAGCCACCATAAATGCACATCCTGCTTATACTTGATGTATAGAGTTATAAACATGAAGCCTAAGAACACAGTATGGCAGGGATCAAGGGGGTAATATTGATTGACAAACTTAAGCTTCCTTTTCCATCAACTACCATGCCATCTTCCTGTTATTGACTATATTTCATAGATGTAAACCTTGAGAATCAATATCCCTGTGACACGTGCATTGATGAGTTAGAGTTCCAGAGTGACATAAATATGCCTCCAGATCAAGTTGGTTACTACATAGAGATTATTCCATGCACATAGATTGCATATGTATTGTACATATACAAAGCTTTGCATAATTTTTTATGGGGAAAGATTTGTGTACAAAGAATGCAAGCATCAAATCTCCTCTTTTTGAGGACCGTGGAAGCATCGAATCTCTCAAGATCTTAGTTTGTGAAGCTTCCTTGATCAAATAGAAATAATAGTTAAAATGCTTTCTCTGTCTGACAATCCCTCTTGCAACTGCCTCTGACTTTCTACTATATTCATACCTCATCCTGTTCGTTTCTTGCTATCTCTTTATCACAACAACAGATACAGCTTTTAATGATATAATATGAGCTTGTGCCCTGGGTATTTGAACATGAAACAAAAGGATTTGCCTTCCAAAGTAATCAATCACTATGATCATAATAACTTGAGCAACTCCTCAGTAACTTTCAGGATTGAATCCTGCGATGTCCCCTCTTGTACCAACTTCCAGCTAGCTATCTGTCCGCTTCTGTTCTACTCAATTCAATGAATTTGCAGCTTTGATCTATCTATGTGACATGTCTAAAATGTAGAATTTTGTCCACTATGTGATGGTTTGTATTGCAGTTATCTTCATTACGTCAAGTTGTAAGTATCCATGGATCTTAATGCATTTTGATTCGTCCTCATATACTGCTAAACTATTTGACATGGCCGTAGCTCTCACAAATGTATTCCTAACAGTCCTTCCCAGTTCTTCGGCAGAGAAACATTGCTGTAACATTGCTGTTTTTCCTGATACCAAAAACAATCAACTTTAACATTTGCATTAAAGACCTAGAACACAGACATGTTCAAAACTCATCTCATGACCTACATGACTTATTGGTTTGAATACATGTAGTCCTTGACTCCAGGAAGGAAGCATTGGAGGCACACATGACGCTGCAAGGTGCAGAGTATGATGAGCTATACTCTTCATACCAGAACAAGATTACTCGGAATAATTATGTATATACTGATTTAACTACAACTCCAGTGCAGTTTCTGTCTCGTTTAAATACTGGATGTGCATAGGGTTTTTTTGGACTCTTATTTTCATCATTTTTTATGATGTCATTTTATCATTGGTTAACCCATTACAATCTTTACAAATGATCACATCGAGCCATCCTGTAGAAATAGACTACCCCCCATGTTGGTGACGAGGCTTTAATTAAAAGGCTAATTGTCCACAGCATCGTAGTTAATATATTCAAAGAATGTCATGGCATATCTGTCAATGGTATATTTCATGACATCTATGTGCATTACCCTCATCAATGATCCATTCAGTGCCTCTCCTGCAGCCAATTCTCAACACCCTGAATCTGCAAAGGCTAGATTATCTAATAAGTGAAAATAATTCACTGTATGGTCGCCAACATGTGGCAAACAAGATGGGTAAGGTTGGAATTAGTGATGCCTGCAATGATGATTCTTTAATCAGAATTACCAGTAATCCCCACAAGAACAATTTCCATCCCTAAAAACGTGGAATCGCTTTGCATCCCTTACTATAATTTCTCGTTTGACAATCTTGCAGATGAATTTAGTTGCAATATGGCAATCGCCACATACACGAAGATTTTTGGTGATCCGGATTGGCATTCCTGGGCTTGTTTTGATTAGACCAAATGCAATGGCCAACTTCTCACTGTGCCTCCCAAGTAAATCTTCTTTCACCTCTTCCTCCACGTCATGCAACACAAAGTTTGTATTAGGAACATACCCTGCTTCTTTCATATGTACAGCCAAATTTTCTAGCATTGCATCAATTTTGTCAAAATCAGGATGTGATCTGTCACCCACAAGGAATGAATGGACTTTGTTATTTATCTCAATCAAGCTGCATCCTGGATTTTTTTTCACCATCCTTTCTTTCATCAATGCTCTTACCTTTACTACCTGATCCCATCTGCCGCCAGCAGCATAGATATTGGACAGCAGTACATAACGCCCAGCATTTTGGGGGTCTAATTCCAGAACACGTTTTGCTACCTTTTCTCCTAGCTCAATATTACCAAGAATGCCACAAGCAGCAAGCAAAGAACCCCAAACGGGAATGCCTGGTTTGAATGGTATATTTTTAATGAAGTTTTCTGCCTCATCCAGATGCCCGGCACGTCCAAGAAGATCAACCATGCACGCATAATGCTCCTCCCTCGGCGGAATGCAATAGTGTTCAATCATGTAGTTGAAATAATGCCAGCCCTTATCCACCAGTCCCCCATGACTGCATGCGGACAAAAGACAGACAAAAGTAACATAGTCTGGCTTTATACCCGCCTGTTCCATTCTAGCAAAAAGTTCAAGAGCTTTGTCGCCATGTCCATGCATTCCATAACCATCAATCATTGCACTCCATGAGACTACATTTCTTTTAGACATCTTGTCAAACACTTGGCTTGCAATCTCTACACTTCCACATTTGGCATACAAATCTATGAGCCCAGTCCCGATAATAACATCGGAATCAAATCCTCTTTGAATTACATAACCGTGGATTGATTTCGCCTGTTGCATGGCTGCCAAATCTGCTAAAGCCTTAAGCACTCTTGGCATTGTGACTCTGGTAGGCTTCAAGCCCTCCGTTTGCATTCTATTAAAGAGCAATAAGGCCTCGCTACACTCTTCATTATTCACGTACCCACCAATGATTGTATTCCATGAAACCACATCCCTATCGGGCATACTATCAAATATCTCCCTCGCAACCTCCATACTCCCACACTTCGCATACATAGCCACAAGCGAATTCCCAACATAAATATCCAGCCCTAGCCCGCTCCTAACCACACAATCATGCATTCTCTTCCCCTCTTCAAGATCAGACAGCTCGGCACATGCCTTAAACACAAAATTAAAACTGAAAGTATCGGGCTTAATACCAGATTCATCCTGCATTCTATAGTAAAACACAACCGCCTCCTCGAAAGGTCCGTGTGTGGCATACCCAGCAATCATGGTATTCCACAACACCACGTCTCTCTTCCGCATTTTGTCAAACACTTGCCGGGCGATTTCCATTTCTCCACACCTACAGTATAATCCCACAAGCCCATTCCCCACATAAAGATCAGTCTCGCATCCCACTCTCACTATCTCATCATGGATCTTTCTACCTTCTTCCAGAGCCTCAAGAGCAGTGCACGCTTTTAAAACAAAATTAAATGTGTAAGTGTCTGCCTGTCGACCTATTCTTTTCATTTGGTAATACAACGTAATGGCTTCTACATAGGGGCCATGAGTACCATAGCCTCTGATCATTTCATTCCATAAAAATGCATTTTTTGATCCTGAGATTTTATCAAAAACTATTTGGGCATTCTTCATACTGCCAAGCTCGATATACATGCTAACAAGTTTTGATAGAAGTTTCTTGTCTTTGTTGTCAAAAGATCCAGTTTTGAGCATGTGGGCATGGGTTTGGTTTAGTTGTTTAAAACTTTTACATGACTGCATAATTTGCTTGAATCTACCTGTAGTTTGCTTTAGTGTGTTCATGATGAATATAAGATCACTCTGCATTTCGGCAACATTGCCAATCTGTGTGAACAACCGAATGAGTTCTGATTCCAATTAGACAATTGTCTCATGTATTTGGTTTCTTCTTCTTGGGAAATTTTTGCCTTCCAAATTGCGTGAATTGAGCTCGAAAAATTGCATGTTCTTGACTCCCATTCGATCATTTTGGGGAGAGGGTTTAAGTCAAATCCAAATTGTTTTCTAATTTTATTTGTGGATATGAATTTATTTTATTTATTTTTGGATAGGAAATTAAGAATTGAGAGGCATTTGTTTTTGGTGTATGAGTCTTTCTTTGAATAAGATTTATTTACTAAGCATTCTAATCATCTTATTATTTCATCATTTCTTATTAATTCTTCATTTGATATTGATTAGCACTTGTATTAAAAGGATATATAATGGTTAGGCCGAAAATATATTAGAAGGTACAAATCAAAGAAATAGTGATAATAATTTATAGTTCGTCATAGTAAACATAAAGCACCAGTTGAAATCCTCCTCATAAATCCCTTAGGATCATTCATTGTATATTGTGGCTTCTATACAATATAAGAAAACAATTAATTTATGAAATAGATTACAGTGACAATCTGAGGGTTGGGGAAGGGTTAAGGTTGGAGTTAGGGTCAAGGTCGAGATGATGATCATAGTTAGGTTTGTAGATAAAACAATAACCTAATTACATCTTAGTCCTAATTGTAGACACCCTAAAATGGACAGGCTTGCGACTTTACATTAAAAATACTAATTTTCATCTATTAATTAATGATTTTTTAATCATTAATTAATCATCTATTTTCCTCTAAATTCATTCCCCAAATCAT
>MU223565.1:667971-709105 GCA_018584345.1 Thuja plicata | reverse complement strand
TTATTGAGACCTCGTGATAACCTTGCAACTTGAAAAAGTTGTAGAACATACACAATTTCAGTCTTCTTTCTTCAAAACACAGTGTCTATTGTGCTTGTCTCTTTGATCAGTTTCTGAAAATGCAAAACAAAACATCCAAACTATCAAAACGAGTCAAACATGTTAAAATCTAGGGTTGTCAACATCAACTATCTTGCAAATCAGAAGCACTGCGTGATAAACTACCACAATCGACTAGTTATTTTATCGCAATCAGTGAAATTGTACCGCATTTGACCAGATATACTACATTCTTGTTTTGACCTAAAACC
This sequence comes from Thuja plicata, assembly GCA_018584345.1. Classification (NCBI taxonomy): domain Eukaryota; kingdom Viridiplantae; phylum Streptophyta; class Pinopsida; order Cupressales; family Cupressaceae; genus Thuja; species Thuja plicata. Next base: position 708,794 of record MU223565.1, on the reverse strand, counting down.
TTGAAAGAATTCTTCATTTGATGTCCAAAACTAGTGTCTATCCCAGTAAAACACAAAGAACATTGTGTGAATCTCTAAACATTAAATATTACCCTTTCTCTGTAAAGCACGACTATTGTCGAAAACATTGTTAGTTCAAAAGCTCAGACTTGAAATACCTTGATCTCATCATATCAAACATCATCATCTTTATCAAATTGACTTTGTCCAAGGCAAAGGTCGGAAAATCTTATCTTTTATCATCACCACTTTGAGATCAAGTTATATCAAAATCTGTCCACAGAATTACCCTTGTCCAAAACATAACTTGAACTTTCCTCAGAAAGGATCTTCTTCCTTGTTTTCTTTATATCACTTGTTTTAGTTACAAAACCTGGACCACACTATGTCTCAAACACCTCATGAAGGACCTTACACAAGGTCTAAGGCTATAACTCAACCTGATGAGTCATATATCAACCGTTTCCCCGCTTGGGAAATAGAGCAAGAGAACGATCCCTTCATGAACACCAGTTCTACTCTATTCATTGAACAACCCTGTGGGGCAACTTTTTTCCAAGATATCACAGAAGAAGAACTTGAAGATGTGGAACAAGATGCTTACTCCATGAAAGTAGTTGATGCTATTGTAGAGAGGAACCCTGAACGTTACTTGGCCATGCTAATAAAGAAGGGAGTCAAACTCCCCGCTGAATTCAGTATATCGACTATATGGCCTGAAAACCCTCTCGCAGGTCAAAACACTACTCACATGCCTCAGATACTACATGTTGTGTCATAGATCTTTCCATCATTGGTTTTACCCACATCGACATAGACTGTATCCAATCAAACCAATGACCTGACCCAGGCTAGCACATCTTCTACTCAAAGCATGATAGGCTCGCAACAAAGTGCACCTATGGTCACTAGTATGCCTCTACCTTTGGTCTCATGGCCAGGACAATCAAGCTCTCATGCTATGCCTTCCATCCCACCAAACACCAACTATTATGAAACTATGCCACTGCTGCAATCAATTCACACTAGTCTTGGGATCAACACATCATGCCCGCAGGGATCCATCTCTGCCAGAATGACTTATGGTCAAGGCCCTCCCAAAGATACATCTTTGCCCATCCCGACACCAATCCAACCTCTGCAACAACAACCCCAGCTTCAGTTGCCTCAAATCCAACACCCGCAACAGCAACCCCAACTTCAGTTGCCTCAGTTTCAACCCTCGCAACAGCAACCCCAGCTTCAGTTGCCTCAAAACCAACCTCAGTGACAGTAACCCCAGTTTCAAATCCAACCTCAGCAGTAGCAATACCTACCCCAGCTTTATCAACCCCAGTTTCAGTCACAACAACAAACACATCAAAATCCACCATGGACTACTCATGTCCCTCTAGTTACAAATCACTCGGTGGGGAATCAATATCAAGTCCCTAGGATGAAATCCTTTGTTCCTACTCAAGGGACATAGAGGCGCAGCCTCATACCCACCATGACACAGAGGAATGTCCATACGCACCAACCTCAATATCAAATGGACATGCTAATGCAACAAATGCGAACCCTTCAAACCCAAATGATGGATATGCAAAATTAGGGGCAAACTAAATCCTATATCGCAAAGGATTTATACCCATACCCCTTTGACCATTCTCTTCACATGTCTCCATTCCCAAACCACTTCTCGGTACTGAAATTCGACAAATATAGGGGCAGTACCAACCCTATTGAGCATATTTGAGAGTTTTTTGCTAGTTGCGTCAAAGTTTCTCATGATGATACATACCTAATGCGACTATTCCCACAAAGCTTGGCCAGACCAGCAATGGAATGGTTCTCACATCTACCTCATGGCATTTAGTCTTGGGGAGAATTGGCTGAAAAGCTCATGGCTCACTTCCATCATAACATCGAGCGCAAGGTCACCATCAAGGACCTTTGTGATATCAAACAGAAAGATGGAGATTCTTTTGTGAAATTCCTACAGAGATGGAGGAATATGACAAACCGTATAACATATGATGTGCCCGAACAAGACTTAATAGTCATGTTTGTTGACAATCTAATCCCATACCTGTCATTCACAACAGAGTTATAGTTAGCTCTGAACTTCACACAACTCATCAAAAGAGGAGTTTGTTGTGAGAAGAACTTAGTCAAACGAGGAATCCTTGCTAATCCCACACAAAAAAATACAAATAAGAATGCAATGGAAAAAGGCAAGTGGTGGAACAAAAACAAAAATATCACTAGCGATGGTGTCATTGATGTGAAGACAGTCAACTATGCACAACCCAAGGTGTCACTGCAAGGTGCACCTATGGAAAACCAAAAACCCATAGGGCCCACTCAACAAGCATACACCCAAAACCAACCTCCCCCTGTACAAGTAGCCGCTGTGTCAAATAGTCAACAACAGAATCAACGCAAACCACAGTTTCAATTCCAACAATGAGATTTCACACCATTGGGAGAGCTGATAGAATCAGCTTTACGCAAGTTGATACAATCAAACACTATCACTCTCCCAGAAATCAGAGACTTTGAACAAGATGAAAAAAAACTGAGGTGGTATAATGACAAATATTTCTGCGAGTTTCATCGGGTGAAGGGGCACAAAACGACCAACTGCTACCGATTGAAACATGCTATCCAAGATCTGATTGACACAGGGATCATCAATGTGACGAATACTCAAACCAAAGGCACAACTGATCACACTATATTCAACGTTACCTTTCATGATCACAACAAGGGAAAAGCCTCCAGGTCTGGTGAACAAACAAAACAAGTTAACTATACATATGCCAACAGTGATAATGTCATCAATTGCCTCAATTCTTCAAATAGCCATGTGGCTACAATCACTATCAGAGACCAAGGTAACAATTGTGCTATAACAACGTGTCGTGCTAGAGTCATCTTGCAAGGAGTACCATCCTCAGCTACTACATCAGCCAATCCTATAGCAAACTCAGATCCACAAACAAGCATAGTGGACCAACTAAAGTGCACACCTGCCCAGATCTCCATGTTTGACCTATTGCGCATATCTCCATAGCATAAACTGACACTTGACCAAGCACTTCAGAATGCAGCTGTCCCAAGGGACATAACACCCGAGAAATTCCAAACAATGGTCAACCATATAGCAGCTAACAAACATGCCACATTCATAGACTGTGATGTACCACTGCATAAACCCCTGCATAATGATCCTCTACACTTACTTGTCCAGATCCACAAAAGCATTGTCCGTAGGGTCTTTGTTGATGGTGGAGCTGGGTTAAACATTTGTACTCTAAAGTTAATCAAGCAACTGGGCTATTCAGAATCAAGCATTGATGTCACAAGGAGGATAAATATCAGAGCCTATGATGAAGAGGAAAGGTCCTCTAAGGGTATTATCATTCTACCTATTCGCATTGGTCCTGTGATAAAAAACACACCCTTCCAAATCTTAGACCTTGATTTGGGATACAACATGTTATTAGGGAGACCTTGGATACATGAAATGCAAGCTATACCTTTGACATACCATCAATGTATCAAGTTCCCACACTAGGGAGAGGAGATCATCATAGAGGGAGATCCCAATCCCTTCCAATATTGTAATGCGGTCCAAATCAACATTGATAACCAGGTACCATCAAACCAAGATGCAAGCATCCCATCCTCTTCAGATTCAAAACTTAAAAATATCACACAGAAAGCAGGAAAGATATCTATCACGGACAAGGGTTGTGGTGAATACAGATATTAAGAAGCTTTTACCATCACGCACATGCCTCAAAGCCCAAGAACTCATGGCATGCCACAACCTGTTATTGAAACAGAAACTCCGCAACCTGTTCTATTCAGATGTCCACCCACAACTTTTGTCCGGTGGGGAGACATAGCGGAAGAAAATCCTTTTGAAAAAGACATCAATACCTGGTTATACCAAGATTCCCCTGAGACAATTCGGCCTCCATTACCTTTGTCGAACTATGGTAATGGTTACACAATGATACAAAGATTTAGGTACAATGGTACAAATGGGCTGGGGACAAGACAACAAGGCATATAAGAATTGCCTCTCCCACCAACCTAGAGAAACACAAGAGGTTGGGGATATGGACAATAAAGCACTAGTCATGTGATCCAAGACATTCAAGTCAATCATGAGAAAATAGCAGAGATGCACTGGGGGCACAACACAGAGCATGTCCTAATAAGAAACATATTAGTACAGTTGTTTCCCGCCAAAGAGGGAACCACACAATCCAAAATAAACCTTCACATAGAAATCAACGATAACCAAGGAAGTGAGATATCAGACGAACATTCCATTGAGTTTGAGTCCCATGAATATGAGTGGAGATCCCTCCACGACTCTGAACCGTCAATCCCATATTTTTCCCCTCAGGCTGACATTATCATAAATCTAGCAGACCTGTTTGACCAACTAACCATCACCGAACAACCCTGTATAGACAAATATGTCATTTATCAAACCTCAAGTGGTGTGTCCACATCACAGTCTAATTTTGTAGGCACCATATCAATAGTCCCATTCAATCAACCAAAGCCAAATAGTAGTGAAAGTGTTTATCTTGTACACCCTGAGCTTATAGAGTGGGATCAACAAGGGCCACCTAATCTAGATGTCTTCGAGAATGATGAGGCGATAGCTCATTTCATGGGACTAAGGGAAGGCATTCCGTCAGGAGATCACAAGGCAGGATTCTCCATTAACCTAGACAGAGTAGCATACTTCAGGGAGGAAGCTCCTCTTTCCAGTCCACAAAAGAAAAAAGAACAAAAGAATAAAAAGCTAAAAGAAGACATATCTTCTGGTGAAAACCTCACTGAGGTGCTAGAAGATGGAAAGAAAGAACTCCTCCCCTTAATAGAGGAAAAATCAGCACTACTAGCTGAAGAGATAGAGAAAGTCAACTTGGGAGATGAAAAGAACTCGAGAAACATATACTTGGCGAAATCACTCACTCCTGAGGAGAGAGAACAGTTCATCAGTTTCTTCAAGGAAAGAATGATCAATCTTGTATGTTCCTACTCAAACATGCCAGGATTAGATCCAGTGCTCATGCTACATCATCTCCCATTGCTACCAAACGCCAAACTTGTCAAACAGAAGCTAAGAAAGATGCATCCTCACATTGCATTGTTAGTCAAGGCAGAACTGAAAAAGCTCCTGGATGCTAAATTCATCAGACCTATACCATATGTGGATTGGATATCTAATCTGGTACTAGTTACGAAGCACAGTGGTTAGATACGAATTTGCATAGACTTCAGGGATCTAAACATAGCATGTCCTAAGGATGACTTTCCTTTACCAAAATTGACATGATAGTAGACCTAACTGCTATACATCAAATGCTATCACTCATGGATGGCTTTTCAGGTTACAATCAAATAAGGATCACACCAGAAGACCAACACAAAATGGATTTCACATGTCCTTGGGGAACATATTGTTGGAATGTCATGCCATTTGGTCTAAAGAATGCCAGAGTGACATATCAAAGGGCTATGATGACCATATTTCATGATCTCATCCACAAGACAATGGAAGATTATGTGGATGACATACTAGCAAAATCAATACTTCAAAAGGATCATCTACAGGTTTTGGGACCCATCTTTGATAGAATGCAGGAATTCAAAGTCTGACTAAATCCAAAAAAGTGTGCATTTGGTGTCACAGCGGGAAAATTATTGGGGTTCATAGTATCACACAGAGGAATTGAAGTGGATCTAGAAAAAGTCAAAGCAATATTGGACATGCCTCCACCATAGTTACAGTGTTGCCTAACAGAGGGAGATCCCAAAGATAACTAGAGTCTCACCGATGAAACAGTCAGTTGTCACCGACGACTAACTGCAGTGGTGACCGACAGAATAGAGAGTTTAGAAAATGACAAAATATCTAGCTGACAGAGCTAAATAAAGACTTAACTGATTTTCTACTTTGTTTTATTCAACCAGAGATAAGTGACTTATTTAAAGATGATTTGTACAGTTGGCACAAAGATATCTATGAGACAAATCAGGAGTTATGCTTTAAATCTAATTGGCTGGATTGTTTATCACGCCAAGAATTAAGAACCAAGAAACAATGAATATTGTGTCTATATAAGAGACAAGCTTAATTCATTTTCAAAAAAGGATTAAGGGGAGTGAATCAAATTGAGGATGCTAAAGAGAAACTGATGAAGAACAACTTCATGTATTGCTGATCAAACAAGCTAAAGGAAGAGCTAAGGAATTATGTAGAAACCTACGAACAATGAGCACAACATCGCAGAGCAGAAAGTATGGAGCACAAGGATTGAATTGATACATTGGTCAGAGAGGTAATGTACTTAAATATATCTGAAAATCTGCAATTCAAGTTGCAATATGAACAGGTCATAATGTTTCAGTTTAACCATTGAAGCATCAAGTCTCTTAACCGAGAAGGACTTAACAGTCTTCTATATATTGAGGTACATCTCAAGGAGTGCCAAAAAGGTTGATTCATGAAAGTAGCATTGGACTTTCCCGATACCTATTGACAGTCTAAGAAAGAGGTTGATTCAAGGATGGTAGAAATAGATGCTCGATACTAAGTGACAACCTCTATTTATAAAATCCTTAACAAGGTCACACTTAATAGTGTGTTTGTAACCTTTAACAGGGTTGGCTCCTAACAGGGCTCACTTTAGAAGAGTGCAAATTTGGGGTATCGGTCCCAGTAGTTTTTCCCTTAACAGGGTTTCCATGTTAAAATCCATGTGTTATGTGTGTATGATTCATTTCATTACTTTTTTTTATCTTACATAGTTAATTCTGGATTGATCGGTATACTTTGCTTATTTACTGTGTTTTGGTAAATAGATGACTGCTTATCGGTAATCATACAAAAGAGAGATTAACAAAGCAATCTGACAAGTAGTAAATTCATATAAGTATTTCAAGGCATTCATCTTGTAGGACAAAAGATAACTTGAGACATAATTTTTGGTTATAATTTTTAAGGGTTGATTGAAGGATTAATTTTTGAAGCCACTGATTCACCACCCCCCCTCAGTTATTACTAACATATACTACTGCTTTTGTTTACTGAATTCAATAAATTGAAATAAAACTAATATATAACTTATAAAACATAGCATCACAACATTCAATTAAATGAACTCATAACTCCATGATTTTGTTTACGCAAAAATCCTTGGTTAGAGGACAAAACTGTGGTGGGGATGAAACCCACAACCTTGACTAACTACAGTATAAAGGGTGCTCGGTTAGAGCTTACAAATTTTAGCCATTTTGATAGCTTACCCGGTTAAGAGTATCCAAAGACTTGTTAGGTCTACTTGGTTAGAGGATTCTACATTCTCTACACTTAGAGATGTACCCTATTAAAGGTTTTACAAATATTAGATCGGTTAAGATCTACCTAGTATTGGGATTTCTAGCTCTCAATACAATAGTATTAACAACTTAACAATGTCTTCTATATTGCATCAAAACAAATGCTGATCAAACTCTATGTGCTCTAAAATATTGTGTTATCTCAATTAAAAACTGTAATACTTCTCAGATTTTCTCTATTGTAGCTAGATATCAACTCAGTGTGCTCTACTATGATCTTTGTTCTTCAATACAACTCCTTTAACAATATCAGCCTTCTTTGTATTATCACTCTATCTCTTTTTCTCCTTTTTCATCTTCAATTTTGTTCTATAAATCATCCTTTAAGTATAATATTTATTGCCTCTTAATATTATGTGTTAGGTCGCTGATAATTTAGTTTAACCGTTAGATCTTCTTTTCCGCTTGGAGACTATGTCACTTTTACCTCGGTACTTGGTATTTTTCTTGGAAATAATAATATTTGATTAAATTCTTAATCTGCTTCACAGATCTTCTCTTTGAATTATCTCTATCATTGATTGTGTAACAAACTGATCTTCGTGCATTGTATAATCACAATTAATGTAGTATCAATTCATTAAATGTGTCCTTATCACTTTATAATCAATTAAGTAACTCAGTAGAGTAACTTCTCTTTGCTCGGTTAACGTGCTCTTTTAGTACTCGGTAACTGTCAACTCGGTGTAGTGTCTATGCTTTACCAACTTCAGTGCCTTTCTCGATGAACATTACCGATTGCTCATATATTTTCTTTTCTCCTTTTCACCGATTGAATCTTCTAACTCATATGCCTTTGTCTCAACTAATGATAACAAAATATCCATAGAGATAATAATCTCCCCCTTCAACATTAGTTGATCATTTTGACAAAAACTTCAAAGTCATCAAAACTTAGTAACTCCTCCTTGGATGTTACTCTCTATAAAAAATATGTACATCTCTTCTCCTCTTTTTTATTTTTCATATATATACTTTTTTTTTGTGATTTTAAATTGACTCTATTTTCTTTTTTTATTTTATTTTCAGAAGTCTAACTATATTTCCCCCTTTTTTGACAAAAAGTCTCAACAGTAAAACTTAAGTAGAAAAAATGTGTTTATACCTTTGTTGTAATTTGGCTAGTACAGTCTCCCAAGTGTCTGGAAGATTCTGTAATATCACAATGTGTTCATTTATGTCTGCCAATAGATAAACTATAGTATCCAAGGTGCTAAGCTCTAAAAAATTTGCTAGTTCTTGTCCTTTCTTTAAATGTATCTTCATTGATTGCATATGGGGAATAACTAGTTCTTGTAACTCAAGTAATTCTAATCTCACCGTGTCTTCCTCCTATCTCAATGAGAGCTGAACTCCCATGAGTTCATGTATCTTTGAGTTGTATGTCTGCTCAGTAGTTAACTTTGCAAGCTTCTTAGTCAACTCTTTCTCGGTATCTACCTCCTTCTTCTTAATGTCGTCGGTATAGTTAGAAAGAATACTGACTTTCTAAAATAATGAAATTATGGACTGCAATTGTTCTTCAACTTTGGAACATAACTTGGAAAGAGTTACCTTCACTATAGCAATATTTTGCAGTAGGTCCTCCATCAATTTCTTCTCCATTGATGCCTTGTGAATCTTCAACATATATTATGTCATGTCGTTGTTCAGTCCTTTGATTTGTTGGACTAGATTTCCAACTTGGTCTAGTAGTGGCTCAGACTCATTAATGGTAACTTCAGGAATAATCTCCTGGATAACTTCTTTGACATCTTTTAGTATATCTACCTTTTTCTTCTTCTCCAATAGCTTTTCCTGTTCATCTTTCCTTCCAACTAACTTGGCATGGATATTCAATTCTTTAGGCTTCATTTTTCTTGGGTCTCATGCTGGTATTATGATAGACTCGTTCAAATCAATGATTTGCTTCCTTTTCTTACTCTTCTTCTCACTCAAGTTGCTCTCTTCAATAGAAAATTTAGAATGTGATGTCATTGTTTCATCTAGTGAATCAGTATGGTGACTGTGTATTCTTTCCTTTGCTTTAACTTCCTCTTGTTGTTTTGTTTCCTCTTTCTATACATCCTTTCCTTGTTGATTTGATTCCTGCAACATTTCTTTCTCTGTATCTTGTGGCTTTGGATCATTCTGAATATTGGATGTGTCGGTCATTGGTGTGTTCAACTTATGTCCTTTAGTGTCGGTTGGAGCTTCCAACTTGGTATCCTTATTATGTTCAGTCTTGGTAGCCTTTGGCTTACCAACATTTACATTACCTATGTCAATTGGTGGCTTGGTTGCCATAAATTGTGTAACTTTAGTGGTACCAATCTAGATATCAGAATAACTTTGTACTTGTACCAATATAGGATTAGAACTCTTAATGGTGTTACATCTACATCCATATACTCGGTGTTTGGTACTTGAAATTCTATTACATCTTCATCCTTTGACAAATCCTTTGCGGGATCAATATCCTCCAATGCATCTTCACTGATTACTTTTTCATTATCAATGGTAAGATCAATTGGATCTACTTGGCATGTTTTTTTCTTTATCTGATCAGTAATGGTTTCAATTTGATTCTTTGTTGCATCATGTTTCTCGGGATTAGATATGTCAAATATATCTCTCCACTTTGCATTAGTTTCCCTGTCCACAGATAGTATATCTCCATTTATGATTCGTAGGGCTCTTCCCTTGATAATAAATCATCTTTCATGTTTTTGTAGTGCTTCACTAATCTAAGATGGTGCGAGGTCAGGAATAGTATGTACAAGTGACCTCTCTCTCTTTTATCTTTAAGCATTAAGTGCATATTTCCATCTTGCATCAATCTTATTATACAATTCTTCTAGCATCTTATTTGATAGCTTTATTGGGGTCAATTTGTATCTCATTAATATCACCACAATAGCTTCTTCAATATTTTTCTTATCTTCATCATTCATTGTCTCATACTTTTCTTGCCTAAACTCTCCAAGTCTTCCTATATTCTTTAGTGACGCAAGGTTGGTAGGGAAATTTGGGCCAAAGGCTCTCCCAAGTACCAAACCAGCTTACAGACACAACAATGTGGAAGCAAAAACACACAAAGTGAGAGAGGGAACAACAAATATCACATATTTCATTAATTGATCAAACTCAATACATGTCGGGCTATAAGGCCTTCCCAGTTTTGGCCATATATTCAATGAATTAAAGAATGATCTTCATACATGCGAGGTCATAGACCTGCCTTACAATATCTCCACAAATAATCTTCTATCAAATTCTACTATCCTCCTAGAACTCCTTCCTAAAGCTAAAACACAGAAACAAATATATACAAGAGTCCACCAAAGAGGTCGGCGCTCAAATCCATAAGAGAGACCCAAATTTAGGTCCACACAAATCCCAATGAGAGACCCCACATTAATTGTGCCACATAAATTAAATGTATAAGTTGGCTAGATCAGGATAAACAACTCAAGAGGAGCATCATTGAGCAACAACAAACCCTCGATAAAAGTATACCTAAGAAACAGGGATGACTCGGTAAGAACATACCCGAGCAATAGAAAACCAACTCGGTAAAAGCATAACCGAGCAACAAAAACTAACACACCCTGAAACCCATTAATAAAGAAAGACAGAAAGGATACCTGAGAAATAGGGTAACTGAGCACTTCACCGAGCAGTCTCCAAATAAGCTAAAGAAAAAAAGCAAACATATTTTTGGTTGAGCAGGATTGCCAAGGACCCAAGATGCTCCTACATTAGACACCTAGGGTACAAGAAATGATTCTCCAAATCATAAATCAAGTCCAACCTGAAATGAATCCAACTTTGATTGATAAATCCAAGATTAGTCCTCAATCAGTTTATTCTTCTATTTTACCAAATACTCCATGTATTCCTTTCCTCTTGTACTTTTGCCAATTCTCTGTTTCAAAATCTGTTCAACTTTCTCTATCTATTTCTTAGGATAATCACTTGGTACTGTCACTTCTTCATCAGGTTCATGATATTCATACAAGTTTGAAATATTGAATATAGGTGATATATCCATGTCATTAGGTAATTCAACTTCATAAGCATTTCCACTGTCAAATCTTCTCAGTATTTTGTAAGGACTAGATTTCTTCATCTTCAATTTTCCATAGGTTCCAATAGGAAATTTGTCTTTCTTCAAATGAACCATTGCTGTAACTTCAAAAGTTTTATGTCTTCTTGATCTACAACACTATCCTTGTACTTCTGATTACTCTTCTCCAACTTCTATTTTACATCTTCATGCAATGTCTTCATAAACTCAACAAATTCTTCTTCTTCAACACTTCTTTTCTCTTCTCCAACAATATCTCTTAAGTTTGATATACCTCTCGGTTGTGTGCCATGAACAATATCAAAAGGTGTCTTTCCAGTACTTCTATTTACTAAACTGTTGTATGCAAACTCTTCTTGTGCCAACATCAAATCCCAAGTGCTTGGTGTTGTGTGCTAAAAATGTGTCACACTTCTATGAATCATTGTATCCAAGATTGCTCAAGAATGAGTTCTCGAATGGTGACTCATAGCTCTCTATTCATGGAGTGCAAGGGTTTGTAATGGAAGCCCTCAGATTGAACTAGTTTGTTCCCATGCAAGTACACCATGAAATGAGAGATTCAAAGAGAAAAAGCAAGGACGCTAGTCTCCATGATCATCAAATATGCATGCAAATGAAAGCTATTCTATATGATAACAATGCATGATTATTCTATGAAAGGAAATACAAACGCAAGATTAATCTATGAAAGGAAACATGAATCTAATCTAATATGCAAGTGCAAGATTAATCTAAATGGATTACCATGGGGCATGAGAAAAGAAGACAAGAAGATAGAAGTTGCAATATCCAAGCTCAAGTGCTCAAATTCTCCTCCAAAATTGCTCTCCAAACCTGCAGCATAACGATACCTAAAAATTCTATATGAAAATGAGGAGAGGTTTCCTTATAAAGAGCAATGGATGGTATAGATTAAGAGGCAAAAAAAAAAGAAGCAATGGTGGAGATTGAATCTTGGTTGATCCATGTGCTCATATCATCAAAAGGCAAAATCAAAGGCTATGATTAAGAGGCACAAACCCCACCACTTAGGAAGATGTGTAGAAAAAGGAACTTTATTTATTTTTATTTCCTTTTTCAACAAAGAGGGATTTAAGTGGGGGTTTTATTTAATTAAAAGAGGGATTTTCTTTTAATTAAATAAGATTATTTAATTTAATTAAAAGGGATATTTTAATTAAATGAGATAATATTATTTAATTAAGAAATATTTTAATTAAATAAGATAAGATTATTTAATTAAAAGAGATTTTAATTAAATAAGATTATTTTATTTAATAAAAATGAATTGTTTTCTTTTAATTAAATAAGATAATTGATGAAATGATCAAACCTTAGGAAATATTAAAATAATTGAATTAATTACGATTTGATCAAGGAAATTGATTTGAATTGAAAATGCTGCAAAACATTGATTTAGGAATTCAATAAATTGATAAATTGATAAATGGGGGCCCATAATCCATGCGACCATTTTAGGGTGCATACATTTTCCCCTCTTTGACCAATGTGTGATCTTTATGGGAACACATGTAGTCAAAGAATGCAGTTGAAGTGTGAGATCGATTTGGGATCACAAAACAACCTAGTTGTGTGATCTTTATGGGAACACATTAGGATAAAAGGTAAGTAGATTGAAAAAGACAAGGTCAACACCCCTGTAAATAGGTAATTGACATGTCCAAGATAAGAATCTCAAGCAAGGTTTCCCCAAGAGAAGCAATTGATAGGATTGATAAATCTGAATCAAGGACTAGTTTCTAGTCTTTCGTATCCATTTCCTCCTCTATTTTGTAGCTATATGTCCATATCTACCACATGCTATGCAATTTAAAAATGTGTTGTAATCCCAAACATATGAGTTACCGACTCTTCTCAGTTTATAGGCATTTTCTTGTTCTTTGGGTTTCCATACTATCTTTTTCTTCTTTCTGTATTCATGAGATGTGTGGCCATGTATGTTGCAGGTAGGGAAGTATTTTTCCATGTAGGATTCCTTCCTTGGTTTGTTTACCTTAGATCTGCATTCATGTGCTTTGTGTTCATGCTTGTTACAGTTATAACAATTACCTATGAATGTAGAAGTACATTTAGGAATACCTTTAGCTTTGCTCTTGCAAACAATTGATGTGTGGCTTGGTTTTCCACAGTGATTGCATGACTGTTTCTTTTCTCTTGGATTTGTGTAGACATATTTTTTATTAGCTTAGGTTGATGATTCTCCATGCTCAATATACCCTAAACTGGTATTGTTGGTGAGTCTTCTTCATCCATTCATAAAATCATCCATTCTTTTTGTACTCTCTTCAGCTTTCTTAATCATATCATTATGTTGTTGCTGAATCCTTGCTTCATGCTTTAGTTTATCATTTTCTTCTCGTAGTTCACCAATAGCTTCCAATTTCCCATTAAGTTATATGTTCACTTGGTTAGCCTCATGACTCATAAGAACTATTTTATTGGTGATCTCAATCTGATGTTCAGTTAGTTTCTGTATCTTAGACTCTTTCTCTTGCAATTTTTCAGTGATCTTCCTCCTGTCATAACTAGCTAATGTTCTTTCTTGTTCAACTTGTCTAGCATTATTCATAACATCAATAATTCTTACCATCTGCACCTCTTGACTGATTTGTAGTACCTTTACTTCTTCAGTCAGATGTTGATTGATTTTATTCAGACTTGTAATGCTTCCTTCATATGTGTCAGATGTATTAGTAGATGCAAATCTTGATGACTCAAATAAATCAGGTATCTATTCTTCATCATAGTCAGTTTCATTGTAGCGAGATGCCATGGCTTTTCTCTCAGCCAATAATTCTTTCATCTTGTTTCTTTCTTCTTTGTATTGCTCAAAGAAAATCTATATCTCCAATTTCCGATTCTCAATATTCTTATCAAGCTTATACCTTTCCATTGTATGATCTTTTCTCTCAAGTGACTTAAACATTTCCAAATAAGAGATCTAGCTCAGACACCGATAATTGTAATAATGGAATGGTGTGTACTGAGAGGGGAGAGGTGAATCAATACCCTTAAAACTTTCATCACTTTAACCTCTAGTAATCTTTACTTGCATTACTGACCATATTTCTTTTCTAACTTATGTATGTAATATCAAAACATAAATGTAATTGCATGTAAACATTCATAGAAACAGTCATGAAATTTAAGTACACAGGACACAAGAATTGGTAACTTAGAAAACACCTATTAGAAGGTAAAACTGCGGTGGGGATGAAACCCACAAAGCTTCACTATCTGCAGAATGGAAGGTGTCGATTAAGGCTACAATTTGTGATCACTTCTAATGATCTTACCCTGTTAGGAGTAACATGTTAGACTTGTTAAGTGTATTATGTTAAGAGATTTTAACAACACCGTTAAGTGTGCACTCGGTTAAGAGATTTATAATAAGACTGTCAGGTCTACCTTCTTGAAGTATTTCTTCTATTTAATACAATTGTTAGAGAGTAGTAAAAAATACTTATTGACTTGATGAATTGCAATATTGAATTGCTAAATACATATCCATTAAGTTCATAAGATATATGTATCACCTATTGTGATTGATTAATACCTCTATTCTACTTGGTAGCCTTGAATCTAGTTCTTCATAACTGAATTATTCCTTTTGTGTCCTTTTGCATGAAACTCTATGTCTAATCAATAGATGTCTTCTATGGCTATAATAATCATATTTTGATTGATTATACATCTATATATACAAAGGTTTTGACCTATTTAGGTTTCACACTTTACAAGAAAAACTCTATGATCAAAGGTTTACAACTTGACCTTGATCTCCTAGTTTGCATGTTTACAATCATTTAAACTAATTAAAACAATTACATATACTTAACTTGATCCTTAAGAAATGGTTTTATAGATAAGCATAAAGCTATATTTAAAACTTAAGTACTTTATCTGACATGTATCTCAGATCCACTATTATCGATAATAAAAATGTCTCTCAGTAGACTGGTGCTTGGGTTACTCTATAGACTTGACACAAGGAGGGGATGAAGATGGGGTCCAGGGCTCTCCCAACTACCAAGACAACTTGCAGACACAACAATGCAGAAGCAACAACGCCGTGAGAGAAGAAACAACAGAGATCCTTTTCATTGATTGATCAAACTCATTACATGTCAGGTTGTAAGGCCTTCACCATTTCAGACTTATAAAATCAATGAGTTACATAATAGTCTTCATACATGCGAGGTCAAAAACTTTCCTTCTAGATAATTTAATACTCAATCTTCTATCTTTGAAATTGATATCAAAATCCTACTGAAGAACTGCCTAAAACTAAGAACAAGAAACAAATATATACAAGAGTCCACCAAAGAGGTTGACACTCAATTCCATAAGAAAGACCCAAATTTAAGTCCACACAGATCCTAATGAGAGACCCCACATCAATTCAGCAATAGAAATTAAATGTAGAAGTCGGTCAGATCAGGATAAACATCTTGGGAAGATGATCACTGAAAAACAACTCGTCGGTAAGGACAAACCCTAGCATCATAAACTTGTCGATATGAGCATACCTGAGCGGCAGTAACTCATCAGTAAGAGCCTACCTGAGCATCATAAAACCCGTCGGTAAGGGGATCACCAAGATCCGTTAGTAAAGCAAGAACTTTAGTAACAAAAGACAAACTACAAAAGAAAGTAAACATCTTTTTGGTTGAGCAGGATTTCCAAAGACCCAAGATGCTCCTGCATAAGACACCTGGGGTTACAAGAAATGATTCCCCAAATCATGTATCAGGTCCAACCTGAAATGAATCCAACTTAGATTGAGAAATCCAAGATGAGTCCCCAATCGGTCTATTCTTCCACTTCACTAGATACTCCATGTATTCATTTCCTCCTGTACTTCTGCCAATTCTTTGCTTTAGAATCTCCTTGATTTCCTCTATCTGCTTCTTAGGATAATCACTTGGTATAGTCACTTCTTCATCAAATTCATGATATTCATACAATTCTAAAATATTGAATATAGGTGATATATCCATGTCATCAAGTAATTCAACTTCATAAGAATTTCCACTGTCAAATTTTCTCAATATTCTACAAAGACCAATATTCTTCATCTTCAGTTTACCATATGTTCCAATAGGAAACTGAATCACCAACCTCAAATGTCTTATGTCTTCTTGATATGTCTGTACTATCTTTGTATTTTTTATTACTTTTCTCCAACTTTTGTTTTACATCTTCAATCAATGTTTTCATAAATTATGCAAATTCCTCTGCTTCAACACTCCTTTTCTCTTCTCCAACAATGTCTCTCAAATCTGATATACCTCTTGGTTGTGTGCCATGAACAATCTCAAAAGGTGTCCTTCTAGTACTTCTATTTACTGAACTGCTGTATGCAAACTTAGCTTGTGCCAACATCAAATCCCAATTGCTTGGTGTGTCTCCAACTAGGAATCTCAACATATTACCCAAACTTGGTTTACAACCTCTGTTTTTCCATTAGTCTATGGATGAAATGTAGAACTAAACTTCAAATCAGTATCCAACTTCTTCCAAAGTGTTTTCCAAAAATAGCTTACAAATTTATTGTCTCAGTCAGAGATGATACCCCTCGGTAATCCATGCAATCTGACAATTTCCTTCAAGAAAAGATCTGCTATATGTACTGTATCTGATGTTTTCCTACATGGTATGAAATATTTCATCTTAGAAAATATATCCATAAGAAAAAATATAGAATCATTACCTCTTGCTGTCCTCAGTAAGCCAAGAACAAAATCCATGCTTATCACTCCAAGGTTTCTCAGGAATAGTAATCAGTGTATACAAACCAATATTCTGAATTAATCCTTTTGCAACTTGACAAACTCCACAACTTTTGACAAATTTATGAATATCCTTATACATCTGAGGCCAAAAATACCTTTCCTTAAGCAAACTCAATGTTTTATCAATGCCAAAATGTCCAGCCAATCCACTACTATGTTTCTCCTTTATCAAATTAGTCCTCATTGATCCTCTCGGTATACACAACTGAATACCTTTGAACAACATATCTTCCTGAGTGAAATAATCTTCATACTTACTTGATTGATTTGGATTAGGTTCTCTACACACTCTCCACTGCTTAGAAAAATCAGGATCATTTTCATACAAATGCTTCATATCATCAAAACCAAGAACCTCAATTCTCATTTCAGTCAACAAGGATCTTCTTCTACTCAATGCATCAACAACTCTATTAGAAAATCCACTCTTATGATTAATCACAAATGTGAAACTCTGCATATGCTCTACCCATTTCATATGTCTCTGATTCAACTTATTATGACTACCCAAATATTGTAAATCCTTATGATCAATATACAACATAAATTCATTTGGCATCAATTAATGTCTCCACTTCTTCTTATCTTGAACAATAACATAGAAATCTTGATCATGGACAACATATTTCCTTTTAGAATCATTCAACTTTTTAATAAAGAAATTAACAGGTTTACCTTCTTGAGTTAATACAACTGCAATTGCACTTCGAATTACATCACATTCAACTTGAAATACCTTATTAAAATCAGGTAAGGCTAACACAGGTAATTCAGAAACCTTCAACTTCAAAGCCTCAAAAATTTTATCAGCTCCATGTGTCCATTTGAATTCTTTTTTGTCTCCTTTCATTGTTTCAGTCATAGCATTACAAATAGAACTAAATTTTTTGATAAGCTTCCTATAAAAACTTTCCAATCCATGAAATGATCTTACCTCACTGGAAACCTTAGGTGTAGGCTAGTTCAGTATAGATTCAACCTTCTCAGGATCTATCTTCAAACCATCAGCTAAAATCAAAAAACCTAAATACACATGTTTTTCTTTCATGAAGGAACGCTTTTTCAGAGTTATCAACAACTTTTCCTCTTTCAATATCTAAAACACTTGTCTTATATGCATCAAATTATCTTCTCTAGTCTTACTAAATGTTAGAATATCATCCAAGTATACAATCATAAATTTATTCAAGAACTTCTTCAAAACTTCATTCATTAACCTCATAAATGTACTTGGTGCATTAGTTAAGCCAAAAGGCATAACCAACCACTAATACAAATTTTCCTTTGTCTTGAAAAAGGTCTTCCATTCATCACCTTCTCTAATTCTGATCTAATGATATCCACTCTTCAAAAAAATTTTGGTAAAATATCTTGCTCCACTCAAACAATCCATTATGTCATCCATTCTCGGTATAGGAAATCTATACTTCACTGTGATCTTGTTGATTGATCTGGAATCACTGCACATTCTCCATTCTCCATTCTTCTTAGGTTCCAATACAACATGTACTGTACATGGACTCAAACTCTCTTGGATCAATACTTTGTTCAACAATTCATGAACTTGTTGGTTAATCTCTTCATTCTCGATCAGTGTTAACTGAGGTGGTGCTTTGTTCGGTAAAATAGCTCTAGTAATTAGATCATACAATGAATGACATCTCTCATTGGTGTCAAACCATCAAGTACATTATCTAAAATTATCTCCTTGTACTCATTGAGTAACTTCTCAACTTCTACATGAATTTCGTCTTCTATATTCTTACTTGGTTTGTTAGGAATCAAAGCATAACATATATCATTTCTTTTCAAATCCTTAACAAACTGTCTACCTTCCATTAGACAAACTTTCACGGATGTTTACATATCATCAAAAAATTCTTCAACCAAAGGTAAACAAATTGTTTCTTACCATTAACCCAAATAGAGTATCTATTCAATCTTCCATCATGGATAGAATGTCTATCATATTGCCAAGGTCTACCCAAAAAAATATGACAACAATCCATAGGCATAATATCACACAACACCTTATCCTAGTATTTTCCAATTTTCAGATTCACAAAACATTATACAATCACCATTAATGTATGCTCATCCTTGATCCATGAGATCTAATAGGGTTTCAGATGCTTCATTCTTTCCAATTGCAATTTTTTTACCATTTCCTCAGATGCTAGATTCTCTAAGCTTCCACTGTCAACAATCACCTTCCAAACTTTGTCTACAACTCTACATCTAGTCTTGAACAAACTTTTCCTGACAGGATCTTGTTTATTTTCTCACTCCATAGTATCCTTCAGATCATGAGATTTCCTTCCTTTTCAGCTTCTTTAGGCGAATCTTCTTGCACCAATGAATTTCTGCTACTACTGACCTTGTTTCTTTCATGTCTACATTCAAAGGATTTATGTCCTTCCTCGCCACAATTGTAACAAGTTACTTGGAACCCTCTTCTTCTATATCCACCTCAGGAGTAATTTCCTCTTCCTTGGTAAGAAATTCCACCTTTCCATTTAGTCTTTCCTTTTATTTGAGGTGTATCTGAAATTGACTTGTCTGGTTTAGATCTACTATTTTCACCATGAGGTCTACCTCTTCCTCTAGGGAATCTACCACCTCTGCCTCTTTGTCTTTGTTCATATCTCTTGTTCAGCTTCTCTTCAGATTTTAGGGAAAAATGATATGCCTGCTCAATGCTTTCCATCTTAACCAAACTTATCTCATATTTTATAGAACTTATCAAACCATTTAGATATCTTGTTACTCTTTCCACTTCATCTTCAACATGTCGAGATCTGATGTTCAATCTATATAATTCCAATCAATCAATTCATTAGAATCCAATTTTCAACTATACTCAAGAGGATTAAACTGAGGTGTGGATTTCAAACTTGTCAAGGCTCTCAGGAATCTCTCTTCTTCCTAGTCCATCATAGGTGCAGGTGAAGCTTCACCTTGATCCTCTTCCAATTCATCATCGCTAACATAATCAATATGTCTTCCTCTACGTTGGGCTGTCTCAACAACTTCCAATCTAGTAGCCATTTATCTAAGCATATCAGCTAGACTTGGATCAAGATTTCCTCTCCCACAAACCATCTTGAATCCCTCTATAATTGTAGGTCAGATTGTAATCTTCTACCCTAAAATAATATTACCACTAGGGTTAGGGTTTACAAGAAGGAAATTAGATTTTGTTGGTTGTATTTCCTATTTTAAAGTTTTCCCTAAAATGTTTTGAAATTACCTATCATTCCTATACCCTGAAAGTTGAGTTCATGGTAAAAAATGATTATATCCTTCTGCAAATAAATATTTTAACCTCAAAATCCTATTGAGAAGGTCAGAAACCCTAAACCTTAGTTATTTCTAGTAGAAAATTCAAAGAAGCCCTAATTTTCCTGAACAAGTTCTATTTTCAAGTTACTTTTTGGCACTTAAGTCTGAGTTTATTTAGATGTGCTTATTTCTTAGTTGCCAAGTCTCACAAAAGGAAATGAATATTCTTTATGATCTAGAGACTTGGCAAAAAGTGTTGGTCGCGTAGTCTCCAAATGAAATAGAATATGCTAAAATGGATTTGAGACTTAGCGCGGATCGTTGATTTTAAGTTATGATCTAACGGTAGTCACATTGTCTCCTGATGTAATCCATGGTTCTGAGTTAAGTTCATGAGTTAACAATTTAAATATTTTCACTAAGTCTCATGATTAAAAGTGAGTTAAGTGAAAGAACTGGAGACTTAGCGGAAACCGTTGATCAAAGTTTTCATTTAGCGGAAGTTGGGAAGTCTCCTTATTATAACTATGGTTTAGAAATTATCATGCGACATAGAGATTCAATGGTTGCCAAGTCTCTGGATAAATTAAGGGTTATAACAATGTTGTCACTAGGTCTCATGATAAAAGATGAGTTAAGTTAATGATCTCAGCAACAATCATTAGATGGCGATATGATCTGAAGGTAGTCGCATTATCGTGATATAAGTTTAAAAGGTCAAAAGGTATTAAATGATTAAGAGATAAAAGGAAAAGATAAGACACATGTCAAATTATCGCTAGGTCTCATAAAGAATCAGAGTTTGTAAAGAAGATCAAGAGATTTAGCGACAACTGTCAGATGCTGCGAAAAGAGAGATCAATGGTAGTCGCGTTGTCTCTAGATGCAAATTAAAGAGATAAGATGATCACGTGATTAAAATATTAACTGTGTTTAGTCGTGAAGTCTCTTGATTAAACATGAGTTAAGAAAATGATCAGGCGACATAGAGATTTCACAGTCATTGAGTCCCTAGATGCAACCCAAGGTAAAAAGAATAGTTAGCAAAATTCCTTGTTGCGGTGTCTCTGTAAGACCAACGGTTAAGTTAAAAAATTACGAGACATTGTGACAACCATTGATAAAGTGATTAATCCTACAGTAGTCACAAAGTCTCTTGAAGAAACTATACTTATCAAAAAAATCAAGCAATGAGGAGACCACTTAGTCGATGAGTCGCTAGAAGCTGACCAGAGTTAAAATAAAGACTTTTCTATGGTGCCATCATGGACAGTTGCTAACCAATCAGATTGCAAGGATTTTGACAGATGGAAAAAGTAGCTGTAATTTTATTTAATGCAGCCAATTAGATTTGATCTTGATTTCATTTCAAATTTTATAAGGTTTTATATTAAAAAACACTCATAAGAAATTGATTGCCTGACAATTTGAATGCCACGGCTAGAACTTGGAATTGATGGCACAGTATGTGAAACTAATGGCAGAAGTGAATGAATGCTAAGTTTACCAATTTGAAGAGAAATTTGTATTGAATTATCAGTTATAAATGTACTTGTTCATTGTCATTTCATTTTTACCAGTTTCTAAATTCTCAGAGAAAAGAGTTTATAGAGATTTCTGTATTTTCTGAAAGGAGTTAATTTTTTAGCAAATTAATGTAGTTCTGAAAAGTGATTTAGTGATTCTAAATTTGATAGAGAGTGCAATTTGCAGTGTTTTCAGTGGTTCAAATCAGAATTGCAGAGGGTTTCATAGTTGGTAGTGAGGGTTTGCAAGTAGATTTGTTTCAATATCGGTGCTAAAGGTTGAGAACAGAGTAGAATAACAAGATGAGTCAAGAACAAAGTATGGGATCAACTAGTGGAAGATTTGATGATGTCGATGATGAGTCAAAGGGAAAGAGTAATTACTCAGGGAGGTTTCTCACTTTACTGCTAGGATCAAGCCAAAATAGAAAGGTAAGTGCTGATACCTTAGTTGATGATATGGCTTACAAAAAACCCTAGGTTCCTCAGGATATTTACTGTTCAATTACTTTTTTAATAATAGTGATGAACCCATTCCTGTCTCAAACCCTTGGACCTATGGATTAGCCAGGTTGATAGTTCCTGACGTCTTTGCTGATGTTGATTTCATTTTAGAGTTGACTAGTAGGTATGATCCCTTGACCAAGACCATTAAAAGGGATGATGAAAAACCCTTACTCACTTTGGACTTGAATAATTTCATGAAGGATTTCAATGTATACTACCCCATGGATACTGAGATAAATTTGAAGAGCCTAGAAAATAGATACACTAGAGAATCTAGCATTGCTGCTAAAGAAATCAGGGATCATCATGTCCCTAAGAAAATAAAAGCCTATATAATGCCCATGTCAGGAACAACCCCATATTTTTATAAAGATATGAACTTTTATATCAAATACATAGCATATGCATTATGCAGAGTGCTTGGAAAATATACTGGGGCAGAGAAGATCACCTCAGATATTCTGATGATGGTATTGGACATGCAGAGCTTCAATACCACTTCCAGTTATGATTACATTCAGTATATCATAGACCAGATGCATCAAGGATTTGTGGACATACACATTTGATGATATACTACAATTTCCCAATAATGAATTGCCAATTCCTACAGCCAAAAATATTTCACCACAATCAGCCCAACCTTATTCAATTTTGGCTCAGAGTGTGGAATTACACTTCCAGAGAGCAGGAGTTTTGTGCTTTTGAGAATTGGATAGTAAATCTAATTCTTAAATTTTTAGGTGTGAATAAGACCAGGCTACCTATCAAGGTAATACAGTTGTTGAGTCCATGTCAATACCTTGACAAATGGCTAGGAGACCATAATTGGGGAGATTTTTATTTTGAGAAGAACTTCACAATAATGAGGGTTTATGGTTGCTCCTACCCTCCACACATTTTTCCATTTTATGTGCCACCAAGGATAGCTATAATGGAGTTTATTAGGCAATTAATTCTGGTTGATAGGGAGCACTTGGCCCCACACAGGAAGGGTACTTTTACCCCTAGGCAGTTCAAGATCTATAATTTCACTATTGGGAAGAGGGCTATAGACCCTGTGAATGCCTAGATATACCATTATACAATGAATGTGGTCTTGCATAGAAATTTTGATACAGAGGGTTTTATCATGAGTGCAAGGAAATTGATCACACCAACCATCCCCTAAACAAAGGTGCATGAAGAGTTTATGGAGGACTTAATAAGAAACATCTTAGAAGATGAGGAGGTGGACATAAAAGCAATTAAGTTCAATGAGCTTATGGACCTGGAAAGGTAGGTGAAGAGAAGGGGGATGAAGTTTGGAGGTTTCTACCTTAACATGCCTTATCTGAAAAGCCTAGCTGCAATAATTAAAAACCATACTCTCCTATGCAATTAGTTATAGGAAGCACTGGTAATCCTAGAGAAGGGCCATAGAGAGCATTCAGAGTATGAGTATGATGATGACAATGATGAGGGTTGTCCTTCGCCTGTTGCTCATCTGTAATATCAAGCAGTTCCATTACAGCAGGTATTAGAAGGGGAAGACATCATTGACCTAATAGAGGTCCCAGAGAAGGAGGTGACAAATGAGCCCCCACTAAAGAGACAAAAGGTGGAAACAAGGGAACCTTCCAAGAAGAAGAAGACATAGAATTGGAGCCTTGATAACGGGGGATAGGCCCTATGATCATTTGTTGAGAAAATAGATCAGGGTAGGAAAGAAGCTCCAAAATAATACTGAGGAAGAGGAAGAATTTCCTCTAAGATCATGTACACATGAGAGGTTGATGCATCAGGAGGAATTCCTCAAATATGACAGCTTCATTAAAACTAGAGAGTTCAAGGACTTCCTCATATGGAATAAGCAACAAAAAATTGGAAAATAGTTGCAACTGGAAGGTGGTGATCCAGTCACCCAAGAGGGCTTACAAACATTTCAGGATTATGATCCTAAATTTTAGGAGATCACACTGGAGCAGGAAAGACAACTGGTCAAGGCCAGTGGGATATTATTTATATAAGGCTAGGACTTGTCTTCAACATTTATCATAGATCAAATAAGAAGACAACCTGATGTAAAATTGACATTAGAAACTCAGGTTGGAGATATGGTCACAGGGTTTGGATATAACCCTAAATCTCAGGCACTTGCAATGTGGAGCTTAGCTCCTAAAGATCAGAAGCCAGCCTTGCTAAATGTCCAAGAGAAAATGGAGAGAAATAAGATCATTTGGACCCTCCAAAATAGAGGGGATTTAGAGATATCCCAAGTGTTAACCCATTTTGTCAGCTTAATGAAGCAAAAACAACCCAACTCTCAGAGAAACTACAGAAAATCACTAGTGATACTAGTGATATTACAAAAGATAGGGAGTTAGCACTGGTGAAGATTAAAGAACAACAAAAACTCATAGATGAACTCACTAGACAATTAATAGAAATAATAGAGCCAACCCCTATTAAGCCCAAAGAGGTGGTGGATGTTGAAGTCCAAAAAAAAGATATAGGGGAGGCACCTGCTAGAACAAAGAAAGAAGTTACAGTGAATAATAATGTGGTTATGGAAGCATTAAATTCAATTTTGCAACATAGGATTAACACCATCAAAGATAAAATTGATGTGGTGTATGGAGCTTATGGTAGGTTTCCAGGCCTACAAGCAGAGGTGGTATGTTTTTTGACAATTTTGAATCCTTATTATGCAACTTGGTCTGGAAGAACATCACTTTTTGAGAGATTAGCATCAGTACAACCACTAAGATCAGATTTACCAGAAATAGTGACTATGGTTGGTACATAGATAGAACAAATTGGGGCTACTTTATCCTTATTAAAGGGTGAAGACAATAAATTTTATGTGAATTTGAAGATGTTTGGGGTAAGCTATAATAGATTTGTACCTCCTATTAGAACCGAGGATGATCAGATCAAACCATTAGGGTTATGGGGATCAAAGTTTGATGATGTTCTTCCCAATAAAGAAATTTATGTATCTGATTAGGGAGAGGAAGATATGAAGAGGTTCAATAAAATTTTAGATGAGGCAATAAAGGAAGAAATAGACTGCAATAAGTTCATTACATATGTTAAAGGCATAACAGATGCCAGGTGGGAAAGGCAGAAGACTCAACTGGAAAATATTTAGAATTTTGATTGGCCTAAAGAAGAAAATGTGACAGCATGGGACATCATGACAAAGCCCAAGAAAAATAATCCTATCATAGTTAACTTGGATTTCATAGATGAAGAATGAAGATGCCGACATCCACAAGAGGACAAAGTACAAATCAGATTTTATTCTTTAGTTTTGTCCTCCCACCGCTTGGAGTTTTCTTGTCTTTTGTCTTTTACTATGTTTTTAGGGTTAGGTTTCTTAAACCATTTGAAGCTTGTTGCATCCTTATCTTAAGGATTCCAAGATGGTTTGAACCTATCAATAGATCAAATTGTAACATTTTTGAAGAGGGTGGTGAAATATAATTGTATGCTAGACTACATAATTTTGTCTGAGTTTTTGAGCTTTTAGCCTCTATATGTATGAAGTAGGAATATAAATAAAATACAGTGCAACTTGTCTTCTATATTTTTGTTGTCTCTTTATTTATTGTGTATGCTCTTTTATGTTTAATCTATAAGGAATTTTAAACATATTGGTTACAAGGTAGCTATCTAATTACTTACAAGTTTCTTTCAAGGGAAGAATTAAGTTTTGTGAGTAGTTTCAGAGAGTATAACAGTATTTGAGGATTTGATATAGCAATGTTGGAGAGAGAGGGTGACTTGTAAGGAATATTAACTCTAGTTGCATATAGGTTGTAAGGAAATCTATAGTATTTTTATTTACCTTTTCTATGGATTTTCATCTTTGACTCTATAGCCCAAGGATAGGCACTGGTCTAGAATTCGTCAAGTGGTTTATCATCATCCAAATAGTTTAAAATATACAAATCTTTCACTTTTATAGTCACATATATATATAAATTCAAGTAATTGTATCAAGTTATACAATTCATTTTATTGATCCATTTGAGAGAGGATTAAATAGGTTGCCCCTCCTAAGTTATGATAACTATAAAAGGAAGAAGGATGAATATCCTTAAAGCACTACTATTTATTGTCATCATTTCAATAGTTTTCATGGTTAAACTCTGTGTTAAGTTATTCTCAGTTTTATCCAGAGTAATTTAGAAGGTGGTACAATAAACATGCAGCAAATCAGTATCCACATTTACTAATACTGTAAGACAACAATCTTATATAGGTAATACCCGCCTGGGTGTTGTAGAGCCTAAAAAGAAGGAGGTGATAATAGTTTGCCCAAATATTATCATAAACCCTCATCAATTAGATTTTTATCTTGCTTGAGTCATTATTTTGAAATATTGGGAGTCATAGATTTAATCAAAGTATTCAAGCATCTGTTGAAGGTTCAGCAAGAAAAAACCCTAACAAATTGGTGACTCCACTGGGGATGAAATATAATAAATCATATTCAAAGTCATCCTATAATCTCTAGTGCATCAATTCAAATCTTTCAAACCAGTTTCAGTTGACTTAGCCTATCTAAGCCACCTAACAAATTGGCGACTCTACTAGGGAATAGAGATTGTAAAGTCTTGGTAAGAGTAGTCAAAATCTCTAGGGTTTTCAAAGACAATATATTTTTTGTTACCAAGGTCATTTTGATAAGTATTCATTATTCCCAATTTTGGGTGGCGACTCTAGAAGTGAAATCTTTGTGATCAGTAATAAGTTTAAGTGAAATAGCTTCAAGATGAATACCAGGTCAAGAATGAGAAATAATCCTAAAGTTGCATTAGATGGTGGGATTCCCACTGCTTCAAAGGCCAAGATGTCTTGGAGGCAGAAGAAAAATCATTCAAGTATCAATAATTCTCCCCCCAAAAGTGAAGAGAATACCACTAGAAGAATACTTAATAGTCAGTCTAGTCAAGATGAAAGTGCCTCAGAGTATTTAGAAGCCCAAGCCCCAAGTATTGCACTAGACACATATACAGTTACCAACACTTCTAGTGAAAGAGAAGGAACAAATACAATAAGTTCAGATTCTGAGGAAGTTCCTTCTGATGAACTTGTTGAAGAAGAAAAAATCATCATGAAACATCTTTCCCTTATTTAGCAGATGAAAAGGGCAAAAGAAATTAGAAAGAAAAAAACATTAGCATAAGGATGTTGATAAAGTTAAAAGGAGATTCTCCAGACATCAAACTACAAAAAATATTGAGAGGTCTCAAAAAGACCATGAAATACTCACTACTTATAGAGCTTCTAGTTCACAAAATGTTAAGGACAAAGGTAAACAAAATATTACTGAAAGCAAACCTGAAAAACCTAAAGCTCAGAAGGCCTTAGCAGAACAAATGTCCAAATTGGATATTGATCTTGAAAGACTAAGAATATAAAAGGAAACCATGGAAAAGATGCTAGAAAAGGCTGAAGTGGAAGCTGCAACAATAGAAATGAAAAATAAAATAGACTTTTCGCAGTCTTCCAAATATACTTATGCTAGAACTGAGAACACAACATCTTACAAAACAAAAGGTACTACTTTCAAAGACACTGATAATTTCCAAAGGAAACCATTGAACCCTTAAAGGTATAAGAAATTTAATTTTATTGGCATTCCTAGATAACCAAATGCATTTCCAAAATATGTGGGTGATATAGGAGAAAAGCTCCCAAAGTTTGCAGGTAATAATGTCATCTCTTGTGAAACACACTTAAGAAAATTCATTGATTTTGTTGATGATTTAAATATTACTCATGAAGATGTGTTGATGAAGCTTTTTGTTCAGTCTCTAGTAGAGGATTCTAGAGAGTGGTTTAGAAGTCTTTCTAATGGCTCTATTGCTTCCATGGATGAGTTAATTGAGTTATTTAAATATCAATATGGTGATAAGAAAAATAAAGGGTTCTTGCTGAACGAGTTCAATAACATCAAAAAGAATTACAATGAAGAAGTCACTGAGTTCAATACCAGATTTCAGAGAGCTATGCATAAGTTGTTCTAGAAAATAAGGATGGATGAAGAGGTATGTCTAGCAACTTATTTAAATGCTTTTGATTCTAAAATGGGTTATGCTCTTAGGGATAAAAAGCCAAGAACCCTCACTGATGCTTACAAGATAGCAGTAAATATTGAAATGAACAGAAGGGTGTTCAGTAAGTTGAATAAGAGAGATGATTCAAGTTTTAGTAGAAGTAACCTAAAGGAACCAGAATATAAAGAGTATAGGGCTCCTCAAAATAATAGGCCTTTCTATAATAACACTTACAATCCTCAGAATAGAATGCAAAATCATCCTTATGGAACCCAATTCAAGGATGGGAAGCCTATTGATCCACCTAGAAAAGAAAAACCTGAGAATAGAACTCTAGACCCTTTGCATAAAAAGGTTGTCCATCTATGTAACGATGATTTCTAGTGCGAGGCTTGTGAAGCCCCACATAATCTTGATTTTTGCATTGTTTCCTTAGATTTGAAAGCAAATGAAGAACAAGGGAATGATGAAATTGAACAGTGTGACTATAATATGACAAATGCCTATTCATGTCATGATGTAGACTCAGATAATGAAAATGAAAATAATGATTTATATAGTTCACAAGGAAATGTAGAAGTCAACCATCAAAAAGTTTTATCAGATAGTGAAGTGGAAGAAACAGATGACCATGTAAGATGTTACGCACAAAATAATCAAGACATTTCGTTGGTCAGAAAGGCTTCAGATGAAGAAAAGGCAATAATTTATGTAGATTTAGTGAACAAAGCTAGAAGCAATTATCACCTAAGAAACATAGTAGTTGGTGGTACTGGTAGTCAACCATCTAGTGTATTTATAAAAGAAAATAAACCAGACACCAAATATGTACAAAAGAAAGATGGACCTGGGGAAAATGCAAACAAACCTAAGGTCAAGGTTGTAACTAAAGCTATAGAGCCTATTGTTGTACAAGAAGGAAAAGAAAAGATACAAGAAACAAGTACTTCTACTCTTAGGGTAGAAAACAAAAAATCCAAAAAAGAAGAACCAACTCTGAACATACAGATTGAGGAAAATAACATTATTGTTGAAAAACCAAAGTCCTCAGATGTAAAGTATACTCCAGTAGACATGGGCCACTGTTTGTCTCAAATGACTGTAAAATTCCCATTTTTAGAAATGATGAGGATCGAGGAACATAAATAAAAGGTTCTACCATTATTGAACAATGTACCTACAATGAAAATTCAAAGTCCAGAAAATGTTGAAAAGAAACCAAATAACAGAGGGAAGGAAGTTAAAGTAATGATTTCTGAGATTCATTAGATTTTCTTAAACACAACAACTTCCCCTAAGGTTGTTGATCCATTCTTTCTAACACTGGTAATTAATGGAAGGATGCTTAAGAACTGTATGATTGATTTAGGAGCATCAAACACTATCATGCCAATAGAAATTATGAAGTCTATGGGATTACAAGTGGACACTCCTCACGGGAGATGTCAAGCAATGGATTCTAGGGAAGTCCCTATCATTGGTACTATTGAAGCCATGCCTTTCAAGTTAGTAGTATGTCCTGATGTCATTTTAACTATGAATGTTCTTGTTGTTGACATACCACCACATTATGGGATGTTACTATCCAGAAAATGGAGTGCTTCAATGGGAGGTAGCATACAAAGTGATTTATCATATGCTACTTTTAACATTAATGGAAATAATGTTAAAGTGTCAAGAGAAGGTAGGACTCCTCATATGATTGAATGGTATGAAGACACTAACATTAATTACTGTGTTGATGTGGACATGGATAATTTTAGAGTGCAGAGGAATGATCATCATCATCAGAGTAAAAATACTGATCCTTTGGTTAAAGAGTTGACTGTACAAGGTGATGGATTGTGGAAAATGTATTTTGATGGAGCTTTCTCAAAAGAAGGATTAGGAGTTGGTGTACTATTTGTGTCTTCATCAGGTACAACTTTCAAATATTCTTTTTTGTTAGCCTTTCAATGTACCAATAATAAAACAGAGTATGAGGCTTTATCTTTAGGGCTAGAAATTGCCATTAAACATGGAATACAATGTTTAAAAGTTTATGATGATTCTGAATTAGTTGTAGCCCAAATAAGATCCAAATATGTCATAAAAAATGATAGATTAAAGATGTATAAATATGCTATTTGGGATCAGATGGAAATGTTTGATTCCTTTGATATAAGTTGGATAGAAAGATCAAAAAATATTATGGCATATTTCTTAGCAAATGTAGCTTTGAAAAATGATGATCAGACATTACATGGGGTATCAATACTTGAAGTTAAGACAAGACCAGTTGTTCCAGATAATATATACAACTGGAAAGTTTTTCAAGATGACCAAGATATTTTGAGATTCATTCAGTGTCAAGACCATTATGAAAATCAGTATATAGATTTTAATACCTTACTTGAGAATAGCAATGGTAAAGACTATGTCTTAGGGAATGAGGTTGTCCAATTGAGTTCCAATCAGATTCCTAAGGGCCTGGTTGAACTTGAAGCATTGTTCAGTAGTCAGAATGATCATTGAACAAAGATGAGCAATGCTAAGGTTGAGGACTTAAAGGAAATTAACTTAGGATCAGAAACCAGTCCTCAAGTTGTTTATATTGGAAAAGGTCTTGATTCTCATATAAGAACAAATTTGATTAAATTATTGAGAAAATATAAGCATGTCTTTGCATGGTCATATGAGGATCTAAAAGCTTACAGGGAAGACCTTTTTGAACATGAGATCCCACTAAAATTAGAGGTGAAACCATTTAGGATAAAATAGAGGCCTATTAACCCTTTGTTGGCTCCTAAGATGCAGCAAGAATTGGTGAAGTTAAAAGATGTTGGGATTATCCAGCCTATCAGACACTCAACATGGATTTGAATTTGGTGCCAGTAAGAAAAAAGAATGGTGACATCAGATTATGTGTGGATTTCATAAATTTGAATATTTCCTCACTAAAAGATAATTATTCTTAACCTAACATGGAGGCAATGTTACAAAAAGTGACTAGTTGTGAGCTGCTATCAATGATGGATGGTTTCTTAGGTTACAACCAGGTTTTAGTGAAGGAATAAGAGCAGTTAAGATTGAATTTACCAGTCCTTAGGGAAATTATGTTTATGTCAGAATTCCATTTGGATTGATAAATGCAGGAGCAACTTTTCAAAGGGCCATGGATGTTTCTTTTAAGGAATTTATTGACTTATTCATGGTCATTTATCAAGATGATTTAACTGCATACTCTAAGAAAGTTGAGGATCATTGTGAACACCTAGGTAAAATTTTCAGTAAAGCTTTGGAGTATGGTATTTCATTAAATCCTAAAAAGTGTCACTTTGCAGTGCAAGAGGGAAAGTTGCTGGGACACATAGTGTCTAAAGATGGAGTAAGGATAGAACCTGAAAGAATAGAAGCAATCCAGAAGGTCACTGCTCCAAAAAACTTAAAAGGAGTTCAATCTGTCTTAGGAAAGATAAATTTTGTCAGAAGATTTATAGAAAAATTTGTAGAGATTGTCAAACCTATCATAAAGTTGTTAAAAAAAGATGCAAAGTTTAATTGGAATGAAGAAGCTCAAATAGCATTTGAGAAAATAAAGAAGGCAGTGCAGGAGGCTCCTATTCCGAAATCACCTGATTATAGTAAGCCCCTTTCTCTTTTTTCATTTGCATCTTATCATACAATTGTTGTTGTTTTACTACAAAAGGATGAAGAGGGATTTGAGAATCCAATAGATTTTTATAGTAAATCTCTCCAGGCTGCAGAGCTAAATTATGAGATGATGGAGAAGCAAACATATGCTTTGGTAAAAGTAGTAAAATATTTTAGACCATATTTGGTATGTGCAAAGGTGAAAACATATGTCCCTCACTCAGCAGTCAAGGATATTCTTACTTAGTCAGAAGTGATTGGTAAGAGGTATAAGTGGGTAAACATAATTTAAGAATTTAATCTTGAAATCCACATTACAAAGTTGATAAGAGGCTAGGGTTTGGCCAAAGTCATGACAGAGGATAATTTGGATTTGGTACAAGTAAATGATATAGAGACACATGATCAGATAGTGACAAGTATAGAAAGACAACCATTTTATACTGATATTGTGTACTTCTTAAAAAATGCTAAGTGTCCTGATATTATGACTGAAAATTAAAAAACAAATCTCGTATTACATGCTCAAAAACACACCTTAGTCAAAGGAGATTTGTACTGGAAAGATAGAAATGGTGTATTACTGTTTAGTTTGGATCAGAGCCAATCTGAAAAGGTTTTAAGTGAAATACATGCAGGAGAGTGTAGAGGTCACTTTTCTGCCAAGACTACTGCCCACAAGATTTTAAGGGCTAGATACTATTGGCCTTGTTTATTTAAAGATACATATGCATATGTCATAAAATGCAAGCCTTGTCAGAGGTTCTCAAATAAGCTCAAATTTTCAGGAGCCCTATTGTTAAACCCAGTAAGTGCTGAAGCCCCTTTTTCTTGATGACATGTAACTGATTAAATGTTTGATAATGTTAAGTTGAAGATAATGCAAGGCATTAAATCAGTTAATAATTTTTATTGTCATTGATGTCAACTTGATATCATCTGTATGGTCATGTACAAAATGCCAAAGACTTTAGAGAATCAATGGAACAAAGGTTATGCTTTCAACAATGCATAAAATTCAAGTATTCACTAAGTGATAGATAACACCGACAAAGTGCACACCATCGGTAAAGGCAAAGAAGTAAACTCACAGTGATACCCGACAAGCAGAAGATAGTGTTGCTCGACGAAGCAAACCACAGGATGCCCGATGAACTGAAAATAGAGTTTCCTGATGGACAAAGATCTCGAAGCTAACTGGAGTCACACCGACAAAACTGGCAGTTGTAACCAACAACTAATTGAAGAGTTAACTGACAGAACAGAGAGTTTAGAAAATGACAAAATATCTAGCTGGCAAGAGCTAAAGATAGACTTAATTGGTTGTTTTCTTTGTTTTATTCGACCAGAGTTAAGTGATTGATTTAAAGAAGATTTGTACAGTTGGCATGAAGATAACTACAAGAAAGATCAGGAGTTATGCTTTAAATCAAATTGGCTGAATTGTTTTTTACGCCAAGAATCAAGAATCAAGAATCAATGAATATTATGTCTATATAAGAGACAAGCTTAATTCATTTCTTGATTACATTCATGGAAAGGGATTAAGGGGAGTGAATAGAAAGAGGATGCTAAAGAGAAACTGATAAAGAAGAACTTCATATAGTCCTGATCAATCAAGCTGAAGGAGAGCTAAGGAATTCTGTAGACACTGACGAATAGTGAGCACAACATCAAAGAGCAGAAAGTATGGAGCACAAAAGAATGGAATTGATACATTGATCAGAGAGGTAATGTACTTAAATATATCTAAAAATATACAATTAAAGTTGAATTAGAAATAGGTCATTTTGTTTCAGTTTAACCATTGAAGCATCAAGTCTCTTAACAGAGAAGGACTTAACAATCTTCTATATATTGAGGTACATCCTAAGGAGTGCCAAAAAAGTTGATTCATGAAAGTAGCATTGGATATGCCTGATGCCTATTAATGGTCTAAGAGAGAGGATGATTCAAGGATGGAAGCATTAGATGCCTGATACTAAGTGACAACCTATATGTGTAAAATCCTCTAACAAGGTCACACCTAATAGTGTGTTTGTAACCTTTAACAGGGTTGGCCCTTAACAGTGCTCACTTCAAAAGAGTGAAAATTTGGGGTACCGGTCCTAGTGTTTTTTTTTCCCTTAACAGGTTTTCCACATTAAAAATTTATGTGTTATGTGTATGATTCATTTATTTATTGTTTTGTATCTGACATAGTTAACACTGGATTCATCGGTATACTCTGCATATTTAGTGTATTTCGGTAAATAGTTATACTGCCTATGGGTAATCAAGGAGAATAAGGACAGACAAGGTAAACTAATAGACAGATAATCATTATAAGTATCTCATGGCATGCATCTTGTAGGGACATAATAATTTGAGGTTTATTTGATTGGTTATTAGAATAAGGATAAGTTTTTGAGGCCACTGATCCACCCCCCCTCTCAGTTATTACTAACAATTGGTATCAGAGCTTGTGTGCTTAGAAGGAAGGTTTCAAGACCTAATTCAAAGATCACAAGATGAACAGATGAGATCATGTGCCCAAGTAGAACAAAGATAATTTTTCTTCATGGAAAAGCAGGATAAGACTCCACTTATCAGGTATTGGTAATGATGTTACTCAATTCCTTGAAACTAAATATGTGTTGCCCATAGGAGCACCAATAGTTGATCAAATGACAGAGAAGCATGAACATAATGCCATGATGATAGAGCTTGCTTCCTCACTCTCTGATGTTGAATTTGAAGATGTCAAAGAATGCAAAATTGCAAACCAGATGTGGTACAAATTGAAGCTTGTACATGTTGGTGACAAAAATGTTTTGAGAGCCAAGGCAGAAAGCCTTAGAGGAAAGTTTGATGATCTCAAAATGAAAGAAGGAGAAAACATCACTCAGTACAACACAAGAATTAAAGAGGTAGTCAATGCTATCTGAGGAGTTGGAGGTCTACTAGAAGAAGATACAGTGGTAAGTAAAATCTTAAGAACCTTATTGCCTGCATATGCTATTAGAGTTTCTGCTATTCAAAAAATGCGAGCAGTAGCAAATAATACAGTTACTCTTGATAGTTTAATTGGTAGACTAATTTCATTTGAGATGAATAACGTTGACAATAGTGTCTTACCAAACTTAGAGTCTACATTTAAGTCTTCTATGAAGATAAGAAAATCAAGTCATAAACACTCATCTAGAAGAGGCAGTGAAAGTGAAAGTGAAGAAGATGATCTTGATGAAATAGAAGCACTTATGGACAGAAGAATGTAGAGAGGTAAAGGTAAATTACCACATGTTTTCTTTAATTATAAGGAGATTGGACACTTTGCTGCAAGATGTACTAACAGAAGTAATGATAGATCTTTTGAGAAGAAGTCTAACAGAGGTGATTATAGAAGCTACTAACAATCAGAAAGAAGAGATACCTGAGACTATAAGGACAAAGGAAAGAAGGTCAGCTACCTAGAAAAATGCAAGGATGATGATACTGGCACTGAATCTGATGAAGACATCGAGATGGTGTTTGTGGTTGTAAAGGATGTTTCAGATGATGATGAAGAAAGGTATGTAGAAATTGCTCTCATATCTAAAATTAGCGAAAATGATGTTTGGATCATAGATAGTGGCTGCACTCATCATATGACCGGTGATAAGCAAAAGTTTGAGACTTTTGAATACTACAAGGGTGGATCAGTAAGAAATGGAAATGACATACCTTGTCCAGTTGAAGGTAGAGGAACAATAATGTTGAATAACCAGATAAAATGTGAGAATGCCTATTGGGTAAATGGATTGAATTATAATCTATTGAGTGTTTCTCAGTTGAATAATTTAGGTCACAAAGTAGCATTTGAAAATAAGAAGGCAAAGATCTTCAACAAATCTGGAAATCTTATTGGCACTGGTGAGTAGACAAAAGGTAACTTATTGTATCTAAATGATATTGGCTCAACTTGTTTGATTGATACAAACAAAGACATATGGTTGTGGCACAAAATACTGTGTCATGTGAACTTTGACAACATGATAAAAATTAGCAAAAAGAGAAATGTCAGAGGCTTACTAACAATGACCAAGCCTGACAACATCATGGGTAAAAAATATCAAAAAGGTAAAATGACAAAGTCTAGTTTCAAAAGAAAAACCCATACATCTGATGCGATTCTAGAATTAGTCCATAATAATTTATGTGGACCCATGAGGACAAAGAGTTATTATGGAGATAGATACTTTATTCTCTTTGTTGATGATTACTCTAGAATGATGACAGTTATGTTTCTAAAAGATAAATCTGAAGCATTTAAGATGTTTAAATGGTATAAGGCCATGGTAGAGAAACAAAGTGGTAAGGATCTAAAATTTTTATATCAGATAGAGGAGGTGAGTTTATATAAGATAAATTCACTAAATTTTGTAATGAGCATGGTATAAAAAGACAGGTTCCTGCACCAAGAACACCACAACAAAATGGAATTGCTGAGAGAAGGAACAGATCAATAGTTGATTATGTAAGAACATTGATGATAGAGAAATGCATCACCCAAATCTTCTGGAGGGAAGCTGTCAGTACTGCTATTTACACACTAAAAAGAGTACAATTGAAGAAAGACACCAAGAAGACACCTTATTAGCTATGGTATGGATACACACCCAATGTGAGTTATTTCAAAATTTTTGACAGTCAATGTTATATCTTAAAAGATGATAGAAATGGAAAAATTGACTCCAAGAGTGATGAAGGAATTTTTCTAGGGTACTCTACCAAGAGAAAGGCTTACAAATGTCTAAACAAAGCCTCTAAAAAAATTATTGAAAGTGCAAATGTAAAGATAGATGAATTTGCAGAGAAGAATGAACAAGAAAGCACTAAAGAACCAAAGGACTACAATAAGTTCACTTACATCAAAGAACCTGAGACTCTGCCCTACCAACAATGTAGAGCCCCTAAGCTACAAATCATTTCTCCTGAGCATCAGGCTGCAAATACCGATGGTCAAGATAAAGATCAAGACAATGTGCAAGGTGATGAAGATCAAAATAATGATCAAGCTGATAGACGAAGGACTGTACCTATACTTGAAAGATATGTATGAAGGAACCATCCATAGGTCCAAATCATAGGAGATAAGAAAGCTAGTACAAGAACAAGAAGTAAGTATTTAAACTCAAATTGTTTAATTTGTGAGTTTGAGCCAAAATTTGTCAATGCTACACTAGATGATGAGGAATGGATAAGTGCTATGAATGATGAGATTGAGTAGATCAAGAAGAACATAACATGGTCACTTGTGCCAATACCAGATGACAAGAATGTCATCGATACAAAATGGATATTCAGGAATAAGATGAATGAGAATGGAGAAGTCACAAGGAACAAAACAAGGCTGGTATGCAAAGGGTATGCACAAGAGGAAGGTTTAGACTATGGAGAGACCTTTGCACCCGTTGCAAGGCTAGAAGGAGTAAGAATACTACTTGCTTATGCTACATATAAAGGATTCAAAGTATATCAAATGGATGTCAAGTCAACATTCCTAAATGGAATACTTGAAGAAGAGGTATACATTAAACAACCAAAAGGGTTTGTCGATCTAGACAAGAGAAACACGGTATGTAGACTTCACAAAGCCTTGTATGGATTGAAAAAAGCTCCTAGAGCTTGGTATAAATGACTTCATTCCTATCTAATAAGTATTGGATTTGTAAGGACTAGTGAAAATAGTAATATTTATTTGAAGGAAAATACTGATGCTAACACTTTGATTGCTGAAATATTTTTTGATGACATCATATTTGGAGGCAATGATATGCTATGCAAATCATTTGCTGATGAGATAAGCAAAGAGTTCAAGATGTCTATGTTTGGTGAGATCAAGTTATTTCTTGGTCTACAGATCATTCAACAAAGTGAAGGTATTTTCATTACTCAGTCCAAATAAATCAAAGAGGCCCTGAAAATATTCAAGATGGAAGATTCCAAACTAGTTGGAACACCGATGGCTACTGGATGTAAGTTGACAAAGGAGGACAAAACAATTGAGGTAAATCAAACTTTGTATAGATCAATGATTGGAAAACTCATGTATGTTGTACACACTAGACCAGATACTGCACATGTAGTGGGAATTGTTTCTAGATTTTTTTCTAACCCCAGGGAATCACATATGACTGCTGTGAAATGAATCCTAAGATATCTGAAGAATACTGAGGAATTTGGATTATGGTATAGAAGAGAAGGAAAATTTAAACTAAAGGTGTTTACCAATGCTGATTGGGATGGAAATATTGATGACCGAAAGAGCACAACTAGAGGAGCATTCTTTATGGGTGACAGACTTGTCACATGGATTAATAAGAAGCAGGGATGCATCTCACAGTTTACTGTAGAAGCAGAATATGTTGATGCTGCTGCAAATTTCTCAAATATTGCATGGATCAAACAGTTGCTGGAAGGTATGCATATGAAGATAATAGAGCTAGTGACTATCTATTGTGATAACACTAGTGCAATAAACATTTCCAAGAATCCAGTCATGCATGCAAAAACTAAACACATTGCCATCAAGTATCATTAATTAAGAGAACAAGTTCAAGAAAAAGAGGTGATACTTGAATATGTGCAATCCAAAGAACAATTGGCTGATATCTTCACCAAGTCACTGTCCAAGGATACATTTGAGTACTTGGGAAAGAGACTAGAAGTCAAACCGTTGTTTAACAGTCAGTAAAATGACTAAAGGCTACATCAGCCTCCATATTCTTAGAATATCATTCTGTTGTCTGACTTTCAGTCACCCATTTTTTTGGCAATATTGGAGTCATATGGTCATGTCATGTTGGTCTGGTCAGTCTGATGTCTAGGTCTAAGTCCTTCCTAGGACAGGAAGTCTTTGTCGGGTTTCCCCTGTCATTGCCTTTCCTTCTCTTAGCCGGGTGGGTTGTTATCAGAGTTTCATTATTTTGGGTAGGTTGTAGATCCTAACCTGGCAAATATTTGTGCTCCAATCAATGTTCTTTCTCAGGCAGAGATCGAAGACTGGTATGGATCGATTCTACAGGTCTCAACGATCCTAATGCAACAAACAATGAGCAATTTGGTTAAGAAATGAGCGAGAACGAGCTCAACGGGATTTCAGAAATCATCTTCTCCGTGGCAAAATTCTACCTAAGCAGGTGATTTTCGGCAAAGAAGAATTTTACACTGTGCGGGTTTCGCACCTCTCGGGTGATTTTCCACAAAGAAGAGCTTAGCACTTTGCGGGTTTCGCACCTCTTTGGTGATTTTCTGCAAGCTTAGTTATAGTAAGGTGGGGTCGATGTATTAAAAGGGAATATTATTGCTTTAAGAGATCAAATAAAGCATGTGCTTTAAGTGGAGAACCCCTTTTCTCATTTTCCGCGAGGAGAAGCCCTTTTCTCATTTTTCGCGAAGAGAAGCCAAATTGCCAATTTCCGCCAAGGAGAAGCACTTTTCCAATTTTCCGCCAAGGAGAAGAAGATTTGGTATTTTCCGTCGGAGACATTCAGTTTGGGATTTTCTGCCAATTGCATTAGAGGCCCGAGTTCAAGATAAAGATGAGGATTCTCGATACCATTTGAGGTTGAAATCGAAACTGAATAGCATCAAACATGTGAAAAACATAAGCAGTTATTTGACCCCGAAGCCCAATGGATTCAACTTGATAATGTTGTTGGAGATAAAGAGTTTCAGATTCTATAGTGACTATTCGAGTTCTCAGATTTGAAAATTCTTTTTCTTTGCATTCTGTCTCTTTGTATTCGAAGAAGAGGGAAGGTCATTGGCTCTTAGAAGCCGTATTGTATGTAAACTCTATAAATACTGTGAAGGAAATCAATGTAACAGTCAGAAAACTGGTTATTGAAGCAGGAGTAATTCCATTTACAGAAGTTTTTTTTCCTTGTTTGTTGTTCCATTTTAGTTCATATCTGCATGTGAATAGACAGGACAGTTATATATGAAGCTACAATTATCTGCTGGATTCCATTTCATGTATATGATTGTAGTGAAAGTAATTCTATTTACCTGTCATGTATGATTCTTCTCCTATTCACCTTGATTGCATCTGAATGGAAAGTACAATTGTATATGGAACTGTAATTTTTGCTTGAATTCCATTTCATGATTAGTAGTTGCAGTCTAAGCGATTCTATTTGCTGTCTGTATATGATTCTTCTTCTGTTCTCATTAATAGAATATGCATTCTTAGAATAGATAGGTTTAGTTAGGAGGTAGTCTTCCTGGTGATCTATAATCAACATTCTATTGAAGATTGTAGATTATCTTCACATTATCCTTGCCTGAATTGTTTGTGTCTACAAGCAATTTGGTTAAATCACACAAGGAATAAACCTGATGATCGATAAAAAGACACATTCATTGCGTAAAAAACACAATCAGGGAGCTGTACCTATCAATTCAGAGGGCAGTGATAGATAACATACACTGACCCATTTGTTGGTGACATCCTTTTGTTCTCTCACCTTGGGTGCTAAAAGAGTCAGAGATTACAAAT
>MU223565.1:626705-645522 GCA_018584345.1 Thuja plicata | reverse complement strand
AGTTAGATAAATGCTCCTAACCCTGCAGGATCTTTTTGTTTTCTTTGCTAAGTGGAGTACTCTGGGAAACCTTTTATTATTCTGAATCTCCGGGAGAAATGAGTTGAAGTAACCAGCTATCCCCCTCAAAAACAGTCACCTCTCCCAACCGAGCCCCGCACCGTCATGACCCGACACCTAGGTGCTTGAAGTCCCAGAGGATTTATCTCCCCCGGACAACCTTTGCAGGCGGAGTTGGCCGATCTCTCCGGAGTCCGGTGACAACTTATGACTGTTGGCGGACCCGGTCCACAAAACCCTGTCAACACATAACTGTCATCATTCTAGAGTAATCATCAACAAAGAGAATAAAATATCTATCTCCATAATAGCTCTTTGTCCTCATAGGTCCACATAAATCAGTATGGACTATTTCTAGAATATCATCATATGTATGGGTTTTTCTTTTGAAACTAGACTTTGTTATTTTACCTTTTTGACAATTTTTGCACATGATGTTGTCTGGCTTTATCATCGTTGGTAAGCCTCTTACATTTCTTCTTCTGCTTATTTTTATCATGTTGTCAAAATTAACATGACACAATCTTTTGTGCCACAACTATATGTCTTTGTTTCTAGTCATTAAGCAAGTGGTGTTAGTATCATTCAGATAGAATAAGTTACCTTTAGTCTATTCACCGGTACCAATCCATTTTCTTGATTCATTGAAGATCTTTGCCTTCTTGTTCTCAAATGCTACTCTATGACCTGAATTATTTAGCTGAGAAACACTCAACAAATTATAATTCAATCCTTTTACCTAATAAACATTTTCACATTTAATCAGGTTATTTAACATTA
This sequence comes from Thuja plicata, assembly GCA_018584345.1. Classification (NCBI taxonomy): domain Eukaryota; kingdom Viridiplantae; phylum Streptophyta; class Pinopsida; order Cupressales; family Cupressaceae; genus Thuja; species Thuja plicata. The sequence goes on along the minus strand of MU223565.1, from coordinate 644,682 downwards.
TAGTTCCTTTACCTTCAACGGGACAAGGTGTATCATTACCCATTCTTACTGTACCACCATTATAATACTCAAAAGTATTAAAATTTTCTTTGTCACCGGTCATGTGGTGAGTGCAGCCACTATCTATAATCTAGATATCATTCTTGCTAACCTTAGATATGAGTGTAGTTTCTACATACCTTTCATCTTCATCTGAATCATCTTTCAAAGCTACAAATACCATCTTGATGTCTTCATTAGGTTTGGTGTCAGTATCTTCATCTTTGCAAGCAATTAGGCAGCTAGCCTTCTTGCCTTTATCCTTGTAGTCTTAGGTATCTCTTCTTTCTGATTGTCGGTAACTTCTATAATCTTCGTTATTACCTCTGTCAGATTTTTTCTCAAAAGATCAATCATTACCTTTGTCATCTTTTCTTGTGTTAGGACATCTTGCAGCAAAGTGTCCAATCTCCCTACAATTAAAGCATACAAGTGGTAATTTTCCTTTGTATTTACCTTTGCCTCTCTGCATTCTCCTTGCCATGAGTGCTTCTATTTCATCTAGATATTCTTCTTCACTCTCACTTTGACTATCTCTTCTAGATGTGTGTCTATGATTTGATTTGCTTATTCTCATAGAAGATTTAAATGCAGACTCTAATTTTGGTAAGACACTATTATCAAAGTTATTCATCTCAAATGAAATTAGTCTACCGATCAAACTATCAAAAGTAACTGTATTATTTGCAACTGCTCTCATTTCTTGAATAGAAAAAACTCTAATAGCATATATAGGCAATAAGGTTCTTAAGATTTTACTTACCACTATCTCCTCTTCAAGTGTACCTTCAACACCTCATATAGCATTAACTACTTATTTTATTCTTGTGTTGTACTATGTGATGTTTTCTCCTTCTTTCATTCTGAGATCATCAAATTTTCCTCTAAGGCTTTCTGCCTTGGCTCTCATAAGATTTGCATCACCGCCATCTACAAGCTTCAGTTTGTCCCACATTTTCTTTGCAGTTGTGAAATCTTTGACATCTTCAAATTCAACATCGGAGAGAGAGGAATAAAGCTCTATGACCATGCATTTGTGCTCATTCTTCACTCTTAATTGATCTACTATTAATGCTCATGTGGGAAACACATATTCAGTATCTAAGTATTGAGTAACATCATTACCAATACCTGATAAGTGGAATCTTATCCTGCTCTTCCATGAAGTAAATTTTTCTTTGTTCAACTTGGGCACATCTGATTTGTTCATCTCGTGATCTTGGATTAGGTCTTGAAACCTTCTTTCTAAGAACACAAGCTCTGATACCAATTGTTAGTAAAAATTGAGAGGGGGGGGGGGTGATCAGTGGCTTCAAAAAGTTTTCTTTATTCTAACCACCAATTCAAATAAACCTCAGATTATTATGTCCCTTACAAGATGCATGCTATGAAACACATATAATAATTAACTGTCTGCCGGTTTTCCTTTTTTGACCATATTCTCCTTGATTACCAATAAGTAGTAAAAATTATTTACCAACACTTAGTTAATATGCAGAGTATACTGATAAATCCATAAATACATATTTGAAGTGTTAAACAGTAAAGTAATAAACCATACACACATAACACATGGATTTTAACATGGAAACCCTGTTAAGGGAAAAAACCATTGGGACTGGTACCCCAAATTTTCACTCTTCTAAAGTGAGGCCTGTTAGGAGCCAACCCTGTTGAAGGTTACAAACATACTGTTAGGTGTGACCTTGTTAGAGGATTTTATACATAGAGGTTGTCACTTAGTATCGGGCAACTCGGTTTGCTACCATCCTTGAATCAACCTCCTTCTTAGACTATCAATAGGCTTTAGGAAAATCTTGTGCTACTTTCATGAATCAACCTTTTTGGCACTCCTTGGGATGTACCTCAATATATAGAAGACTGTTAAGTCCTGCTCTGTTAAGAGACTTGATGCTTCAATGATTAAACTGAAACACAATGACCTATTTCTAATCCAACTTGAATTGCAGATTTTTAGATCTATTTAAGTACATTACCTCTCTGATCAATGTATCAATCCAATTCTTTGTGCTCCACACTTTCTGCTCTATGATGCTGTGCTTCACTGTTCGTCGGTGTCTATAGAATTCTTTAGCTCTCTTTTAGCATGATTGATCAGGACTGTATGAAGTTATCCTTCATCAGTTTCTCTTAAACATCCTCTTTCTATTCACTCCCCTTAATCCCATTCATAAATGAATTAAGCTTGTCTCTTATATAGACATGATATTCACCGTTTCTTGATTCTTGGTGTGAAAAACAATCCAGCCAATCTGATTTAAAGCATAACTCCTGATTTATCTCGTAGTTATCTTCTTGCCAACTGTATAAATCTTCTTTAAATCAATCACTTAACTCTGGTCAAATAAAATAATGAAAACAACATGTTAAGCCTATCCTTAGCTCTTGCTAGCTAGATATTTTGTCATTTTCTGAACTCTCTGTTCTGTCAGTCAACTCTGCAGTTAGTCAGCGGTGACAACTGCCAGTTCTGTCGGTGTGACTCTAGTCAGCTTTGGGATCTCCATCCGTTGGGCATCATGTGATTGTGCTTCATTGGAAAACACTATCTTCTGCTCATTGGGTATCACTGTGACTTTGGTTCTTTGTCATTACCGATGGTGTGCACTCCGTCGGTGTTATCTGTCACTTAGTGAATACTTGACTTTTATGCATTGCTAAAAGTATAATCTTTGTTCCATTGATTCTCTGAAGTATTTGGCATTGTATACATGACCATATAGATGATATCAAGTTAACATCAATGACAATACAAACCATTAACTGATTTAATTTCTTGCATTATCTTCAACTTAACATTATCAAACATTTAATCAGTTACATGTTATCACTTTATGATCTGGAGACTTGGCTAAAAGCGTTGGTCACGTAGTCTCCAAATGAAATGGAATATGCTAAAATGGATTTGATACTTAGTGCAAACTATTGATTTTAAGTTATGATCTAACGGTAGTCATGTTGTCTCCTGATATAATCCATGGTTCTGAGTTAAGTTCATGAGTTAAAAATTTAAGTTTTGTCTCTAAGTCTCGTGATTAAAAGTGAGTTAAGTGAAAGAACTTGAGACTTAGCGGAAACTATTTATCAGAGTTTGCATCTAGCAACAATCAGGAAGTCTCCTGATTATAACCATTATTTAGAAATTATCATGCGACATGGAGATTCAATGGTCGCTAAGTCTCTAGATAAACCAAGGGTCAGATGTAAGATTAAATAATAGTATTATCGCCAGGTCTCTGGATGAAAATGAGTTAATTTAATGATCTAGAGATTTAGTGACAACCATTAGATGAGGATATGATCTGACGGTAGTCAAATTTTTGTGATATAAGTTTAAAAGGTCAAAAGGTATTAAGCAATTAAGAGACAAAAGGAAAATATAAGACACATGTCCAATTGTTGCTAAGTCTCATAAAGAATTAGGGTTTGTAAAGAAGATAAAGAGACTTAGCAAAAATTGTCAGAGTTGCTAAGAAAAGAGAGATCAATGGTAGTCATGTTGTCTCCATATGCAAATTAAAGAGATAGGATGACCACGTGATTAAAAGATTAACTATTTTTAGTTGCAAAGTTTCTTGATTAAACATGAGTCAAGAAAATGATCAGGCGACAGAGATTTCATAGTCGCTGAGTCTCCAGATGCAACCCAAGGTAAAAAGAACAGTTAGCAAAATGCTTTGTCATGGTGTCTCCATAAGACAAAAGTTTAAGTTAAAACATTAAGAGACATTGCAACAACCATTGATCAAATGATTAATTCTACGGTAGTCACCAAGTCTCTTGAAGGAACTGCAGTTATCAAAAACATCAAGCGACGAGGAGACCACTTAGTCCTCGAGTCGCTAGAAGCTGACCAAAGTTAAAATAAAGACTTTTCTACGGCCCCATCATGGACAGGTTCTAACCAATCAGATTGCAAGGATTTTGACAAATGGAAATGGTAGCCGCAATTTTATTTAATTCAGCCAATCAGATTTGATCTTGATTTCATTTCAAATTTTATATGGTTTTATATTCAAAAACACTCATAAAAAATTGATTTCCTGACAATTTGAATGCCACAGCTATAACCATAAATTGATGGCACAGTATGTGAAACTAATGACAGAAGTGGCTGAATGCTAAGTTTACCTGTTTGAAGAGACATCTGCCTTGAATTATCAGTTATAAATGTACTCATTCATTGTCATTTCATTTTTACCAGTTTCCAAATTCTCAGAGCACAGAGTTTATAGAGATTTTTGTATTTTCTAAAAGAAGTTGATTTTTTAGCAAATCAGTGTAGTTTTGAAAAGTTATTTAGTGATTCTGAATTTGATAGAGAGTGCAATTTGCAGTGTTTTCAATGGTTCAACTTAGAATTATAGAGGGTTTCACAGTTGGTGGTGAGGGTTTGCAAGTAGATTTGTTTCAGTATCGGTGCTAAAGGTTGAGAACAGAGCAGAATAACAAGATGAGTCAAGCACAAAGTATGGCATCCACTAGTGGAAGATGTGATGATGTCAATGATGAGTCAAAGGGAAAGAGAAATTACTCAGAGGAGTTTCTCACTTTACTGCCAGGATCAAGCCAAAATAGAAAGGTAAGTGTCAATACCTTAGTTCATCATATGGCTTACATTTGGGATGCAAAAACCCCAAGTTCCTCAGGATATTCACTGTTCAATTAATTTTTTAAGAATAGTGATTAACCCATGCCTGTCTCAAACCCTTGGACCTATGGATTAGCCAGGTTGATAGTTCCCAACATCTTTGTTGATGTTGATGTCATTTTAGAGTTTTCCAGTAGGTATGATCCCTTGACCAAGACCATTAAAAGGGATGATGAAAAACCCTTATTCACTTTGGACTGGAATACTTTCATGAAGGCTTTCAATGTATACTACCCCATGGCTACTGAGATAAATTTGAAGAGCCTAGAAAATAGATACACTAGATAATCTGGCATTGCTGCTAAAGAAATCATGGATCATCATGTCCCTAAGAAAATGAAAGCCTATATAATGCCCATGTCAGGAACAACCCCATATTTTTATAAAGATATGAAATTTTATATCAAATACATAGCATATGTATTATGCAGAGTGCTTGGAAAAGAGGCTGGGGAAGAGAAGATCACCTCATATATTCTGATGATGGTATTGGACATGTAGAGCTTCCATACCACTTCCAATTATGATTACATTTAGTATATCATAGACCAGATGCATCAAGGGTTTGTGAACATACAAAATAAGAAGGATCATCCAAGGTTTATGCATTATTCAATCCTCATGCATTTGATCCTATACTACAATTTCCTAGTAATAAATTGCTAGTTCCTACACCCACAAAGATTTCACTAGAATGAACCCAACCCTATTCAATTTTGGCTCAGAGTGTGGAATTACACTTCCAGAGAGCATGAGTTTTGTGCTTTTGAGAATTGGATAGTATATCCAATTCTTAAATGTTTAGGTGTGAATAAGACCAGGCTACCTATCAAGGTAATATAGTTGTTGAGGCCATGTCAATACCTTGAAAAATGGCGAGGAGACCATAATTGGGGAGATTTTTATTTTGAGAATAACTTCACAATAATGAGGGTTTATGCTTGCTCCTACCCTCCACACATTTTGCCATTTTATGTGCCACCAAGGATAGCTGCAATGGAGTTTATTAGGAAATTAATTTTGGTTGATAGGGAGCACTTGGCCCCACACAGGAAGGGTACTTTTACTCCCACGCAGTTCAAGATCTATAATTTCACTATTGGGAAGAGGTTGTAGACCCTGTGAATGCTTGGATGAACCATTATAGAATTAATGTGGCCTTGCATAGACATGTTGATACAAAGGGTTTTATCATGAGTGCAAGGAAATTTCTCACACCAACCATCCCCTACACGAAGGTGCACAAAAATTTTATGGAGGAGGATTTAATAAGAAACATATTAGAAGATGAGGAGGTGGATAGATAAGAAATTAAGTTCAATGAACTTATGGACCTAGAAAGGTAGGTGAAGAGAAGGGGGATGAATTTTGGAGGTTTCTACCCTAACATGCCTCATCTGAAAGGGATAGATGCAATAATTAAAAACCATACTTTCCTATGCAATTAGTTAGAGGAAGCACTGGTAAGCCCAGAGAAGGGCCACAAAGAGCATTCAGAGTCTGAGTATGATGATGATAGTGATGAGGTCTGTCCTTTGCCTATTGCTCTTCTAGATTATCAAGAAGTTTCATTATGGTAGGTAGTATAATGGGAAGAAATCATTGAACTAACAAAGGTCCTAGAGAAGGAGGTGACAAATGATCCCCCACTAAAGAGAAAAAAGGTGGAAATAGGGGAACCTTCCAAGAAGAAGAAGACAGATAGAATTGGAGCCTTGATAATGGGAGATAGGCTCTATGATCATTTGTTGAGAAAACATATCAAGGTAGGAAAGAAGCTCCAAAATAATACAGAGGAAGAGGAAGAATTTCCTCTAAGATCATGTACAGATGAGAGGTTGATGCATCAGGAGGAATCCTCAAAGATGACAGCTTCATTAAAACTAGAGAGTTCAAGGACTTCCTCATATGGAATAAGAAAAAACAAATTGGAAAATAGTTGCAATTGGAAGGTGGTTATCCAATCATCCAAGAGGCCTTACAAACATTGCAGGATTATGATCCTGAATCTGAGGAGATCACAACGGAGCAGGCAAGACAACTGGTAAAGGCCAGTGGGATATTATTTGTAGAAGGCTGAGACTTGTCTTGAGCATTTATCATAGATCAAATAAGAAGACAACCGATGTAAAATTGACATCAGAAACTCAAGTTGGAGATATGGTCAGAGGGTTTTGATATAACCCTAAATCTCAGGCACTTGCAATGTGGAGCTTAGCTCCTAAAGATCAGAAGCCAGCCTTGCTGAATGTCCAAGAGAAAATGGAGGGAAATAAGATCATTTGGACCCTCCAAAATATAGGGGATTTAAAGATATCCCAAGTGTTAACCCATTTTTCTCAGCTTAATGGAGTAAAAATAGCCCATTAACTCTCAGAGAAACTACAAAAAATTACTAGTGATATTACAAAAGATAGGGAGTTAGCACTGGTGAAGATTAAAGAACAACAAAAACTCATAGCTGAATTCACCAAACAATTACTAGAAATAATAGAGCCAACCCCTATTGAGCCCAAAGAGGTGGTGGATGTTGAAGTCCAAACAAAATATATAGGGGAGGCACTTGCTAGAACAAAGAAAGAAGTTACAGTGAAAAATAATGTGGTTATGGAAGCATTAGCTTCAATTTTGCAACATAGTATTAACACCATCAAAGATAAAATTGATGTGGTGTATGGAGATTATGGTAAGTTTCTAGGCCTACAAGAAGAGGTGGTAGGTTTTTTGACAATTTTGAATCCTTATTATGCAACTTGGTTTGGAAGAACATCACTTTTTGAGAGATTAGCATCAGTACAACCACTAAGATCAGATCTACCATAAATAGTGACTATGGTTGGTATAGAGATAGAAGAAATATGGGATAATTTATCCTTCTTCAAGGGTAAAGCCAATAAAATTGATGCTAATTTGAATATTTTTGGGGTAAGCTATAATAGATTTGTACCTCCTATTAGAACTGAGGATGATCAGATCAAACCATTAGGGTTATGAGGATCAGAGTTTGATGATGTGCTTCCCAATAAAGACATTTATGTTTCTGATCAGGGAGAGCTAGATATGGAGAGGTTCAATAAAATTTTGGATGAGGCAATAAAGGTAGAAATAGAATGCAATAAGTTCATTACAAATGTCAAAGGCATAACAGATGCCAGATGGAAAATGTAGAAGACTCAACTAGAAAATATTCAAAATTTTGAGTGGCCTAAAGAAGAAGATGTGATAGCATGGAACATCATGAAAAAGCCCAAGAAAAAGAAGCCTATCATAGTTGACTTGGATTTCATAGACAAAGAATGAAGATTCTGACATCCACAAGAGGACAAAGTACAAATCAGATTTTATTCTTTAGTTTTGTCATCCCACTGCTTGGAGTTTTCTTGTCTTTTGTCTTTTACTATGTTTTTAGGGTTAGGTTTCTTAAACCATCCTAATATTGTTGCATCCTAATCTTAAGGATTACAAGATGGTTTGAACCTATAAATAGATCAAATTGTAACATTTTTGAAGAGGGTGGTGAAATATAATTGTATGCTAGACTACAAAATTTTGTCTGAGTTTTTGAGCTTTTAGCCTCTATATGTATGAAGCAGGAATATAAATAAAATATAGTGCAACTTCTCTTCTATATTGTTGTTTTCTCTTTATTTATTGTGTATGCTCTTTTATGTTTAATCTTTAAGGCATTTTAAACATATTGGTTACAAGGTAGCTATCTAATTACTTACAAGTTTATTTCAAGGGAAGAACTAAGTTTTGTGAGTAGTTTCAGGGAGTATAACAGTATTTGAGGATTTGATATAGAAATATTGGAGTGACAGGGTGATTTGTAAGGCATCTTAACTCGAATTGCATATAGGTTGTAAGGAAATCTGTAGTATTTTTATTTACCTTTTTTGTAGATTTTCATCTTTGACTCTATAGCCCAAGGATAAGAACTGTACTAGAATCTGTCAAGTGGTTTATCATCATCCAAATAGTTTAAAATATACAAATATTTCACTTTTATAGTCAAATATATATAAATTCAAGTAATTGTATCAAGTTATACAATTCATTTTATTGATCCCTTTGAGAAAGGATTAAATAGGTTGCCCCTGCTAAATTCTGAGAATTATACAAGGAAGAAGGATGAATATGCTTAAAGAACTACTATTTGTTGTCATCATTTCAATAGTTTTCATGGTTAAACCCTGTGTTAAGTTGTTCTCAATTTTATGTAGAGTAATTTATAATGTAGTACAGTAAACAAGCAGCAAATTCGTATCCACATTTACTAATACTGTAAGACAACAATCTTATATAGGTAATACCTGTCTGGGTGTTGTGGAACATAAAAAAAAGGAGGTGATAATAGTTTCCCCAAATATTATCATAACCCTCATCAATTAGAGTTTTTTCTTGCTTGAGTCATTATTTTCAAATATTGGGAGTCATAAAGTTAATCAAAGTATTCAAGCATCTGTTGAGGGTTCAGCAAGAAAAAAATGCTAACAGATCTCACCAAGGCTCTAATACCACCTGATGCAAGGAGGGGATAGAGATGGGGCCCAGGGCTCTTTCAACTACCAAGCCAACTTCCAGACACAACAATGCAGAAGCAACTACGCAGTGAGAGAAGAAATGGAAGAGATCCTCTTCATTAATTGATCAAAATCATTACATACTGGGTTGTAAGGCCTTCCTAGTTTTAGCCATATACAATCAATTAATTACAACATATTCTTCATACATGCGAGGTCACAGACCTGGATTCTACATAATTTAATATTCAATCTTCTATCTTCTAAATTGATATAAAAATCCTATTGAAGAACACCCTAAAACTAAGAACAAGAAACAAATATATACAAGAGTACACCAAAGAGGTCAGCACTCAATTCCATAAGAGAAACCTAGCTTTAGGTCCACACAGATCCCAATGAGAGACCCCACATTAATTCAACAACAAAAATTAAATGTAGAAGTTGGAAAGATTAGGATAAACATCCTGGGAAGATGATTACCAAAAAATAGCAACCCATTGGTAAGGACAAACCCGATCATCATAAACTCGTCAATAAGAGCATACCCAAGCAACAATAACTCATTTGTAAGAGCCTACTCGAGCATCAGAAAACCCGTCGGTAAGGGGATTATCGAGATTCATCGATAATGCAAGAACCTGAGTAAAAAATGACAAACTACAAAACAAAGTAAACATATTTTTGGTTTAGAAGGATTTCCAAAGACCCAAGATACTCTTGCATCAAGAATGGTGCTCGGTTAACACTGTAGACTGTGCTCTCGGGTTACTTTGTGAATTGTGCTCTTAGTTTATACTTTGAACTATCTATTAGTGATAGTGCTTTTAATATTCACTAATATCGGTGATCATTGTGCTTATACATTTTTGGTGACCTCTGCACTTAACTATTTTGGTGACCATTGTGTTTGATTGAATGTTGTCACTTGGTGATCATGTAACTGAGAGTCCAAAAACTATTTCCTTGTATACTAATGACAAACTTATGATCCTTTAGGATTATCATCCTCCATGTGTCCAGGCATGAATATACACATCTCCTCTGAAATGTTTGTTTTCTGATATTTATATCAAGTTTAAATACTTCTTATCATATTTTGATTCAAACAACACATATTGAGACAAAATGTAGATTTTGCCAAAATGCTCAAATCGGGTATACTTAAAACAATACCAAAATTTCCCACAACTTAAAATATGCTTTATAAATTTGAAAGAAGATGTTTCTAAATTTTTTTTGGCAACATAACATCATATAAAATGGAACGTCCATGTCTACAAAGAAGATTACAACATAACTCCAAAAAATTGAGTTCAAATACATAACCGGTAGGCTCCAAAATAACATAGAAACTATCCAAAAACACTAAAATAACTCTAAAACTCAAAAAGAAACATATGAACGTCCTAATAAATTTATTTCACACACTTGGGATAGTTAGATGGCTGCAATACAATAGAAAACAAATGGAATATCACAAACCTGAATCTTTCACACAAAACTACCATTAAAACCCCGCAAACAAAGCACAAATCTGCAATCTTTAAGCACCGATGCAACCTCTAGGTAAATTTTCCTCTAAAGACCTAAAAAAATAATACATGAAAACCTTGAGCACTCTTATTTGGCATCCAGAAGATATTTTTCTCCAATGGTTTTCTAACCTCTTGAAGAAATCACCCTCCGTAGAGAAAAAATGCGTAAACTAGAATGGAAATGAGAAAAGATAAGTTGCAACTTTTATTGCTCATATTTTTTCCACCAAAATGGGCCCAAATCCCAATTCAAAAAGTTTAAAGTTTGTATGGAATTCCTCCCACATCCCTTGACAAGTGGTGGATCTCCACAAAATCCGGTCAAGTCTTCATTAGCTCCAAATTGGGATTTTCTCAATCGTGCATTTGAAATGCATTTAATTTAAAATGCCAATTCTCCAAAATCCACACTTCTTTATGAAAAATAAATAATTTAATAAATATAAATTTTATATTCCTTCATTATTTATTAAATTTATCCCAATTTCCAAACTTGACTTTTCCTGCTTGTCAACAAGCCCCAACTTACTATTTCTGGAAATTGGCCTTGCTAAAAAAATTAACTACTATAATTAGAAAGGGGCCATGAACTGTCCTCCCTCCCAAAGATTTCTTTTCATAAAGAAATGAATATTGGGATGATTGAGAATTTTTTATCCTTCCCATGTTGCATATTAAAGTGGCAATCCTTTCCATTTTAACAAGTGTTTTGTGATTCTCCTATTTCTCAATTTCTTCTCTCTAGTTTCCAAAACATTCTATGGGATCAAGATCAATTTCCCTTTAACATTAAAGGGTGGTAACTCTAGTGAAGCTATAATATATTTTCCTAACACCTTCATAAGATAAGAGATGTTTAAGATATTATGTATTATATAGTCTGGTGGAAGCTCCAACTCATAAGCTACCTCACCTATCCTTCTGATGATCTTATAGGGTCCATAAAATTTGGGCTTCAACTTTTTTGCACCACTCTTCTTTAAGGTACTTTTCTTATATGACTGCAACCTCACAAATACCAAGTCTCCCACTTTGAAAAACCTTTATGTCCTCTTCCTATCTTTATATAGTTCTTGTTGATTTTGAGCACAATGTAAGTTATCCTTAAGGGCCCTCAAGATATCTTGACTTTTTTGGACAAAATCACTAGCTGTAAGAACTCTACTACCTAGAAACAACAAGTCAAAAAAAATATATTGCATCATAGCCATAGAGAGATAGAAATGGAGATATACTGATGGATGCATGATGCAAATTATTATATCTATACTCCCCTATATGAAACCATTTGACCCAAACACCTTGTTGATTTGAAACATAGTTCCTCAAGCATCCCTCTATCAACTTGATGACTATTTTTGTTTCCTCATCCATTTGGGGGTGGTAACTAGTGCTAGGAGTGATTTTTGTACCTGTAAAGTGGAAAAGTTCCTTCCAAAAGGAGCTAAGAAACCTGATATCTCTATCACTAACAATGCTCTGTGGCAAACCATGCAATCTAAAGATCTCCTTGAAAAAAAAAATTCTACTTGGGATGCCTTAAATTTTGAAGTGATAGGGAATGAAATGAGTATATTTTGTTAATATTAAAACCACCAAAAAACAAGAAATATTTACCTTGAGATTTGGGTAATCCTATAGTGAATTTCATTGAGATGCTCTCCCACTTATGCTCGAGAATGGGAAGTGGTTGTAGCAGTCCTGTTGGAAAAAATATGCTCGCTCTTATTTTGGTGGAAAACCATACATTCCCTAATGTGTTGGAGTACATCATTTTCATACCCTTCCAAGAGAATCTCTCTTGGACCCGCCTGTATGTTTTGTAATACCCCTGATGACCAGCCAAGGGTGTATCATGTAAAGCCTTCAGTATCTTTTCTTTAACTTTCAATCCTAAAACCAATAGTATCCTTCCTTTTTAATACATCACCCCATCATTAATAGTGTATATGTCGTTATCCACCTTCCCATTCAAAATTTTAGAAGTAAAGGAATCTTTGACATATTTTGAAATTATAGAAAGTTTTCATTCAACAACAATAATGGAAAGTGTGCATAATCTGGGTTTCCTAGAAAGTGCATTAGCAACTATGTTATTTTTTCCTTTAACATACTCAATCTAAAAATAATATGCTTGCAACTTACTTACCCACCTTTGTCAAAGATCATTCAAATCCCTTTGGCTCAAAAATAATTTTAAACTATTATGATAAATCTTAACCATAAATATACCATATACCAAATACTTCTTAAATTTATCAAGTACATGCATTATGGCCAACATCTCTTTGTCATAGATAGAGTACCCCTTCTCCAATTTTTTTATCATTCTACTTTAAAAAGCTATTGGGTGTCCCCTTTTAGATAGAACAACCTCAATCCCTTCTCCAGAAACATCACATTCCACAACAAATGAAAGGGAGAATTCATAAATTGCAAGCACTGGGCATGAATACACTACCTCCTTGAGTTTATCAAATGTCTTTGGGCTTCTTCTATTTATGCAACTTGTCCCCTTTAAAAATTCCTCTCCATTGTTTTTTCTTAAACCTCTCTTGGTGCCCCATTCAACAGCCTTAAGAAAAATCTCTTTTCCATTGAACTGAAACTTAAACTCCATGGTTTGATGGTTGGTATAATAATGTCTAAAATAATGTAGCCATTGCATGACTAATACAACATCAATTTCTCTAATGCCTACAACATAAAAATCATCACATAGGTCATAATCACCTAATGTTTTTTTAAGTTGTTGAACAATTCAGATGCATGGAATATAGTGAAACTGATGCAGTCAAGGTCAGAGAGGTCTCAAAAGAGATGTCTAAACTTGCACCCAACAACAAGAACAACAATGGAAACCATAACACAACAAGATATAATCAATATCAATTCATATTCTTGCATAGCATGTAATTACATTAAATATGTTGAGCTATAAGGCCTTCTCAATTATGGCCGAGCTATAAGGCCTTCTCAATTATGGCCACATACATCAACAAATACACTAAGATCTATCATAGAGATCTTCTACAAGCTCTAGTTCACCCCCTTAACTATCCTAGACCTGTAATAGACATCAATCTGGTAGGAAAACTCAAGATAGATCTAAACTTGCCGGAGAGGTCTCAAAAGAGATGTCCAGGCTTGTAGCCAACAAGAAGAACAACAACCGAAACCACAACACAAAAAGATATAATCAATATCAATTTAGATTATTGAATAACATGCAATTAAATTAAACATACACAATTAAAACTTGAAAAATCAAGCTTAATTCATATGGATTGTGGAAATCTAATCGATTTACATTAAACATGTCAATTTGTAAGGCCTTCTTGGTTACAACCACATACATTAGAAAATACACTAAGATCTATCACAAATATCTTCTGCAAGCTCCAACTCACCCCCTTAACTAGCGTAGACCTGTAATAAACATCAATCTAGAAGGAAAACTCAAGATAGATCTAAACTTGTGCTCCCAAGACACCAAGAAATCCTCTTATTTCCTAAGCCAACAAAATACTAGCCATCCAAGGTATCCTTCACCTATTTCAGATCCGTAGACATTTACAACCTCTCTTTCACTATTTCCCCTTTTCTATTCTACCCAAACCCTCTTTTATACAAAAAAACCACAAGTTGGCTTTACAATTAAAATAAATCGACAAAACATAATTCAGCCTCAAGAACACAACACCCAACATGTTCTTCATTAGTTGGCTTCCAAAAACCATTAAATTTGTATAGGAGAGTGAACCAAATCAGATTTAGGTCCTCACACCTCCAACGGTCGATCCAAAACTTGAGGAACACAACCCCAAATTAAATGCATGATTTAGCCATCCCCAAACAATCAGAAGAACCCCGTTGGTGATCAAGGAAACCGAAACCAAGCCACTCGGTAAGAGGCACAACCTATCCAAACAACATTGAATAGGAACCACCAATAATAGCATCACTGAGCACCATCAAGCCTAGTCACTGAGTTCGTCAGTGAAGAAACACATCTTCCAACTGAAAACCTTCACCAAATGACTGAGAAACTCAGGTCTCCAACTGAGCTTGCTATTGAAAATAGAAACTGAACCAAAACATCTTTTTGGTGACACAAGATTTCCAACTATCCCAAGATTCTCCTGCATTAGACACACCAAGTAAGAATAGATATTCTCAGTAGCTCAATGAAGATTTGTGGGGATGCAACAAATGGATCTCAAACATGTCCTTCAAGTTCTCAATCGATATACCCATTACTTGGTTCTTCTTCTACTTCCTCTTTCCCCTAGCATTCTCTGATATGCCTTTAGATCTCTAAACCCAAATTTCTGCTCCAACCTCTGCAGTCATCTCAGATCTCCTTCCAATTCGCAAGTTCCTCTTTCATTCATCTTCACCTTCAAAGGAATCAAAGTAAATTTTTTCCCATCTTTCAGGGTAGTAAAGAAATTCCCTGTGCAGTCATGAATAGCCTCTCTATCATATTGCCAAGGTCTCCCAAGTAAAACATGTCGATAACTCGTCTTCACAATGTCACATTATACTTTGTCCTTATAAGAACCAGTGTGGAAACTTACCATGCAATCTTCCTTCACTTCTACTGCATGATCTTCTTGCAACCAACTTATCCTATAAGGAAAAGGATGTTTCAACTTCCTCAAACTAAGCTTACAAACCATCTCCTTAGAAACCAAGTTATCATTACTCTCTCCATCAAAAATCATATTACAACATTAACTACTATACTTAACCATAGTCTTGAACAAGTTCTTCCTCTCACAAGAATTGATTTGTTTCATGGGCAATAATGTTCTCCTAAGCAATAGACTCACACATTCCACCTCAGGTTCATTCTCTTCAACTTCAATCACCATAGAATTTCTGTGACTACCGACCTTCTTATTAGCATGGGGAAATTCAAATGACTGATGTCCTTCTTCACCATAGTTATAACATGTACCTCTAAATACACCTCTACCTACATTTCTCCTTAGTTAAACAGGTTTCAGTTCCTCTTTAACTCTTGGTTTATCCTTTACTGACTACTCTTGCTTCTCTTTCCCTTGGTAATTACCATGATGTATTCTCTTTAACATAGATTCTACCTTCAGGGCATACTGGTAAGCATCCTCAACCAAATCAATCTTCAATATACCAATCTCATCCTCGATATTGAATCTCAGATCATTAATATACCCTACCACCTTTTCCTTAGAAAGTTCTCTGTGCCCAGACAGAATAGTCAACTTGTAGAAATCCTCGGTATAGTCTTCCACAATCATCTCTTTTTGCTTTAGATTTTGTAACTTCTCAAAAAACTCAAGTTCATAGTCATCTTCATCCTACTGATTGATCTTCATCCTACCTTCTTCTTCTCTATCTCTCTGCAATTATTTTTGTTAGGAATAAAAGACAAAAATCTAACAATTACTTGCAAAAATATACCAATATTAGAAAATATAAGACCAGACAGAAGAGATCACAAGACACAAAGATTTAACGTGGTTCACCCAATCCCTAGGCTACGTCCACCAAACAACAAGTCCAATCTTTCTATTATCCAGTTATTACAATCTGATTGCAATACACAATCCCTTATAGCTCAATACCTTCATAAGAAGAAAAAAAATTACATTACATAAAACCCTAACCCTAAGCCGATTTAAACAATATTTATGCCACTTTATGGTTAGAACATGTTGGCCCACAAATTACATTACATAAAACCCTAACCCCATGCATTGCAAAAAGTGTAAAACACTTTCCTGGATAATAACCAGTCACCATAAGATAATAATCTCCCACTTGGGGACTAATCAAACTCCACATAAATCAACAATTCTCCCACTTGGAGTTTGATCCTGCAGCTAAATTGCTACCTCGTGAAGTTCACATTGGATTCAAAGTTCATGGACTCTGCTATTCTTTTAGTCTATTCAATCTAGAAGACCAACTAAAGATGAACAAGAATCAACTTCTCCCTCGTCACAACCTTTGTAAACATACCTACTGGATTATCATATATATGTATCTTTTCCATCTTTAACTACCCATCATCCAAACCTGACCAAATGAAATGGTACTACAACTGTATGTTCTTTGTCTTTGAGTGCAAATCAGAATTATTCACAAGATGAATGGCACTCTGACTGTCTGAATATAGAAAATTATTTTCCTGTGGATGTCCCAATTCTTCCATGAATAATTGAAGCCATATCATCTCCTTGGCTACCTCTGTAGCAACAACATACTATGCCTACGTAGTGGATAAAGAATTCACCTTTTGTAAGCAAGAAATCCAACTCATTGTTGTCCCATTAATAGTAAATACATAACCTATAGTACTCCGCCTAGTGTCTATATCTCTCACCAAATCTGAGTCAACATAGCCTTGAACAGTAGTAGTAGAACCCCCAAAGTGTAAACACTTATTGGATGTACCTCTCAAATATCTGAGAATCCATTTGACTATATTCCAATACTCAGTTCTAGGATGACTCATATACTTGCTAACGACTCTTACTACATGTGCAATGTCTGGCCTAGTACATGTATGTGGTAAATTTGGCCTTGTTAATCAACCATACACTTCAACATAGTCCTTCTTCACCAGATACACACAAGATTGAATATGAGATTATTCATCCTATCTGCCTGCATGATTCGGCCTAATTCCTTCTATATAGATAGGGTTTTCGAAATAGCTCTCATAATGAGAGTCTTACGACCATAGACCAATCTAGGAATGAAGGATTTTTCTCTATGAATGCAATACAATGCAAGATTATTCTAAGAAATGAAAGATGTGAGATTAATCTAAGACATGATTTTAATGCAATTATTCTAGAAATTGAAACTATCTTATTGTAATAATGAAATTACTCTATATGAGATTATCAAGAAATGTGACAATAATTCAGTATTCTAACAATGCATGAAAAATGAGTGGGTAATCTGGGGTTTTGAATGAGAAATGGGAGTTCTTTTATAGACTCAGAGATGATCAGAATAGAAACTTTCCTCTTTGAAATAAAATAGATAGAAAAGTCAGTTTAAATTAGACAGCTTTATTTATAAGAAAACAATAAATTGTTTTCCCTTTGCTTTAACTATTTTCTTTCTTTGATTTTAACTGTTTTATTTGATTTTAATTATTTTCTTTCTCTTTAAAGCACAATTAATTCAAAGATTCTATTTCTGAA
>MU223565.1:615728-626655 GCA_018584345.1 Thuja plicata | reverse complement strand
TTCTTTCTCTTTAAAGCACAATTAATTCAAAGATTCTATTTCTGAACATAAGAAATATTTTTGAGAGAATATCCAATTAATTAAATAAATATGACCTCATAATTGCTTTTTCTCAATTATCTGAATAATTGAATTCAATTATTGAAAATGAGGATATTTATTTAATAGTTAAATATTATTTAATTCCTTTTTCATGTGTCTTTAGCTAAAGAGGGTGAATTTAATTTAGTTAAAGTGCTAGGACTTTATTAATTAAATTAATTCGATCATAAGGTTTGTTTAGCCAAATATGTATTTAGGAATTAAATATGATGTATGATTAATACAGATTTAGGTTTTTTTGCATTTGACACTTACGTCGAGTAGAGTCAGTTAAAACTCAGAATTGCCTAGTACAATAGGACTTTGATGATTCAGAAGAATGACAAATGCAACAAAATTGGTTAGGGTTGCAAGATGCCAATTTTGGGGTGTTACATTTTGCCCCTCTTTGAATTGATGTGCGAGTAGCGCATTGATTCAAAGAATAGTCTGGTGCTTGAAGCACAGAAGAATAGATTTGAAATTTGATGATGCAAAAATTTTAGAGCCATCTCCAGAATAGAGCTTAACTCTCCAAAGTCTAGGTTAGGTTGCCGAGACGCCGGTCAAATAGAGTTTTCGAGGGTCATCTTCAGAACGAAGCTTGATCCTCAAGGATCCAGGTTAGAATGCCCTGATACCTAAATAGATTTGATATATTTAACAAGACTATCCTCAGAATGAGGCTCAACCTTTAGGAGTTAGGGTTAGATTGCCCCGATACCTGTCCAACAAGATAATCAATATAGATTTTAGGACTATCTCCAGAACAAAGCTTAGTCTCCCAATATCTAGGTTAGATTGCCAAGACACTGGTTAGATTGACATCTTTCACAAGGTTATCCCCAGAACAAGGCTTAACCTTTAGGAGTTAGGGTTAGGTTGCCCTGATACCTATCTCAAAAGATAGTAAATAGAGGTTTAGAATCATCTCCAGAATGAAGCTTGATTATCAGGAGTCAGGGTTAGATTGCCCTGATACCTGTCCCAAAAAGATAGTTTTTCGAGAACCATCTCCAGAATGGAGCTTGATCCTCAGGAATCTGAGTTAGATTGCCTAGATACTTAAAAGATGACAAGATGTAAGGAACAAAGATGCCCTTATTGATTATGGAGTATCTAGTTTTGACTGTGAGGTATGAAAAATTGAACATGCCCCAAGTGATGAGAACTTTCAAAAATCAGATCAGATTTCTCGAAATAGATTGAATGATGTAATCATCATGCCCCTCAGGAGTGAAATGGAAAGATGACACATCATATTGATGATGGCGAGAAAAAAAATCATAGATAGATGTTGAATCAGAGGTCAAGAAGAACTCAGAACATATTGTGGAAGAATGTGAAAGATTCATAATCAATTTTGAGCAATTTCGAGGTCTGGTTGACCAAGTTTGACTAGGGTTAACCAGGGTTGACTAGAGGTGAATTTTGAGGAAAAAAGTCAAAGATTGGAGAAAATGATGATAAAAATTGATTCTGACAAGAAAGCGATGTCAGAAAGTCAACTGCACAAGCGTCCAATCACATTGTTCCAAAAATTTTAAAATTTGATTTTGAGCTATATAGGAGTGTCAGATTTTGATATCGATCACGAAAAAGGATTCAAAGTGGTCAAATTAGGTAATGGTGAAGTTTTTGCACAAAATGGAGCACTTTGAAAAATTAGGTCAAAACCTATATAAGGACTTTGTGAGAATTTGAGCTCTGAGCAAAAGACAAAATAGTGGTCCCCTTTGACTTTGTGAGAATTGAGCTTTGAGCAAAAGACAAAATAGTTGTCCCCTACAGCATGCACCGATTCAAGTGATCGAGGAGACATAGCTGACCCGTAGCGTATGGACCTCTAGTAAGTAGTTAACAATCCCCTCTGCATTTCAAATTTTGTCAATCTCTGTCAATTTTGCTTCATTTTTTCACGTTTTTAGAATTGAGTCACGGGTCTTCGCGCAAAGAAGTAGTTTCTTCACATGAAGAAGTAGTTTCTTCATGTGCCTCGTTGGGAAATCTCACGCGAAGAAAGAGCATTTCACACCATTCGGCGAGGAATCTCGCATGAGAGAGTACCTAGTTTTGTGCGAGAAACCCTGCTAGAGGGTGTTTTCTCACGCGACTGATGATTAAAGTTTGTGCAAAAGGTCAATGTCACGCGATCCGAAAAACTTCTTCGTGCGAAAGAGAACTTCTTTGTGGGAAAATCTGCTTCTTCACATGGACAAAAGTGGTCAAAAGGAACATGAAATCAGTCTGTGTTGTGTCCAATAGATTTTTCATCAGCAGTGTTACTGTCTATAGGATGTCTTGAATGCTTTATTATCTCATGATACTTTGATTATCTCAGATTACTGACCATGCTCTATTGTTTGTATGTCTTGCAGGTTGACTTTCCAGACATTGCATTCAGATCGCACCACCTGGCCATTAGCAGATTGGTATCACTATTGGATGATTTTGAGATAGTGCATATAGGTACTTTGGGATTGAGCTCACTATGTGATGTACCCAAGATTTGGATAAATGATAGATTGCTAGGAGCCTTGGTTGAGCGTTTCCATTCGGAAATGAACACTTTTCATTTACCACAGGGGGAGATGACTATTACTCTCGAGGACATATACTGGATCCTGAGGATAAAATTTCATGGTGTCCAAGTAGAGTATGAGACACAGCCCAGGTTGGGGACCACAACAGTGAGGGAGGTCTTTCAGAATGACCTTGTTATGGGTAGGGCGATCCCGTGGGAGGACCTGATTAGTGAGTATGGTCTGACCCATAGGTTACCAGTGGTTCTAGCATGCTTCCTTGGGTACTACCTGATGCTGAATCATGGACAACATGGTCTAGAGTGTGGCTGGGGTAGGATGTTGCAATTGATGCTAGCATGACCTTGACATTACAGATGGGGTCAGTGTATGTTAGCACACATGTACCATGAGATGCATGAGATCACTTACTGAGAGGCGAAGAGCATTGAAGCAGCAGTATTTGTTTTACAAGTATGGGCCTGGGAGCATCTTCCCGTTACTAGGTCAATATGTGAGGATATGAGGCAGCCATTAGAGCCTTATATTTACTGATACAGGGGCATGATTACCCAGCCCGTGCTAGGTAAGGTTGATTAGTGGCGAGCTTAGCTCAACGATTTAGCTACAATGATTTGGAGGCCATAGAGACTTACAGAGGCCTGGGCTGACGCGGCAGAGAAACTGAGTCATATGTTCTATTCATGTGCAATGATAGGTCACACCATTATTGTTATCGAGATATTCCCACAGAAGTGGGTATGGCGGCAATTTGGTCACCCGCAGGACATCTCGTAGGAGTACATAGCATATGCAATATTTACTGATGAGGTTCAGAGGGGATGGCTTACAAAGCTAGACCAGGGCCATACTATTATAGATATCTGCGCATTGGCCCCAGTTCAGTGGGACTATCTCTGAGATATGGCAGATGGCGGCGTGACTGCCGAGTATAAAGAGCACTTTGTGACCCACCCCTTTCCTAGATTCACAGATCCAGTAGGCATAGCAGGCCAAGGGCATGTGGTACCTCCATAGGTCATACAACCATAGGTGGTACAATAGATGTAGATGCCCCCACCACAGTAGAGGGCACAACTGGGATTACAGCAGGTTCCCCGACCTCAGATCGTATAGGTAGATATCCCCGCATGACATATGGGGATGGACTTAGGGGCTAGCGGTAGTGGTAGCACTAGGCAGTTGCAGAGATAGACTGTAGAGAAGATAGCTGAGGAGTAGCAGGTACCCCCATAGGAGGAGGTACAATAGGATGATCCTATGCAGGATGATCAGCCGGTGCAGGACATAGCACAGGATCCACATCGACAGTCCTGAGAGAGAGTTCGACAGCTCACGAGACAGGTTGGAGACTTGACCATACAGCTGGCCATTTGAGATGCATGACTATTGGACAAAGATCGAGAGATACAAGATCTCTGAGAGTAGCTCTAGGCATCTCAGGAAGATATTTTCCACCAGACGGCTCAAGCGGTGTATTACTATGTGTCGTATATAGGGGCGGTGCCTGATGAGGCATCCCAGGTGGCAAGATTCTCCACCTATGCTAGAGGGTTAGAGGGAGCATAGATGACACATCCACTAGATAGGGCCCCACCTCCACCTCCTCTAGGTGATGAGGGAAAGGGCTAGAGTTAGGACTTTTGATAGATAGATAGATGAGATCATAGGATATATCTGATGCATTGGCATCCTTGTATTTATATCACCATTTTGAGATAGATCGTGCTCAAGTAGCACCATTTGCATTTTTATCGACACATTAGATATATATATACAAGCTCATCTTTTGGTATCATTACATGTGTCATATTGTCTTCTATGAGATGTATCCTATATGCTTAGATGGTTAGATGATTAGAATGTATGCAAATGTATGAACATGTTGTAAATATATGGAGATGTATGAAATCCACATGTATGTATATATGGATGTAGATGATATATGTAAATGCAATTATGAATGAGAATATGAAAACGTAATGTGTAGATGATAATAAGTTATGAATATGCAATGTGTATGGTACTAGCATCTCATGTAGGATGATAAATGCTAACCAAAAGAACATGTGAAGAATCGAGAGCGAGGGTCGAACACTTGTACAATCATGATGAAACTAGAATAGTGAAGAAGAACTCCTCAATGTATGAACCCAGAAGAATGCAATGAAGAGAAAACTGAATTACTACCACAATGCAAGTCTAGAATGAAAATGCAATCCTATGCTAGATGCAATATGAAAGTGCAATTCTAGGACATGGTTGTGATACCCATCGTAAAATCATCATCATTGAGCATTTTTGTTGGAACAAAGAAGTTGATACAACCCTCATTGGTGCCACAATGCAACCATAAGGATATGAATATGACTCACACCGGATAAAATGTAGGAAACAAACATAAGAACCAGGGCACAAAAGCTAAGATGACCTGAACATTGTTTCTAGTTAATGTTGCAAGAGTACACCAGTGTCAAGGAATTCAAAGCCAAGATAACCATGAGTGTGATCATACGTAAACAAACAAATCAATAACAAACAAAGTAATAAAAAACAGAGCAATAACAGGCAAGGAGATAGTACTGACCTCACCATGGCGTACAAATAAACAAGATTGAGGGTTGTGAGGCTGTTCCACCTTAGTGCGGGAGCTCTTATCACATACACCCTGTTTATTTGACATTGCTGGACCATCAGGACTACACCAAAAAGTAGTAGACAAAGAAAATATCAATGAAATCCATGAGAATAGACAACATACAAAGAGATATTTAGTCATAGCTCAGCCAGTTTTAAAATTTTTGAATGTGTTCATGTTTAGAGGTGTTAAAAAACACCGTTGTGCTTGTGAGTGCATTGTGTTTGAATGTTATCGATAGATGTTTACGTTTGAGATGTCCAAAGGTAATGTTAAAAAACACTGTTTATGGTGGTGTTGAAAAACACCAGTTTGTGTCAGTAGCGAGTTGTCCTTGAGAAATGAGAAGATTACTGACTCAGGTGTAAACCAAATATGTGATCAAATGGGGGACCCATGCCCCCAAGTAATGATGATTGACTTGACATATGTTATGAGGACAAACTAGATTTGGATGCCCCCAGGCGTATGGTGCTGAATCAGTGTCAAGTCAAGAGGGTTTGCAAAGGAACCAAAGTGTCACAAAAGTGATCGAAAGATATATACAAACTAAAGCATAGAATCATCAAGACTGAGTATCGATAGATGGAGCATTTGAGTATAACTCCAACTAGAACAAATGTGAGCAATCTCGATAGAATAGCGATAGTAGGCAGACACAGTGAGAACCACTGGTGACCAATGCGAGAGAGATGCTCAAATGAAGTGATCATAGTATAAGCTAGACATCAGTAGGCAGACACAGTGAGAACCACTGGTGATTGATGTGAAGAATATCTTTAAAAGATAATAGGACATTTCCTCCTACATTAGGAGGGTTTCCCCGAGAGTATGACCAGTTTCAATCCATGTGAGTTGGTGTCTTGATAGGAACTGAAAGCAAATGAAAGTAGGAAAGCAGTAATGCATGAAAGCAAATGCATGAAGCCAAGTGGTGTTGCAATAGATATAGCATTGTGGAACAAGAGGTTCCTGTTTACCAGGTTTTCACCTTTTTGGTAGAAATTCTTTTTTTGCTACCATGATGCCTATTTTCCAGGTTTTCAACAATGACACCTTTTTTCTTTTTCTCTATTTTTGTATTTTTCAATTTTAAATTTTTTTTCTTTTTTTTTTTAATATATGATTTTTTTGGAGATACATCAAAGTGCCTATGCTAGGTTTTCACTAAGATGGTCATTTTTTCAGGACTTTAGTATATACATGAGCACACTGAAGATGTCTCAACTGTAGAACTGCTTTAGATGAAGAGCGTTGATGGGCTCTTTAAGTTGTTCTCCTTCAGTAGTAGAAAGTTGATAGGTACCAGACCCAAACACTACAGTAACAACATACGGACCAAGCCAATTTGGTTCAAACTTCCCTTTCTAGACCCAGTGTTGTTGATTCTTAGGGTTCTCCCTTAGAACGAGGTCACCTGCTTGGAAATCCCTTAGTTGAACTTTCTTGTTATAGCTCTTGGACATCCTCTTCTGGTATGCTCTAAGGTGATCGAATTCCACTTGGCGACGTTCATCAAGTAATTCTAGCTCTTGTAGCCAAGATATTCTGTTATCTTCATCAGTAATGAGGCCTTTCAGAGAGACTCACAAAGAAGGAATCTCAACCTCAATTGGTAGCACGACATCTGCTCCATAAACCAAAGCATAGGGTGTAGCCCCTATTAGTGTTCTTATGCTGGTCCTGTATTCCCAGAGAGCTGGATTGATCTAGAGATGCCAATCTCGTCCAGATTTATGCACTGTGTGATGCAGGATTTTAAGGATTTTTTTGTTGGATGCTTCTGCCTGTCCATTACCCTGAGGATAATAGATGGAAGACCAATGTTGAGTAATTTTAAACTTAGAGCATAGCTCTGTCAAATCCTTGTTTTTAAATTGTCCCCCATTATTAGTGATAATTGCTAAGGGTACCCCATGCCTGCAGATGATGTAATTGAGAATGAACATAGCTACTGTTTTGCCATTGGCAACGGTGAGAGGGACTACCTCCACCCACTTAGTAAAATAGTCAGTAGCCGTGATAATGAACTTATGTCCATTTGAGGACGAGGGGCAAATCTGACCCACTAAGTCAAAGGCCCATTGTTGAAATGGCCAGAAAGTAATGAATGGAATAAGCTCCTTGGCTGGAGCATGAATCAGATTACCGTGTAGTTGACATTGTTTACAATATTTAGCAAATTGTGTAGCTTCTTTTTCCATATCTGGCCAATAGTAACCAGCTCTAATAAGTTTATAGGCCAATGTTAAGCCATTAGAGTGTGACCCACAAATGCCTTCATGCACCTCTACTAATGCTCGTTTGGATTCATCAGGCTCTAAACACGTAAGGAGGGTACCGTCTAGACCATGTCTATACAAGTCATTAGCGATGATGATGAACTGTGAAGCACTGCAAATTAAGTGACGTTTCTCATTTCGGGAGTAAGTGTCCAGAACAATCTGGTCACGAAGGTAAGAAAAGATGTGATGGTAGCGGGATGAGTCATGTTTGATAACAAAATAGATCATCCAGGAATTAGGGGAGTCATAGGCTGGGTAGCACAACATCTCCACTAGGAATTCATGTCTAAAATCATTTTCAGACATCTGTAGCATGGAGGAAAGAGTAGCCATGGCATCTGCTACTTTATTATCTTCCCTTGGAACCTGTTGAAATGTGATGTGAGTAAAATACTTTTTAAGATCATCAACCAACCATTTATAAGGTACCAACTTGTCATCCCTTGTCTGATATATATCATTTACTTGATTGATGACTAACTGTGAATCTCCAAGAACATTGAGTTTGTCTACTCGCCACTCAAGGGCGATCTTCATACCATTGATTAGGGCTTCGTACTCAAC
The DNA here is from genome assembly GCA_018584345.1 of Thuja plicata. Lineage (NCBI taxonomy): Eukaryota > Viridiplantae > Streptophyta > Pinopsida > Cupressales > Cupressaceae > Thuja > Thuja plicata. The sequence continues at coordinate 618,544 of MU223565.1, read as the reverse complement.
AATGTTGTTTGTACAAGGAAACAACATCTTATATGCTTTTGGTAAAGAGTACCTTTGAGGTGTAATGAACAGTATCCCAACACCTGACCCCTGTTGGGTAAATGAACCATCAAAAAAGATAGTCCATGATCAATGTGTAAGAAGTAATATGGAATAATCTGGAAATTCAATATGCAATGGTTGATGATCTACTAGAGGTGCTTCTACCAATTGATCTGCTATTTCCTATGCCTTAATGGATTTCCTTTCAACATATTCAATATCAAATTCATTGAGAAGCATGACCCATTTAGCTAGTCTACCTGTGAGGGTAGCTTTACTGAGCAAATATTTCAGAGGATCAATTTTAGCAATTAGATGTGTAGTATGAGCCAGCATATAGTGCCACATTTTTTGTGAAGCAAATACCACTGCAAGGCAAGCCTTCTCTATAGCAAAGTATTTTGTTTCATATGAGACCAGAGTTTGACTAATGTAATAGATAGCCCTTTCTTTGTTGTGTTTATCTTCTTGAGCCAATAAGATACCCAATGATGTATCCGTAGCTGATATGTAAAGTATAAGTGGCTTCCCATGAATAGGGGGCATCAAGATTGGTGGGTTTGCAATATATTATTTGATTTATGTGAACCCTTCATCACATACTTTGTTCCACTGATAAACCACACCCTTGTACAAAGTCTTGGTTAATGGTTGTGACTTGTCCGCCAGTTAAGAGATAAAACGCTGGATAGACCGCAGTCAGCCTTGAAGCCCTCTCATTTATCTGATATTTTTTGGTGGTGACATTTCCATGATAACTTGTACTTTTGCAGGATCTACTTCAATGCCTTTGGCAGAGATGATATAGCCAAGCAATTTTCTAGATGTTACACCAAATGCGCATTTCTTAGGATTGAGTCTCAGACTGAATTGTTCCATACGATCTAGTATAGGACCTAGATCGGCAAGATGCCTCTTTTGGTGCATGCTCTTAGCTAAAGTGTCATCCACATAATCTTCCGTTGTTTTATGCATCATGTCATGAAATATGGTGGTAATAGCTCTCTGATATGTAGCACTGACATTTTTGAGTCCAAAGCGCATGACATTCCAACAGAAGGTGCCCCAGGCACATGTGAAGGTTGTTTTCTCTTGGTCCTCTGGCACAATTTTTATCTGGTTGTAGCTAGAGAAACCATCCATTAGTGAGTATATTTCATACCCAGCTGTCATATCTATGATCATATCAATATTAGGAAAGGGAAAATTATCCTTAGGACATGCCAAATTCAAGCCTCTGAAGTCTATGCAGACTTGTATAGATTTATCATGTTTTGATACCGGAACGATATTAGAGGTCCACTCTGCATAATCAATCACTCCGATAAACAATTCCTTAAGAAGTTTCTCCAATTAAGCTTTGACAAGTAGAGCTACACGTGGATGCATTTTGCAAAGCTTCTGCTTGACGGGCTTAACACCTAGTGCAATGGACAAATGGTGCATGATTAGATTAGGGTCTAAACCTGACATGTCTAAATATTTCCATACAAAGTTTATCTTTTTGCTTCTGAAGAATGTAGTGAATTCCTCTCTCTCTACCTCTGATAGTGATTATGCCAAGTGAATAATCTGAGGTTCTACCTCTATACCCAAGTTGATAGGTTGAGTTGGTTCAATAAGCATAGATGATCTTTCTTGGAAATGACTTGGAAGTGCATCAAGTATCTCATCCTTGGGTGCCTCAAAGAGGTTTTCACCCTTGGATACATCTTTTATTTTGACTATTTTAGGCTCTGATACTGCCACAATATGGTTTTCACCATCAGAGTGCCTATTTTTTCTTCTTTTTATTTTGTGACTAAGATACTTGATGTCAGCCTCGGTCATATTGACACTTTCTTTGCTAGTGGAGGATGTCACAGGTTCGATAGCGTGTAGGTAACAGGAAAGAGCGTAAACATTCTGGAACATAAGGACTTCATTAGATGGGGAGGTAGAGTTCCAGTCTATAAGCTCAGGATGGAAAAGTGAAAGAGGAGTGACGGGTTCAAGTGTGTTCATGGTATAATCATCAAAGGCATGGACAAGCAAGTCGAGACCTAAAGCGATCTCATCCAGAGGTATAGTCAAATTCCTTTGATTCCTAGCAACTGTAGTAGATGACATGTTAACATCTAGGGAGTCAAACTCATGTGCCCCTACACTAGACTGTTCACCTACTTCGAGAAGGTTTTCATATGCATTAGTTGTATCTATATCTCTATCAGAAGTGGCATATGAAAAGCTGTCAAACTCATATTCATGGGAGTCTATTTCATCATTAGGTCTCATGTCAAGGACATGAGTGAAATCAAAACTTTGTCCCCAGTTGGGATGAGTTCTACCTAGAACCCCAGCTATGGTCAGATGAGCACCTATTGTGATGCCCAAAATTTTGGGTCAAAACACAACCAACAAATTTTTTTTTTTAAAAGTGAAAAGTTCCACGTTGAAGTTGCGGAAAAGGGGATTCAATGACGTGGTCACAAAAGACTCTGGCGATCATCCTCAACAATGTTGAAACCATATGATGCTGGATGGTATCGAAGAAGATCGTTGATCATCTTCTCGATCAATATCGTCAAACATCGATCTAAAAATCTTATAGGTTATCTAGGAGGAATTGAATGTTACAGTTTACGCCATTCTAAAAATAGGTTAATCATATCCCAAAAGGGTACATATCAAGCCAATATGGTTCAATAATTGTGTAGTCTATTTAAGGAAATAATGAATATAAAATTTAATTTGACGTTTATATCAATATTCATTTTTTCAAATGAATAAATATT
>MU223565.1:534119-573634 GCA_018584345.1 Thuja plicata | reverse complement strand
GTTATGTGTTTATTTCATAAACATGGTTTGCATGTATGTTATTAAATTAGTAAATGTTCATGTTATCAAGTCATGTCTAATGTTTTAATTTAATGTGCCAAATTTGGCAAGTGTTGTAATTTATTATTGACATGGCTATTAAAGGGAAACCAAGGTAAGTCAAGGGTTAACTAAGGTCATCTTTGAGTAGTACCCATGCTTACCCCAAGGTTAGAAGTTTCTAGAATTTCTTTGACTTAGAATTTCGTCGGTTAACTTCAGGGTGAGTTTTAGAGGGTCTTTTGGACTCCTAGGGGGTAACCGGGGTCAGTTTTAGTCACCCAACTTGGTACCCTAGGGGTTAGGGGTCATTTTCTATTATTAATGAGCCTCTAAACTTATTTATTACTCCCTTAAAGTGTCATTTTCATCTTTGAGCGAATTTGGAAGAGGAGTGTGACTTTGGTTAACCTCACTCTCTCTTCTACCCATGTTTCATCTGACTTCACCCTTGGAGGGTTAGAAAGTGGTTTGGTTAAGGATTGGTTAGAGTTACTTTAACCTCGGGTTAAACCTTTCTCATGTTGGAGGTTTGCCTATTTAGGGGAGATTTTAGGATGAGTTGAGTGTTCACCCACTGTCTACCCTTAGAGACAGAATCCAGTTTGAAGGAGCCTTTGGAGAAGGAAGCTTAGGAAGGATAGCTCAACACCAGCCCTCTTTATTCTATTGCTTGGATCAAGGTTGGAATTATTTTAAAAGTTTTTGTTTATGTTATGTGTGTTCTTGAGCTCAAGGACTCCATTAATGGAGTTTTATGGTTTTCTTGAAACTTTTATTTTGTTGGAAATTTTCTTTTTGTTTCTCAATGTGTTTACTATGTGTTTGATTTTCGAATGGGTCTTCAAGGTACACTCACCCTTGGGAGGGAAGAGTATCCTTTGAGGGGTAGTGGAAATGATTCCTGTTAAGTGTAGAGTCTCCCATATGTGGAGGGATAAACTTGGGGTAACATGATACCCATGAAGCCAAGATGGGCCTGAGGGCATTTAGGAGGTATAAGGAGGTCATTTAGGATAGCATCTTATAAAGATGGTCCTTAGCAAGTCCATGTGTGGCTTGTGTATTTTAATTGTAATCTTGGCTTTCTCCTTCAGTGAGGTCTACCACTACCCCTATTTCTGGAATGTCTCTTGGAGATACTTCCTCATGTACAACCTGTTGTTGGGAAGTCTTCGTGTGTTAGAAGTCTCTTTTCTATGTTCTGCTTGTTGAATGTTCTGTTTGTAGCCCGTTCCAGATTGGATCCCCAAGCTCGGGGGTGGCCTTGTAAAGGCCTAGGTTGGGTGAGCCTCCATGGTCAACCTCATTCTATCTTGTTTCAGGTACTTGATGGATATCGAAGATGCATGATACCCTTATGTGGGAAAGAGCATGACCGAAAAGATTTTCAGATTTTAACTTATAATTTATTGGGAAACCTTCAGTGTTGCTATTTTGGTATTAAGACCATTTTGCAGTTGTAGACGTATATTATTGTAAATTTCTTACCATATTTTAACATGGAGGTTCAATAGAAATTTAATTTGTTAAGTGCCAACGCTTCCTATTGTATATTAAGTTTGGAGTTCCTTGAAATGTCACTGTTGTTTTGTGCATAACAAATAGATCCGTGTTTTAATTTTGTAAGTGTTTTTGAGTAAATAGAAATGAGAAATTAATACCTTCCTCTCATTTAAATATTTTTTTTATATAAAATCTGGAAAATTTAGTCAAAAAAAATTTGGCTCGAAATCGATATTTTATCTTGCCATTAGATTGAGCATGAATTATCAAAAGTTACCATGTGATTTTTTTTAAATTTTTTTTTATTTAATGCTCACTATTTTAGATTATACAGAGATTTTATTTCATTTTTCACCAGTAAAATAAAAATAGATTTTTATATTATACAAGTTAGTTTTTTTTTATATATTTTAATGCAACTCCTTTACTCTAAAGTTATTTAAATTAAATAAATATATTAATGTTAACGTTAAAGCGCATGGCACTGTGTGCATAAGTTATTTTTTTTAAAAAATAAAAAAATAAATTTGTTTTTGTCGGGGGGGCCGAAGCCCTAACCCCTGCGGCCTGTAACTTTCACGGGTGGCTCAGCAGGGAGGGCTGAACCCTACCCCGCCGCCCCTCTGTGTAAAGGGAGGGGCGGGGAGGGCCGACCACCCCCGCCACCCGTCGCTCCGTCCCCTGCCGTTACCCCCCTTGCCTCGCTTTTTCCACCGCGGTGGGTGGTGTCGCCGCCTCTGCTGCCACCATCCCACGCGCCCCCTTCCATCAGCGCTGCCATCCTTCCAATCCGCCGCTCCCACTGTGTTATCTGTGCGCACTTCCAGTCTCTCTTTTTTTTTAATATATGTATTTTACTAATGTTGCTTCGCGCCCCAATGTTTTATGTGGCGATTTTTCTTTTTTGTGTGATCATTAAATTTTAGATTTGATTTACATTTTAGAATTAGATTTGTTTTAAGATATTTAAAAATAGAATTAATAAAATGATAATTTAAAATTAGATTTGATTAAGATATTTTTAAGATTAGAATTATTTTATTTTAGATTTGGTTAGTTTATATGTATGAATGTTATGGTTGTAGATAAGGTTTTTTATTAGATCATTTTATTGATTTCTGTTAGTATAGTTTTAGTTTAAGATGGGATATGGTATCTAGAATATTTATTTAATTTAAATGGTTAAGCAAATGATTTATTTAAAAAAGTTATAGTGTATTATGTTACATATTATTAAAATTAATGTTAGAATATATTTTTTTTTAATCTTTGAAGACACTGGTAACTCGAGATAAATAAAAGATTAAAAATTTAAGATCTATTTAGATTATTGATTTAATATCAAATAATTAATAATTTAGATAACTTCCTTTATTTATTATCGGGGGGTCATATCACCCCCTTAGCTTCGCGATATACACCTTTTAGGGGCATTATCGCTACCTTTGACTGTTCTCGAGCACGGTTGACTTTTGGTCAACCATGGTCAAACTTTGTCTGATACTCTCGTTATTGGAACCCAGTACTCCTTGCGGCCTCTGGTACCTTAGATTTCAGTTTCATGCCTTTTGGAGATAGTTGACTTTTTGGTCAACATGGGTTGACTTTTTAGTCGACCGTCTCATTTTGCGTACCTTCGACTTCCCTAGCGCATAGTAGGCCCTAGAGACCCTTCCTCACATATTTCAAGTCACAGTTGACTGTTAGTCAAACCATCTCGATTTGCGTGCATGACTCTTCCTTTGGGTTTAAGCGAACCCTTGTTGTACCATTCACCCTTTTAGTGTACAGTAGACTTTGGGTCAACTCTAGTTGACTTTTGGACAACTTTTTTGATTTGCGTGCAATTCCAGTTTAGGACTTTAGACATCCTTTAGGATAGCTGTGAAAGCTATTCCTCTCCTTGAGACCTTTATCTGGTTTTGTTTATCCTTTTGCACCGTTTTGCGTGCATGTGTTACCCTTGTGTTGTTTTAGTATCCCGTTTTCATGTGTTATTTAAAAAAATTTGTTCGTGTGTTTTTGCCCAACTTTTGGGCATGACATGTGGATTCTTTGGAACTATTTTTTGCCTATGAATAACATTAGAGGAACAATAATCTTCAAATTATTTTCTGCAATACTCACCACCATTGTCAAATCTGAGACATTTTAGTCTTTTACCTGTCTCATTCTCAACCAATCTTTTCCATTTCTAAAAAGTTTCAAACACATCATATTTCTTCCTAAGGAAATAAATATATACTTTCCTAGTTGCATCATCAATGAAAGTAACATAATACAGAGAGCCACCAAGCGAAGATACATGATCTGGCCCCATACATCTATATGCACAAGCTTTAATTTAACATATTTATTTTCCTTCCCACCCTTCAAGAAGCTAACTCTATTTTGTTTCCCATATACACAACTTTCATATAAATCCACATTTACACATTTTAGACCTGGTAAAATTTTCTTTGAATGAAGTAATTTCATACCTTTTTCACTCATGTGCCCAAGTCTGGTGTGCCAGAGTGTTGTTTCTGTATCCACGGTGACTATTTTGTGTTCAACCTACTCAACTGCAACAACTGCTCCTGAACATTCATTTTTCTCTGTAACAATTAAAGCAGAAGGAACAATATTACCTATACAAAGATATAAGGTGCCTACTTTCACACCTTTTTCTACTACTAAGGAACCTTTTAAAACCTTCCAATTTTTATCATTAAAAGTAATTGTGCAAACCTCATCACCTAGTTGCCTTGCTAAAATTAAATTTCTACTCAGCCTTGGAACATGTCTTACCTCTTGTAGTAGCCAATGATTCCCATTCTACAACTTAATATTAATTCTTCCTTTCCCAAAAATTTGACAGGGCTCATTATCTCCAAAATAAAGTAGCACAAAATCACCTTGGACATAATCAATAAAATAAATCCTATGGGGTGTAGCATGAAAAGAAGCCCTTGAATCTAGAACCCTTGAATACTCATCATTTTCAAGGGAAAGGACCAAAACATCATCTTTAGATTTGTTACTTACCACATTTTCCTCCTTATTGCCTTCTTGTTTGTCTCCTTCTTTATTCTTCCGAGACTAACAATATTTCTTCTTATGACCTGGTTTTCCATAGTACTAGCACTCATTAGGTCCTCTTTATTGAGACTTCTTTCCCTTTTAAATCCCTTGTGATTTCCCATGATTGCCAGAGTTGTTTCATCTATCTCTTTTTCTACCTCTGCTTTTTGCATTCAAAACACTAGCTGATGTAGGTCCACTCGAGCTTTTCCTATGAATTTCCTCGCTTAGAATAACACCAACAACATCATCAAATTTTAGGGTGTTTGTATTAGAAACAAAACTACTAACAACCATTATCAAGATATTCTAGCTTTTTGGCAAAGAACACAAAATCAAGAGAGCCCTAATTTCTTCATTGAAATTTATATTCACATAGGATAATTGACTAGTAACTGTATTAAACTCATTTAAATGATTAGCCATTTACCCACCTTCTACCATCTTCATAGTAAATAAATGCTTCATAAGAAATACCTTATTCAAAGTTGAAAGGTTTTTCATACAACTTTTCTAGGGTTTCCATCAACTCTTCAGTTGTCTTTGATTTTGTAATATTAAACAACACTGATTGAGCCAGGCATAAGTGAATTCTGCCCAGTTCCTTTCTATCTAGAATATCCCAATCTTCCTGAGACATAGTTGCCTCTTTCTTTCTTTCTCCTCCCAATGGTTGTCACAAATCCTTCCCATAGAGATAATCATCCATCTGCATTTTCCATAACTAAAAGTTCTGTCCATTAAAATTCTCAACCTTCAACTTACCCTCATCTGCCATAACTCCCACTTGACCATGAGACTCCCACTCAAATGTTAGACCTTCCTATAGAGGATAACTGAAAATGACCTTTCTCTGATACCACTTGTTAGGAATAAAATATAGCAATCTAACAATTACTTGCAGAAATATAACCAATATTAGAAAATATAAGACCAAACAGAAGAGAACACAAGAACCAAAGATTTAACATGGTTCACCCTATCCCTGGGCTACATCCACCAAAAATAAATTCCCATCTTTCAATTATCCAGTGATTACAATCTGATCACAATACGCAATCCCTTACAGCTCAATACCGTCGTAAGAAGCAAAAACATTACATTACATAAAACTCTAACCCTAAGATGATTTATACAATATTTATGCCACTTTAGGGTTAGAACATGTTAGCCCACAAATTACATTACATAAAACCCTAATCCCAAATCCCACACATTGCAGAAAGTGTAAAACACTTTCCTCCATAATACTTTCCTGATCAGTCACCACAATATAACAATTTCCACCAAAGAGCAGCATGTCCTTTTAACTTAGTCCATGCTATCCTTACTCTAAGTGGATCTCCAATGTCATCCAGCTCAAATTATTCTTGTAACTCACTGATCCAATCAATCAAATCCTTGGGTCTCAATGTACCTGAGAAATTGGAGACCTCCATTCAGTAACTTGTACCTAGTTGAGAAATAGATCTCTGCAACCAATTAGTTCTATCTTTAGTAGATCTCTCTATCTGATTGACTCTATCATCTCCACTAGATCCAACAACCTCAAAGTTTTCAGTATCCTCTTCATAAGCTTCTTATTTTCTAGGTCCTCTCTGCAATCTAGCAACAACATTTATGATTCCCTCCATGACTTCATTGCTCAATTCATCCATCTCATTACAGATCTCATCTTGCAAATCCTCTTTCATCTAATCAATTATCCTAGGGTTTATTCTTCAAGGAGGCATCTTCAAAAAAATTAGTGCAACTACCTCTGATCGAAGATCCGTTCACCAAGGAGATACCAACAATCACAACCCTCTACAACAAATCCAAGTTCTGAACATGAATTTGCAAACACCACCAACATCAAATCAACTCTAATACCACTTGATTTAGTCAAGGATGAAGAGGTCTTAAAAGAGATGTCCAGAATTGCAGACAACAATAATAACAACAATGAAAACCACAACAAAACAAGATATAATCAATATCAATTCAAATTCTTGAATAACATGCAGTTACATTAAACATGCCAAGCTATAAGGCCTTCTCGTTTACAACCACATACATCACAAAATACACTAAGATCTATCATAGAGATCTTCTGCAAGCTCTAACTCACCCCCTTAACTAGCCCAAACCTGTAACAGATATCAATCTGGCAGGAAAACTCAAGATATATCTAAACTTGTGCTCACAAGCCACCAAACAATCCTCTTGTTTCCTAAGCCAACAAGCTACTAGCCATCCAAGGTATCTTTCACCTAGTTCATATCCACAGACCTTTACAATCACTCTTTCAATGCTTCCCCTTTTCTATTCTATACCCAAACCCTCTTTTATACAAAACATCCACAAGTCGGCTTTGCAATTAAAATAAATCAACAAAACATAGGTTGGCATCAAGAACACAACACCCAATGTGTTCTTTATTAGTCATGTTCCAACAACCATTAAATTTGCATAGGAGAATGAAACAAATTAGATTTAGATTCTCACACCTCCAATGTTTGATCCAAAACTTGAGGAACACAACCCAAAATTAAATGCACAAGTTGACCATCCCCAAACAATCAGCAGAACCCCGTCGGTGATCAAGGAGACTGAAACCAAGCCACTCGGTGAGAGGCACAATCGAGATGAACACCACCGAATAGACACCACCAATAAAAGCATCATTGATCACCACCAAGCCTAGTCACTGAGTCCTTTGATGAAGCAACACATCTTCCAATCGAAAACTACCACCAAATGACCAAGAAACTTAGGTCTCCAACCGAGCTTTCTATCAAAAACCAAAACCAAACCAAAACATCTTTTTGGTGACATAGGATTTCCAACTACCCCACAATGCTCTTGCATCATAAACCATCTATAATAGTGACATTGAAACCTTAGAAACCTTATGTCTTAAACTATTTTTTTAGAATATAACCCTCATCTATAAATTAATGGGTTGCACCACTATCGATAAGAATGGTTGTCCTTTGGTGTGCTATAACCCCTCAGACTCTTAATGGAATATGGTATCCGGGGACTCTAGATAAGGTTTTTATAGTGACTCCTTTGTTGATTTCTTTGTCTTCCTCTTCCTCTACTTCCTTAAAGGTATATTGAAAGTTCTCATCCTCATCCTCATCTAATTTTAGAACAATTTCAATATAATGTACTTGTCCCTTGCCCAAACATCTATGGCCTTAAACCCATATCTCTTTGCAAGTGAACCAAAGCCCCTTCCAACAAAGCTCACTTATTGTTACCTCATCCACTTTCTTAGAAACTGTGTTTGGGATATTTTCCTTTGGAGTACTCTTTGGTGGAGGAAAAGAAGGAACCTTCTTTGGAAATACTCCCTTTTATTTCCAACTAATGGATGGTTTAGGTAGCTACACCTTTTAGCATTAAGGTCACTCAAAACATTCCAACTCCCCTAAACAATCTAATTTGAATAACCACCATGACTCAGGTACAAACCTAACACTAAGGCAGAAGAGACAAAGAGTCGATTTAGGGTTACAAAATATCTACAAATCCTCCTGCATCATGATACACATAGCCACCTCCACAAAAAACTATCTGCAACATTTGAATAATCAAATAAAACATGTTCCAATGGTCACCCCTGGAGCGAAAACCCCATTGACGACCTAGATCACAATCCTATTTTATCTTTAAAACGTGGTCGTCAATCTCTTTTTAATATGCCCACAAGCCCATAACATCTAGAAGTTCCACATAGCACCTAAATATTTTAATTTTTCTAACCAAACGAGACACACGTCACATAGGAGCAATCCCTTAAAGGATAAAACAACTTGCATCTTATGTTCAAGGGATAGCGCCAGCCACACGATCAAACTTAATCTGACCACCCCTTATCGACTCTTAGCCTTCAAAATTGGTGACCCCACAATCAGATGAGGATAGGAGTGAACACGATGTGATGCCTCAAAGATTAAATATATAATCATCTTTGTTTGAGGCATTGTGACAACCATCCGATCAACTGCGATCTAACAACACTTTAACTCCCTTCAGAGTCTCACACCCATAATCTAAAATGGACAACTATCGCCTTGTCTTAATCCCTTGATGAGTAATATTTTTTCATCTTTCCTTAACGGGAATGCACCAGTAGTCAGATCAAAACCAAACCTCTTGAATCTTTACCATCTCCTTTCTCTAGCTTGGTCCCACCATGTCCATGTATCCTTATGTCACAATCCTATAATGAAATAAAACACATGCCTTTTGTTCTAGTGGAATCACGTCAACCATTAGATGGAAATAAATCTGACCGTCCATTATTAACCTTTACTCTTTTCCTTGCATGCCATGACCATGTGGCAATCTATCGCAATGCCTTGAAGAGTAATTGATGCAGAGCTGCACTGCAAGAAGCCACTAGATGGACCCTAGCCTCAATATGTGAAACTTGGTTTCTTTTTCCAAAACCTCTCACACCAACCTTATCAATAGGTTTAATATTAAGCTTTCAACTTGTCTTCAAACTCTTAGGACTCTCTTGATCCTTTGGATGTTAAATCCAACTTGTCTTAACTTTGGTTTTCAGGGATCCTTTTCCTAAATTGAACCAAAATAGAGAAAAATTCACCTGTGGTTTCAAAAATATTTCACAATGGTAGAAACACCTTAATTAGGTCTAGGGAATCGAGAATCACCCAACCAATTAATTCCCAAACTCTCACAACACCAAGATCTAAGACTATCCTAAAATTCCTTGTAGCCTTTGCTAGGGGGTTTTCCTAAGATAAATTTTGATTTTGCAAAGGCACCTAGTAAATAAATTACAGATATGAGTATCCTTTTGGAAGTTACAACAAACCCAAAGCTTGTAGAGACCAAATATACTCCAACACCTTTGAACACCTACAAGACACGCAATTCTAATTGGCCAAACTAAGCTTGGTTTTCAAAGAAAGTATAAAGATATGGGTTCACAAAGTTGATGCAGTCACCTAGGAGTGTTCTACTAACCAAAAATACCACAAAAAACCAACCTACCAAGTCCCATCAGTTGATTCATTCATCTACACACATATTTTCTCAGTTGACTGGCTAAATACATAGAGATATTTAGCCTAGGGCTTGACCTTAAAATCACCAAAAAAAACAATAGGATCCTAAGCTTTTAGAATATTAAAATAAACGTCCCTAAATTTTATTTTCCAAGTGGTCATGGAGATCCAATGGAGAAATCCCAAGTTAGGGCCCTATCTTATGCACAAACCCAAAATAAGAGGGTTTCTGGATGACTTTTAAAAAAAAACACTTCTAACTTATACAAATCAATACCAAATTGAATGAAACCAACTGCAAATGGAAGTAAACTGACAACATAACAAAATTCTGTCACTCATTTTTCTCAATGAATCTGTACACTATCATACACAATCAAAATTCTCAAAAAATTGTTCATATTCCTTCAAAGGATCATTAAGCCATACAATTTGTCTCTCACCATGAAAGTAAGTGATAAATATTTAAAAAAATAACCCCATTCCAATGATTCAACTTCCCATGGAAGAGTTGTAACCGATGGAATACCAAAAGAAAAGTCTCGAGCACCATTATGACAACTTTACACTTTTTGGATAGTTTTTGCAACTTTTGCAAAAAGACAACAAAACATGACTCCAAAGGACTTTGGAATGACTATAAGCATGAAAGGACCTTGGAATAAGGTCTAAACACTAAAATCAACATAAGCCACTAATAACACTTAAACAAATGAAACTATGGTTTTAAAGGTTTAAGGAGACTTCGAGGTTTATAGTGCACTTTAAGACCCTTAACCTTACAATGCAGACCAAGAAATTACATTAGGATGATCCAAGGCATCTAATCCTTTATTACAAAAAAAAAAATTAATCCAACTCTGAAACTGCAGGAGGTACCCTACACCATACTCCTCTTCACAAAAGAAACTCAAGTCTCTTGAGTTGGTATGTCTTCAACTTTGATTCCAGTCTTCTTAATGGCTTCAAGTGTCATCCATGAAGCATCTTCCAGGGGTTGATATTTCCACTTGAAAAAGAACTCATAATAAGTTCTCATCCTATTTTGTTTACTCACCCTCTTGTCCACAATGTACTCAATCTCTAGAGCAGTTTTCTTGGGTTAGTATTGTAACAACTTCTCTGAGTCATGATCTTGATTACCTACAATAGATACATCACTAACAATACCTTTAAAAGCATATATGTCAGCAATGTTTAAAATAGGAGATAAATTAACATTAGGAGGTAAATCAATCTTGTAGGAATTGTTTCCACATTTCTTGAGAATTTTGAAAGGACCCAACTTTTTCATCATCAACTTAGTGTACTTCTCCTTAGGCAACCTCTCCTTTTTGAGATGAATCATCACCATATCTCCAACCTCAAGCTACAAATCCCTTCTCTTCTTATCTGCACATTCTTTTTATTTAGTAGAGGTATGCTTCAACTTGGTTTGGACCTATTCATGAATGTCTTTCATTACTTCAACAAAATATTCTGCTAGAGCACTCCTCTTGGATAAATCCTTCACATCTCTAAGTTCCAAGATACCACTAGGATGGTTACCATACACAATTTTAAAAGGGGTTAAACCAGTGCTTCTATTAACTGAATAATTATATGAAAATTCTACTTGAGCCAATATACTTGTAACCACCTGAATTTGGCTTGTTCCAACTATGGACCCTATTTACCCTAAGTGTGGTCATACCCCCAATTATGTCCAAATGACTCTATTACTGCTCAGCATAATTCTTCAAATCAATTTAATGTCCTAGGTGATTTTTATCACTGAATTATATTAACTATTATAGCCCTACAATTCAAATCAATTCAAACCAATTTAAATCAAATCAAATTCGAATATGGATATGGTATTTAATTATAGAGGAATTAAATGATTCCCTAAATAAATTACCCACTTGCAATTAACCCATTCTCCTAGCCTATTTGATTTAATTAAAATGGCTATAGTCCCCTTAATTATTAAAAAGCAATAAAATGCTTAAATAATTAATTCCTATATTTTAAATGAATTAAATAAGTTTAATTCATTTCATTTATATTCCCTTAAACCCCAACCTAACCTATTTCAACCACTTCTACCCTGGGTTCTAACCCATCTCAACCTATTCACCCTTGCTAATCTAATCCTAATTCTAATTCTAATCCTAACCCACCTCCTAATGTTGTCACATTCCATTAAGGAATGATTAACAACTCAACCCAGTTGAGAAAGTCAACTTTCTCATGCATGACTTTCCTAAGGGACCAACTTGCCAAGTTGAGTCTTACACCCTTCCCATGCTTCTTTAAGGCTTTCATTAATGCCTCATTAATGAAGATACCTTAAGCCCATGTCTCCTCCATGCCTCATCAATGCTCAAGGAATTAATGGCTCTTACACCACCATTAATGAGTCCCTCAACTCATTAATGAGCCTTGTCTCCTGTCTCTCTCTCTCTCGTTCTTCTATAAATAGTATGCAATTTTTAGCACAAAGAAGCCTTCATCTCACATTGTAAATGCATTGTTATGCTGTTGGAATAGATTAAAACTCATATTTCATTTCATAGATCGATATAGTAGCCTTCATCCCAGATTGCATTCAGTTTAGGCTCACATCTGGGGAGCATACTATCACATCTAGTAAGAAAGCTTGCATAAAGTATACTATATCGCATTTAGTGATTTTTTAGGCTCGCATCTAGTTAGAAAGTTGATACACTTCGTTTTCCTAACAATAACATTTTGACAAATTATGTTTTTGATGTCTTGTAGCCTAACACATGTTTTCATGTTGTTCTTGAGGGTTTTCATGGGAGTTAACATAAACATATACTAACTTGGTTTTTTAGGTTACCCAACCCCCATCTTGACTTCCATTTACTTGCTTTCAAAATTTAAGATACATATTCCAATCTATCACTAAACTGACTAGAGGATTATGCTCTTTTCTTTTTAAGGAAAATAAAAAACTCACACATCAATTTATGGGTTGAACAAAATTTGGAGTTAACTGAATTAGAAAACACATCATCTAATTCTTTTTGGATCAGTAAATGAACAAACACAAATCATTAAAATCTTGTGGTTTAAAGAAAAACTACAACGTATAATTTCTTTTGGGATCATAAATTGGACAATCAAAGCACTAAATATGTGGGATCAAAGAACAAGTTCAATCATTTAATTCAATTTAGCTCACTAATTGGACAAGCAACTCACTAAAAATTGTGGATAATTGAACAAGACAAGATTTCCTTTTCAAGCAATCCTGTTTTTCTTAAATAGGAACAAACTAAATCGAGCTCAACATAGCTTGAAGGAATGAACTTTGCTTATGTGTTTTGGGAGAAAATGGTTTAGATTAGGAGAGTATGCTCTTCTTCTTTGGAAGAATAAGAAATCCAGACATCCAAAGCTCTCCAATCCTTGGCACTCATATATAAACAGTAGAGGGCCTGTCGGTTGAGGAAAAAATCTCCCGGGAAGGACCCAAGTGAGGACAAGTTTTACGCCAACCCTTCCAACTCACTATAAATAGTTTCTTCCTCATAGGCTAAAGCCTTAGAAGATGGAGCTGATTTTGTTCATAGAATTTTGACATCATTCCTTGAACATATCTGGGTATATGTAGAGTGGAGCCGCTTGAATCTTGCTTGCGAGACTACATATATTTAGGTACTGATAGGGATATACGCCTGAATCTTGCCTTGTGCATTTCTATGGGGGATGGTTTTGAATGGATTGCCTAATAATCTACAACAAATTCAACTGAAAGAATTCTTGATTCATCCCTGAAAGGGTGATAATCTTTGTGCAAGGCAAAAAGTAATTTCCCCAAGACACTCATCATATTGTGCCTTCACTTGCATTTGGAGTCAGCTAATACAACATTATGAATAGAACCATTGTGTTCTTGATGATGGTTGTATTCTGATTAGTATTTGAGTGTGTACGTGAGTCAATGTGCAAAGATTTTCATCCTCCACCTAGAGAATAGGAAAAGATGAGTGTTTGTTTCACCCTCCTAACAATGAAATTTTTTTTGACATGTTCAAAATATCATTAAAAAGATAATCTCCACAAAACAATCAACAAGTTTCAAACCCTGGAGTACAAGTGTTTTTCACACATTACAACACCTCCTAACAAAATCTAGAAACAAGAAACTTCACGCACTTTGAAAACAAACTTTTTAGAACTGACCAAAATTGACAAAGACATCATAAGATTGCATCCCAGATTTCCCAAGTCGCATGCAGTATTTAGGATCGCATTCGGTATACTGGCTCACATTTGGTTAGCACATAGTCACATCTAGATTCTAGGATCGCATTTGGTGTCATCAGAGGCTCGCATCTGGGGGCTCGCATTCAGGACAGAGGATACTTGTAGAAATTTTTCCTAGAAAGTCTCAGTTGATTAGGACACCCTTTTAGCTCTTTAGCTGGTTCCTGTTGTATTTTCTGGTCTCCCTATTGAAATTTCAAAACTTTTTCGAAATGTCTACCTTGCATGCTTAGTCAGTCTTTCACAATCGGTTCAATATGTGTGGTCTACCCACTTTCTACCAACAACTTGGTTCCCAACTCACTATCAGGGAATTCTAACCCTCTGATGCTGGAATCACTTACATTCACCAACAACTAACAGTTACATTTACCTAGACACACCCACTTGAACAATCTAAAACTCTCACTTGGACTATTGGGAAATGTTGACAAGAGTTGAGGAACAACTTCATGGTTAACACAAGACATAACAAGTACATGTCTAAAGGATCGAAAGTGCCTTCCAAGACACCACACTTTCAAGGAGAAACTTCTCATAGTTCCCTTCTCGATCTAGCTACCCCTCAAATAGATAGTGACACTCGTAGGTGGAGTGAGGCTTTTGAGGATTATAATGATGGAAAATACCAAAAGCCTGAAAACACACATGAGGAAGAAGGACCTAAGTTTGAACATGATCCGTTTGGATCAGACAGTGAAGGGGAGATTCCTGAAGATGAGTATGAAAAACTCAAACATTGTAAAAGATTCCACAAGATATTGGAACTGATAATTAATGATGATAAAGAAAAGTAATTCCTCCATCTAGCATCCATAGGTGTTAAATTACCCAAGGACTATGATGTAGAAAAACTCAAAGAAAAGTAATTCCTCCATCTAGCATCCATAGGTGTTAAATTACCCAAGGACTATGATGTAGAAAAACTCAAAGAAAAGGAGGTACCAAATCCAATATCTATTCTCACCAATCAACTCAATTTGATGCAAATGAAGCTCACAAATATCAAACAGGAGAAGGAGAAAACTAAATCAAAATACTCTTTGGACACCATTTGCCCATTTCCTTTTGACAAGAGTATCACTATGGTCCCGTTTTCCCCCAACATGGAAAGGCCAAATTATGACAAGTACATGGGAGAAACTGACCAACATGACCATGTGAGGGAATTCTATGCTCTTAGCATAGAATACATGCACAAACCTACATACCTCATGCACCTGTTTCTAGGAAGTCTAGGAGGTAATGCCATGGAGTGGTTCTCAAAACTAAACCCTAAGGTCAAGAAATTTGAGGAGTTGATCCAATGATTCATCCAACATTACTCCTAGAACATCCTACATGATGTAACTATGATGGATCTATGTAACACCAAACAACGAACTAGAGAATCATTTACACACTTCCTACAAAGATGGAGGAAGATTTTTGCACGATATTCAAGGGCCATTCCTGAAATAGAGAAGATGGAGATATTTGTTAATAATCTAGCACCTGAATTAAACTATGCATTGCAAATGCAAGACTCTCCAAGCTTTGACAAAATGATTAAAAATACCCTCTGTATTGAGGAAGTCATGGTCAAAAGGGGAGAGATCACCCTTCAAAATGAAAACAAGACCACTAACTTCAACTGCAAACCTAAATGGTGGAAACAAAACAAAAATGTTGTTAATGACAGCATGGTTGACACTTATAACATTAATCCTAAACCTAAGGTATTCAATATAACTAATGGCATGCAAGAAAGAAAGGATGCTAAAGTAACAACTCCCACACCCAAAGCAAACAATGATAATAGCAAGGGTCAGACATGGACATCGAAACCCCAAAGAATATTCACTCCTTTGGGAGAGCCTCTTGAGACTGTTCTAAAAACACTATTGGATAACAAAGTTCTTATAACTCCAGATTCCAAACCATGGGAACCGATGGTCAAACCTAGATGGTGGGATGATAACTCCTACTATGTCTTTCACAAAAACAAGGGACACAAGACTAATAATTGCCTCGAGCTTAAACATGTCATCCAGGACCTCATCAAAGGAGGTAAGATCAAAGTAGATGGACACACTACTAATGAGGATCATACAACATTCAACAAAAACTTTCCTAAATATGATCAAGGAGAAACATCTAAAGGGAAAGGTAACAAAGTCAAATACACCTATTCCAAAAATGACAATGTGATCAATATGTTAGACATCAAAACTAAATCCGTAAATGTGATCACAATCAAGGGAGTTAATAACACCTCTTTCTAAACCAATGTTGTAACATGGAGCCAAGCACAAGTTACAATCAAAGGACCTCTAAACCCGACATCGACATCCAAGGTTCCTATTGTAACTATTCCTAAAATAACATCAAAACCCGTGGTTACTATTCCTGGAGCCAAATATGGCTTGGTAGACCAATTTCAACAAACCTTTGCCAAAATTTCCATTTTTGAGTTTCTCAAGATATCCATAGTACATAGGGAAATCCTAGAACAAGCTCTACATGCTGCTAATGTTCCAAAAGATATCGATATAGACAAGTTCCAAGCAATGGTCAATCACATCTCAGCGCCACACTATCTCTCCTTTTTTGAAGAGGATGAAAAGTCATTGATGCATCCACATAATCAACCCCTCCATATTGAAGTACTTATTCATAAATCCCGTGTTAGATGCGTGTCGATAGATGGAGGCGCAGGATTAAATATATATACACTAGATCTAATCAAGAGACTAGGTCTCTTAGAACAAACAATTGACTCTAGAAGCAAGATAACCACCAAAGCTTATGATGAGGAAGAAAGATCCTCTAGAGGTCCTATTGTTGTACCTATTAGAGTCAGACCGATTGAGAGGAACATCATCTGTCAAGTTCTGGATCTACCATTGGCCTACAATATCCTACTAGGGAGACCATGGATTCATGAGATGCATGTTATACCGTCCACATACCATCAATGCATAAAATTCCCACATAATGGGGTAGAAGTGATGATTCCTGTAGACGCTAACTACACTTGCAATAATATCAAAGTAGGTAGCATGATCCCTTACAACAAAGAGGCTATGTATGTCATGGCTCTTAAAACTACCAAGGACATGGTTATGAAGAGTTTTAGCAAAACCTTGAAACTTGAAGAAATAGGTATGGGAGAGTACAAGTTGGACCTGTCTCCCTCACTGACAGAACTTCTAGTGTCACCAAGATCCTACAAAAAACCTTCCTTGACATTCACACCTACAACATCTAAAGATCCAGAAGTACACAAAGCAACTGGCATGATAAAGGCATCCACATCTTCTTCAGATAACACAGAATAACAAGTAGTCTTGGACTAGCTTTACAAAGGCAAACCAGTAGAATCTGAGGTCAAACATGTGAAGATATCTCTAGAACAGTATGGAATGGGATATGATTTCCTCACACAAATGGGATACAAAGGAAAGGGACCTCTAAATGACACAGGTTGAGGGCTTATTGAACCCATACCCATGGAGTTTCGGAACACCAGAGATAAAATAGGACTGGGGTTTAATGCTAAAACTGATAAACCCACTTCAAAAGAGAGTCTACACTCAGATAAAGGGAGTGATGAAACAAATGAACTAGAGCAGTGGTCCTATGAAAGATTGTTACATATTGGTGCACAAGACCCCAACAACCAAGGAGAATGCTATGTTCCCATCTTTGAGGTACCACAAGATCTTCACACCCCTTTACTAGCACAACCTCCCATTCAAGAGGTAGGAGACACCATAGCAACAATTACTCAAGAGGTACCCCAACAATAAAATTTACATCCTAACTGGGGGCAATTAGTCACAATTTCACATGTCCTTGATCTACCCCATTTTGATCTACAAGAAGCTAACCGGGTACATCAGATAACCATTGCTGAATACTTAAATAGATCCGATGATAAAATAATGGACTCTCATGATTATGAATGGGATCAACTATCTGTTTCCTTTGAAGATATTGGAATAGATAAAATTCAGATGTTTGTGGCTCCCTCAGCTCCTCGTAAATGATTTGACACTCCTCCCAATGATACTGATCCTCCTGAAGTAGAAGAAGAGTTCCTTCCCCTAATCATTGATGGAGACACTGGTGAGTACATAAGTCTAGAAGAATTTCATAGGCTACAAGAAAGAAGCCTCCTTTTACAGAGAGATGATGAGATTTCTACTGATGATTCGCTAGAGTTTGATCTTCATATGACTAACAACGATCCTTTTAATGATGATCTCACTCTTATTGATCTAAATATCAAAGAAATTAAATTAATAGATCATTTCATGTTAGTTAATGGTCTTGATGCTAACATGATGCTATCCTTCCCAGAATCTAACTCCCTAACATTGGTACTTCCCAACCTAATTTATTGGACTGAAACAGATCCTACTCCTATCCTTGACTTTCCCAATGACCACACCCTAGCTTGTTATCTCCATTCTTGTGAACCATACCCTTCTTCCACCAAATCAAGGAGTGAGAGCATGTCATAGGAGGATATCATGTTTCTTAGTCAAAAACTAAAAAAGAAAAAGAAAAAGCAGACTGATGGTGAAAACCACTATGTGGCAGTATCAGATCCTAAAATAATAAAGGAAAAAGATGTATTCAATGGTGAAAACCTCTCTAAGGCACCAAAGGATGAGACTCTTGATATCCTCCCTAAACACTTTTAGGAAAGATCTTTGGTACTGATTGAACCAAAATAGCCAATAAATTTGGGCACTGTTGAAAATCCTCAAATAGTACACCTTGCACAATCCTTATCAGAAGAGGAGAAGACACAGTTCACAGAGTTCTTGAAGGAGAAGAATATTAACTTTACATGGTCTTATACAGATATGCCAGGGCTATATCCTAATGTAATCATGCACTACTTGTCTATAGCTCCCGGGATCAAGCCCGTAAAGAAAAAAATTAGAAAGATGCATCCTCATGTTGCACTATTCGTAAAAGTAGAGCTAGAAAAGTTGTTAAAAGAAGGATTTATCAGATTCATTGCATATGCAGGATGGATTTCCAATGTGGTCCTCATGTCTAAATTTGATAAATCTATCAAGATCTATATGGACTTCAAAGACCTGAACAAAGCATGTTCAAAGGATGAGTTCCCTCTACCAAACATTGACATGATCATAGATCTTACAACAGGCTTCCAGATGTATTCATTAGTGGATGGATTCTCAGGCTATAATCAAAACAAAATTGCCCTCAAGGATCAAGAAAAAACCGCATTCACATGCGCATGGGGCACCTTTTGCTAGAATGTCATGCCTTTCAGGTTAAAGAATGTTGATGCAACATATCAAAGAGCCATGACAACAATATTCCATGACATGATGCATAAGAACATGGAGGACTACGTAGATGACACATTGGCTAAATCCAAAGAAAGAGGTACTCACATTGCTGACCTAAGAAAGATATTAGATCAAATGAAACAGTTCCAACTTAGGCTCAACCCTAAGAAGTGTGCCTTTGGGGTCCAATCAGGAAAGCTCCTAGGATTCATTGTTTCAGTGAAGGGAATTGAGGTAGACCCTGCTAAAGTTAAATATATACTAGAGATGGCTCCTCTATGCAACATCAGTCAAATGAGAATGCTACAAGGATGACTTCAGTCAATAAGGAGATTCATGTCCCAACTAGCAGATAGGGCACAACCCTTTACTAAATTACTACATAAAGGGGTTACCTTCAAATGAGATGAACACTGTGAAGAAAACTTCATAGAATTGAAAGGATACCTAGCTACTCCTCCTATTCTTATGGTGCCTATTCATGGAAAGCCCCTACTCTTATACATTTCAGCTAGAGCTACATCCCTAGGAGTATTGCTGGCACAGGAGGATGACACAAATAAAGAAAGAGATATCTACTACATTAGTAGAACACTGGTTTCCTATGAGCTAAATTATAGCATTATTGAAAAAGCATGCTTAGCAGTCGTCTTCACATCACAATAATTGAGGCACTAAATTCTCTCTCATATAGTAAAGCTCATTTCTAAGATTGATCCTCTAAAGTACCTTTTGAGAAGAATAACATTAACAGGACGTTTGGCAAAATGGGTCCTGATTCTAAGTGAGTTTGACATTGAATATGTCAAATGGAGAGATATCAAAGGACAGGTCCTTGCAGATCAATTGGCTGATTCACCACTCAAGGATGATGAACCCTTACTCATTGAATTCCTTGATGAAACAATCACACATCTCACTGAATATCCATGGAAGATGTACTTTGATGATTCATTCACTCAACAAGGATCTAGAGCAGGGGTCCTATTCATAACTCCTCAAGGTTACAATATTCCCAAATCTTACAAATTGATGTTTCCATGCACCAACAATATTTCAAAATATGAAGCATTAGTAAATGGCCTTAAGCTAGCTATGGAGTGAAAAATCATAGAGTTACACATATATGGTGACTCCCAAATAATTATCAATCAAGTCAATGTGGAATATCAAATGAATGATGAAAAGTTGATGCCCTACAAGAAACTAGTTGATGACCTAAAGAAATACTTTGTCTTCATCACCTTCAAGCAGATACCAAGATCAGAGAACAAAGCTACAGATGCTATGGCTACCTTGGCATCCATGTTACAACTGGAAGAACATCAATTCTACTATGACTTCTTGGTGGAAGAACTATCCTATCCTGTGTTTGATACCCCTGAATACTAGGTAATATGTGCTTTGAATACCCTAGATCAATCTCGGTATGTCAATATCATTGCTTACCTTTCTGACCAAACTATCCCTAATAATCTATCTATAAATGAGGAAAGATCCCTGATTATGACAACATTGCATTATGTCCTCATAACTAACAACCTATATTGATGCAGTCTTGATGGTACACTTCTTCGATGTTTAGAACTCAAAGAGTCTGATCTAGAATTAAAAGAAGTCCATGAAGGTGTATGTGGATTACACTCGATTGACTTTTCATTAGCGAAGAAACTGCTCAGAATAGGCTATTATTGGCCTACAATGGAGAGAGATGCTATTTAGTTTTCAAAAGCATGTCTTAAATGCTAGACACATGGAAATCTCATCCATGCTCCTACCAGAGAACTTATACCTTTCATAACACACTGGCCATTTTAGCAACGGGCCTTTGACTTGGTTGGAAAAATATATCCCAACTCTTCAAATGGACACAAGTTCATCATTATGACCATTGAGTATTTCACAAAGTGGGTCGAGGCCATTACACTAATCAAAGTCACTAGAAAACATTTGGTTATGTTCATTCTGAATTACATTATTTGTAGATATGGGATACCCTCTTCAATTATAACAGACAATGGGGGCCAATTTAAAAATCAAGACATTGATGACCTTTGTGAATAGTTCCATATCACTCAACATTGCTCCTCAATCTATTATCCTTAAGGTAATGGACAAGCTGAGGCATCCAACAAGAATATCCTCAAGATTTTACACCAAACTATAAGCAAGTCTGGCAGAGACTGGCATCTACAACTAAATCTGGCACTATGGGCCTATAGAACAAGCATAAGAATGCCAACTAGAGCCATGCCATTTTCTCTAGTCTATGGCGTTGAAGCAGTACTACCCATTGAGGTTGAAATCTCATCTTTGTAGATATCTTTACAAGGTCTTGTCACTGATGAGCAATACTAAATAGATAGGGTGAATTCTCTGGACCTACTAGATGAGTGCAGACAACAAGAATTTGATCACCACAAAGTATATCAAGCACGTATGTCCAAAGGTTACAATAAGAAGGTCAAGCCACATAAATTTTAAGTGGGAGATCTCATCCTAAAAGAGAATCCTAAGAACCAACCTAATAGGGAGTAGAAAGGAAAGTTTGAACCTAACTGGTCAGGACCTTACGTTATCACTGCCACATTTGGAACTGGAGCTTATCAACTAGCTACACCTGAGGGAGATGTTCTTCTAGATCCTATTAATACTCTACATTTGAAGCAGTTCTACGCTTGATGTTTGGCTAGCAGAGCCTTTACAACAAAAAGGTCTCACACAATACCCAAAACATTCATAAAATTGATCCTGAAGAAATCCAAAAACAATGGAAAAAGGTCCTACAGAAAGGGTATCCTTGGTGAAAACTTGGCAAACAAGCGCCTTGATACTATAAAAATATTCAAAAAAGAAAAAATAGAAAAAAAAAAATAGAAAAAGAGAAAAGTGCCTTGATGAGCACCTGGTAAAATGGGTATCTTGGTAGCAAAAAGAAAGAAACAATCTTGCCAAGTGGTGAAAACCTGGCAATTAGGCATCACTTGTGTTCTGTGCTCCATCTATCAATGCACTACTGATACTAGGCCTTCATAATGTTTACTTGTGCTCAAACGCTGAGTTCATTTCCTAAATGGATATCCAATCTTCGCTTGGGATTTGTCTACATTTACGTCTTAGGAATAAGTCATTCTCCACTAGGGGCATCTTTGCTGTCATAGTAGGTTGTCGTTTCTAGGTTTCTCTAGGATGGTTTGCCTCCTGAACACAATGTTCTTGATGCATGCAAAATGATGTCACTTTCCAAAACAAGGGTGTCTTTTCAAACATCACATATCCAGACATGACATTTACATTAACGAAGTTCCTACAAGGCTATATTGGATCGCAAACATGAACAGATTATTCTCTCGATGCACAGACATGGAAACACCATATTGCTTGTATTCCAATTTTCTGAATGATGAATCTTTACTGTGTTTGACATATGGATGAACAAGTACCACTTAAACACATAGTTTGATCTTGGTTTGATTATAACTCTTTTATGTTCTGATGATGATTCAACTAGGAGCATCTAAGCAGTTATACATTTTATTTGAATGATTCACAATTGATGATTTTTTATGTCTTCTTAGTTACTCAATGATGTCTGCGCAAAGACAAAGAGTCACAAGGATAGGGGGCATAATTTTTTCTTATTTTTTTTCAGCATATGGGGATTGTTCCAAATGAATCTATAAATTTCACCTAACTTGGATGTTTATGGTAAGAGCTGCCACTATGGGTGGATAGCCGCATATATCTTGATCTTCGTTATGTGTAAACTACGATGAGGTTGAACCAATTTCCTTCTCTTTTTTCTGGTCCAGATTCTTACTAAGGTATACAAATCATAATGTACCCAAGGATATGAATTTTCAAGGTCATTGCGGGTTCAATGTCTTGCCTTAATCAAAATCTGGTATATTAAAAGGAAGGTAACTATTTTGTTATCCTAGGCTTCTATGCCTTGATACCTAAGTCTATTTCTGACATTTCAATGAAACATAATATTCATACTTTCATAATAGCAGTGGGTATTAGTGATTATTGTACTATCAAGTGGTATACGTTCCAAAAGAATGCCCAATGATGATAAAGAGCTATACATTTGCATACTAGTGACAACATCCTAAGAGTCCGCATATAGTTGCATTTAGAGATTTCCTGATACATTTATAAAGGTAGTAAATGCATAAGGACTTTTTGTGTGCTCAAAAATGCTTTCTATCTTCTTTTTCTAAACATCAAGTTAATTACATCATCCATATTACTGATATATCTATCGTTGCACATCCATAGAATACATTTTTTTCCTTCATGAAAAGAAGAAACAAGAAAACACAAAAATAAAGCATGCATGTATTTCATTTTTACTTTTTCATCCTAAGTGCATCCATAAATCCATATTTCATGAAAGGAAAAATTAAAAGAAACATACATTTGCATTTTCACATGAGTCTCATTTAAAACATATTTATATCAGTAATCACATAAAATCAAAATGATGTCTAAATATAACTCATCAAGAGACCAAGATATCATCACATGTGCAAAGTACATCTACCACATCTATCAAAGCAAAGGGAACTCATGAAACATGTTAGAATCAGGAAGCTGCATCAGATATATATATATCATCATAACATGGTACTAATAAAAATATGGAATGACATGCATAAAGAGTATCAGAGTACTAGTGAGGCCAAATAAATTAGATATACATGTATGAATGTCATATACAAACACAGATCTCAGAAGGATCCCAATATACAAATGTGAGGTCAAGATATACATATAAATGGAAAAAATATCAACTCTGCCCTAACCCTCTCCCTGATCAGGAGGAGGAGGAGGAGAAGGTACAAAAGGAGCTGCTGGAGGTGGCATGGCCCCCTCTGACTGCTGAGTCACTCAATAAAAGGAAGGTTCTCTCTAACCCTCAGGCACTACTGCATGATATAGGGCATAGTAATATGTGGCCCTCTACCCTTGATGAACCATTATCTGGGAATGTGCATCTCTCTCAGCTCTGAGTATCTCACCCTACCTATCCCTCTCTTCTCTCAATCTCTCTAGCTATATATCCCTATCTGCAAGTAAGGCATCTGTAGTAGTAACTCAGGCCTCCAACGCTATAATCCTAGCTCAGAGATTCTCTCTCTCATGCTCACATATAGATAGAGGATCTCCATCTCTACCTGTATCTTGCTCCTAGGACCTGTCCTGTCCTCTATCTAGTGCTCTATCCTATGATCCCTGCCACCTTTGTCGCTGCTACTCTCTTGTAAGCAATAGCCCAATATCTCTCTGAGGAGCCACAAATTTGAATCTCTGGCACCTACCCTGCCCACTACCACTGGCTCCACCTATATCAATAGCCTCACCACCACCACCCCTATCATCTCCATCATGATCATCATCGGGAGGAGGATGCCTGCCATTTCTACCATCCCTGCCACCATCATGACCTCCATGCCTATTGGGAGCCCTATCTCTCTGTGCACCTCCCCTACCCCTGGCGGGTCAATCATCAGGATCATAGTCTAAGGGCTCCTCTATGCGAGGAATGATCTCCTTAGGAATAGTAAACTGAGGAAAGGGGTACTGAAGCATCTCAGTAACATATCCATCGAACACACCTACATCAGCTACATCAGGGCAGAGATCCTAGTCTACTCCAACCATATCCCAGATCTCCTAGTGTGCCATCTTATACTATAACTGTATACCCCATAATGATATCTCATCTCTGGTCCGGGCATATATAGTAATATCCTCCGTCCTACCCTGCTGATGACCATACTATCTCAGCACTCTAGCGATCATGAACCACTCCACAACATATCTAGTCCTACCTATGAGATATTGGCTCTGACATAAGTAAGGAACCTACCATGCATCTGAGGTCCACACCTCGCAATCTAAATATGGCCACCAAATGACCTCATTCATATCATTGAACAAACCGCACCAATACTCAACCTTGCCTTGATGGGGCTACTGAAGAAGACCTACATACATATAAACATAGGGCTGCTATGGTGCCCTCTGTCTATCTACAATTAGCTATGTCATTGGGATGTGCTCCTAGGCCCAGATCTAGAGAATAAGGATCCCAATGGTCATACTCCATGTATAGTGGTATACTATCTCATGTAGCTCTCTATACATGTGGGCTAAGATATAGCTACCCCATGTAAATCTTCATCAGTGGGTAACCATATACTCTATCATACCTACCCAAATGACCATAAATCCATGCTAACCCTTATCTGGCATCAGGATGCCACCTACCAGACCTTCTAAATACACAGATAATTGATCGTAATGATTGACCATATAATCCCAAAACAAATATCTCTGGTCAATGGTGTCATCCTGGAAATATCTACGCGCAACACTAATGGCCACGCCAGCTCTCAAATCAAAGAAAACCTCATGCCTGATCATCAACATGTGCAATATCTGCCAGACATCCTTAGGAGTCACTGTGATCTCACCAGTCAGCAAATGAAAGGTGTTGTGCTCTAAGTGCCATCTCTCGGCAAGAGCAGTCAATGACCCATGGTTTACCCCAATCTTGGGTAAACCCATCAAAGAACGTAATCCACATTGGATCATAGTAGTCTTCTCATCATTAGACAACAGTCCAGACAATGCTAGCACATGACCAGGCTAAGTGCCACAAAATGCAACTACCTCAAATTGGGTCTGTTTTGGACAAAAATGACAAAACATCATTATCCTATCTACAAAAAAGGGGAAAGCTCCTAATCAGCTAAGTAATTCAAAGTTTGCAGCACATAAATAGGTCAAACAGATTCAAATTATAAGTCTCCTAACCAGATCTGATTCTAAAACAGAAGGGTGTGATCCATTTTACCAGATAGGACCCTAGAAATACAGTATGCGATTGAGTTTACAGGATGTGATCCCCAAAATACAGGATGCGATCCTAGATGTCAAGTATGAGCCTAAGCAGATAGGGTACGACACACTGATGAATTTCACCTAAAAACAAGACAAAAATGACAAATACAGATGCGATCTAGGGTATCCTAGATGCGACGTAGGAATCTTGAAAAACTGGATGTGATCCAGGAAATACCAGATGCAACACAAGATTTATAGGTTGCTATCTAGAATACCAGATGCGATTCAAAATTCAAGGGGCTGTAAAAGATACAAAAATGCATAAAATTGAAATTTACAAAAATCATAGAGTAGTTTGTCAAGCACTTACCGATAGTGGGTAGTCGGTTGGGTGCTGATGTTGATGGTTCATCTCGAAATGATGCTTCCTCACAGGGACTACCATCTTCTCTGTAGAACTCTCTGAATTACTATGGAGGAAAGTGAAAATGAATAGTGAAATGGTAAATTTTGAGACTTATATTGGTCTTTTGAGACATTTTAAGAGTTCCAAAACTCCTCCTAGGAAACTACAACTACATTTATGTTCTCTTTTTTATCAATCAAGAACCAAATCAAAGGTGCATAAGATGTTTTCAGTAGCACAATACCATTTTTATGACAAATTCAAAAACTACAGTTTTGCTTCATTTGTTCCAAACATTGATCAAAATTGCACATTTTATCATAAATCTTGGGTTGACATCATTTTATCAGTCTCATCACTCATATTTTCACATAATTAACTTTATAATCGTGTGTTTATTTTTAAATACACCTTCTTTTCTACCTCTTCTACTCTATTCTTTCTTGTCCTACCCGCTTCCTACAAGTAATGCATTCTTTCACACTGAGGGATTTATTTCTTTTCCTATGATTTTTTTCCTGAGTAGGCATGATCACAGTATCAATCAATTAAATTTTTTCTCAAAACAACATTAAAGAGACTTCGTTATCAAACAAACTAGGGGCATAATAGTTTCCTTGACTAAAGTTGAAACTGTTGGATAGAAAGTTTTGGTTCTCATGAGCTGTATATCTTGTATTTCCTCATTTTAAAGATTCTTATTAAGCTCCTCGCAGCTTCATACTAAATTTTAGATGACAACCAAGGTCAGAATCAGTAATATCAATCTTTGAACGACAACCAAGTTCAGAATTGATATCTTTAAAATCTTTTATTGATCTTTGGATGAAAACCAAGTTCAAAATCAATTCTATTAGTTTGGTTCAATCAAGTGCGAGACTGATCTCATCAACATTTCATTTGACAACCAAGAACGAAATTCTCAATCTTTCTGAAGTCAAAATCAAAAACTTTCTTTGAATCAATGCTCTACTCGCACATCAATTCAAAGAGGGGCAAATGTAACCACCTGAATTTGGTCTGTTCCAACTATGGACCCTATTTTTCCTAAGTGTGATCATACCCCCAATTATGTCCAAATGAATCTATTACTACTTGGCATAATTCCTCAAATAAATTTAATGTCGTAGGTGATTTTTATCACTGAATTATATTAACTATTATAGACCTACAATTCAAATCAATTTAAATCAAATCAAATTCAAATATGGCTATGGTATTTAATTATAGAGGAATTAAATGAATCCCTAAATCAATTACCCACTTGCAATTAACCCATTCCCCTAGCCTATTTGATTTAATTTAAATGGCTATAGTCCCCTTAATTATTAAAAAAGCAATAAAATTCTTAAATAATTAATTCCTATATTTTAAATGAATTAATAAGTTTAATTCATTTCATTTATATTCTCTTAAACCCCAACCTAACCTATTTCAACCACTTCTACCTTGGGTTCTAACCCATCTCAACCCATTCACCCTTGCTAATATAATCCTAATTCTAATTCTAATCCTAACCCACCTCCTAATGTTGTCACATTCCATTAAGGAATGATTAACAACTCAATCCACTTGAGAAAGTCAACTTTCTCAAGCATGACTTTCCTAAGGGACCAACTTGCCAAGTTGAGTCTTACACCCTTCCCATGCTTCTTTTAGGCTTTCATTAATGCCTCATTAATGAAGATTCCTTAAGCTCATGTCTCCTCCATGCCTCATTAATGCTAAAGGCCTTAATGGCTCTTACACCACCATTAATGAGTCCCTTAACTCATTAATGATCTCTCTCTCTCTCTCTCTCTCTCTCTCTCTCTCTCTCTCTCTATAAATAGTATGCATTTTGGAGCACAAAGAAGCGTTCATCTCACATTGTAAATACATTGTTATGCTTCTGGAATAGATTAAAACTCATATTTCATTTCATAGTTTATGCTTATGTATTGTTATAATGTCCATTTCTAGACTAATATGCATTGTTCAATGAATAATATTTTATTTTTAATCAAATATTTCATGCTAGGTTGTTTATGTCACTGGTATTTAGCATAAATATGAGGGCTTTTATGTTACATGCTACACTCATCCTAGTTAGAAAGCAATAAGTCGATGTTATGGTTTATATGCTCTTTAACCCTTGTTTTTCACTAACAGAATGACTTATTGAAGTGTTGTGTTGTAGATAATAGGTGCACAAATATACACACACAATACTATCCCATGTAGCATCATGTTCTTGTGAAAGAAATCTTAGTAAATTTTCAAGAGACCTATTAATGAATTTAGTTTGACCATTTGATTGAGGATGGTAAGCAGATGAGAGTGACAAAGTTGTACCAAGTTTCTTCCAAAGTGTCCTCCAAAAATGTCCCAAAAACTTTGGATCTCTATCTGAGATAATAGACAAGGGTAGACCATGAAGTCTAACAACTATTTGAAAAAATAACCTGCAATATGAGAAGCATCATGAATGGTCTTGCAAGGGATGAAGTGAGCCATCTTTTAAAATCTATCAACAACTACATACACACTATCAAAACCAGTCTTTGTTTTGGGTAGTCCTAAAACAAATTCCATACTACCTGAATCCCAAGGTTTACCAGGGATCAGGAGTGGTTTATACAACCCTACATTTGAGGTATGTCATTTATCCTTCTAAAAAATCAAACAAATATCTACAAACCTCCTTATATGTGACTGCATCTTAGGCCAAAAATACAACCTCTTCACTAAATCAATAGTCTTGTTTATCCCAAAGTGTCCTAAAAAAATCCCACAATATTTTTATTTAACAATATTCTCAGTCATTGAACATATAGGTATACACAATTGATTACCCTTAAAAAAAAAACTTTCTTGGATGATAAATTATGAATATTCAGTTTGGTACATGTCCCCTAACTCCATGCAAGCTTGATAAGCTTCCTTAAAATCTTCATCTTTGAAGTACATATCCTTCAAAGTAGAATGCCCATACTTTCCAACTGAACTTCTCAAACAAGTAGATTCCTCCTACTGAGAGCATCAACAACTTTATTAGTCACCCCTTTCTTGTGCTTGATGGTGAAGGTGAAAGCTTGGAGATATTACATCCATTTCAAGTGTGTTTTATTCAATTTCTCCTTTCTATTTAGAAAATCAAGGCATGATTGTCAGTATAAAAAAAAAACTCCTGTGGTAATAAGTAATGTCTCCACTTTATTAGGGATTGAACCATAACATACATCTATAAATCATAAGTATAATACTTTTGCTTTTCCTCATTGAGTTTCTCACTAAAGAATGCCACAAGTTTACCCTCTTTTCTTGAAACACCACCAATAGCCCTCTTGTGTGCATCACATTATATGGTAAAAATCTTATGGAAATCATGAAGGACTAGTATATGTTGTTCTGCAACCCATTTTTTCAAATACTCAAAAGATTCATGTGTATAGTCATTTCAAACAAAGTGATACTTTCTACCTTCCTTTATGGTATCAATCAAAGGTACACTAACCCCACTGAAATTCTTAATGAAATTTCTATAAAAAATAGCAAGCCCATGAAAACTATTTACCTCACTAGATGATTTAGGAGTTGGAAAATTCAAAATGGCTTCAACTTTGGAGGGATCCATCTTCAAGTTTCCCTTTGAGATAACAAAGCCGAGAAACACAAGTTCTTCTTGTAAGAACACACACTTTTCAAAGTTGATCCTCAACTGTTCTTCATACAAACTTTTTAACACCATATCCAAATGCATTAGGTGATCATGTTAACTCTTACAAAAAATCATAATATCATCTAGATATACAACAAAAAAATGATTAATAAAAGATTTAATAAACTCATTCACGAGCCTCACGAATGTACTTTGTGCATCGGAAAGACCAAAAGTCATAACAAATCATTCAAATAAACCTTCATTGGTCTTGAAAGTTTTTTTCCACTCATCTCCCTCTTTGATCTTGATTTGGTGGTAGAAACTCTTCAAGTCAATCTTGGAATAATACTTTTCCCCTTCTAAATAGTCCATTAAGTCTTCCATTCTTGGCATTGGGAATCTATATATGATAGTGTTAGTAAACATATTTGTCCTTCAAAAATGAATATATAAATCAACTCCAAATTCCCAAATCGAAAGACAAAGAGAACTAATAGTTGGATAGATTATCATTGAATTGATAATCTTCCTCTGAATTGAGAGGTACAACTCCCTCCTAGAAATATTTGCAATGAATTAAATAAATTGATGTCTTTAACCTAAAGACATGAAGGTGATTAACATTCATTCATCAACATGAAATGAATGTGATTATCAAGTTTATAAGTAAAAAGAGAGAAAGACTAATAGACAACCACAAGACCATTTATTAATTCTTTCACATTACAGAGCAAATGAAAATAAACCATTTCTACAATAGGAAGAATGAATAAATCTATAGACTCAAACATTCGTTTAATGAAAAATATAGGATAGTGAATTAAATCTGAAAGAGATCACCATATGATTTATCTCAATCAAAGAAATCATTATTTAGACCAACAGATCCAAAACATGATTTAATTCTTTATTTTAGATACCAAATGACACGACCACAAGATCAGGTCATCCCTATTATTACAATTAAATTACAGAAAAAAGAAATTCCTTCCCCCTTCTCTGTTACAATCAGAATCAGAAAACTATATTCTCCTCCCTGTAGCCTACAGACTTGCAGAAAAAGAAGAAGAACCCTTTAGATGTTTCCAAGATCTCCTTTTATAGGCTCTCTTGGAAAGTTTCTTTATTTCCCGTAGCTTTTTAGTTATAAAATAACTGATTCTTGAAAAATATCCCCAACAATAATAATTCCTTCTTAATTATTCCCTTTTATTATTTCATGGGCCTGATATCTTTATAAACATTAGGATAAAATTTTATAATAATGTTTTCCAGGATAAAATGACGGGTGTAATCATACTTGGACATGTGGCACTTGAATGCATTAACCTAAAAATGAAAATATTTTTTATGCTGGATGGACCAAAATATTTTTGGTAGTTTGATGGTTCTATGAAGTCATTTGTATCTCACAAACCAGACAACATTTGAACAATTGCTTCAGTCAGATCTTGCATGATTTTCCTCCCCACAACATATTACAAAATTTTCCCAATCCAATGGTGGAGTCAAAAGTTATGGCCCCCATACTGAGACTAATTTTTCCATCATCAGAAAAATCTAGAAATATGCCTAGTTTCTAGACATGTATTCTATTATTCATATCTTCTTAACCATATACAATTTCAAAAATCCCTCTGGTGAAAAATTAGGAAAATAGGTTTTCTAAAATATATCCAAAATACAACCCGCTCCAACGGTGGAGTTGAAAGTTACGTCCCCGCAACATGACTATTTTTCTGAACTTGCATTTTCGGGTTTAAAAAAAAATTTCACAATTGCATTTTGCACTATACCCTTGAAATTTGAACTTTGAATTGAGAGGTTCAATGGTTCAAGTTCAAGTGATCAAATTCACTTGCATGCTGCCCTTTTACAAACTGTAATAGATTGGATCATTGAACTTTAAACTACTGAATTCTGGTATGCCCTTGACCTGATAAATTTTGAATTCTCAAACTAAAATTCTGAAATGTTGAACTGTTCAAACCATCAAACCTTCCATTTTATTAAATTGAAAATTTTCCACCTACACTTTGAACTTTGAACTATGAACCTTAGTTCAAGGTTCAAGTTCAACATGCATACTACACTTGTAAACTACAGTAGAAAAACATGCATAACCTTTTGCAGATAGCATTTTTTCCCATGAAATTTTAACTATAGGTTAGATGAGCCATGTAGAGAATAACCCAAAAATACTTGTAGCATACAACACATAAAACTTAGGATTTAATTGTGTTGGCATCATTTTTCATGGAAAATGAAACATAATTGCTTCTGTGATTGGTAGGTAGGAGAGGCACACTAGGGTCTTCAACAGGTATAACCAACACTTTAATCATTAAATTACTAGTAATAGCTATTATTTTTTCTGATTTAGGGGCATTAAGCACAAGCAAAAATATATGGGTAGCATATAGTAATCCTATTGATGGCTCTATATTCTATGCACAACTTCCACATCCCTTCTTTCTTAGGTGCTAGGATTGCTAGAACAACACAGGGACTGCTACTCTTCCTAACGAAGCCCTTCTCCAACAATCCTTGAATCTAACTTGATACTTCTGCATTTTGTTCAGGGGTTAACTTATAGGTAGCCTTATTAGGTAGTGTAGAACTAGGGATATGGTTAATATAGTGGATAATCTCCATTTTTGGTGGCAAAGACTATGTCTTACTGTTTGCAACTATGCCCTTATACATATCTAATAATTCTTTGACTTCCCTAGGACCAACATCTCTCCTTAGTTCTCCAATCTTTGGTTTCTTATGGGACTCCTCTTTATTTTTTACAATTATTAAAAAAAAGGGTGACTTTTCCTCAATAACTTTCATAAACTCTTTTTCACCCACCAACATTACACTATTAGTTAAAGTCCCATCTTTTCTATCATATAGTACAAAGGTGTCATTGTGAAACTTATCCCATTCTTGACTAAGGTGTATACATTTCTCTTTCCATCATGTTGAGCACTAGTGTCATATTGCCAAGGTCTCCCTAATAGAAGATGACAAGCATCCATGGTTACAACTTCACACAAAACTATATCCTTATACTCCCCAATCTGAAAATCTACCCAACATTGTTCATCAAATAGGTTATGTTAATCCTTACTTAACCATGACATCTTATAGGGGTTAGTATGTGGTATTATTTTCAACCCAATCTTTTCTATCATTTCTATAGAAGACAAATTTTTAGTAGAGATTGAATCAACAATGAATTTACACACCTTTCTATTTACCTTACAAGAGGTCTTGAAGAGAGATTTTATTTGTGGTGGCTCCTTCT
Source organism: Thuja plicata (assembly GCA_018584345.1). Lineage (NCBI taxonomy): Eukaryota > Viridiplantae > Streptophyta > Pinopsida > Cupressales > Cupressaceae > Thuja > Thuja plicata. The sequence goes on along the minus strand of MU223565.1, from coordinate 540,204 downwards.
TGATGGGAATCTTCAAGAGAGTTCTGTTGAACATAATAAATTCTCCATGTTCAGATTCTGCAAGCCTTGAAGAGGTGGTTTGGTATGATGATATGCTTTGGCAATCTTCTTCTTGATTACTTGTATTGGTGCTTTCTTTTTCTAGACACCTAGAGGATTGGTGACCAATCTGATTATAGGTGAAGCATCTACCTGTAAACACATATGAACTTCTTACTCCAGACCTTCCTCCACCACTTCCTCTACCACCTCTGAAATTACTTCTAGGATTGGGTTCTCTTTCTAGTTCTTGATGGTTTGATTCTCCTTGAGGTCTTGGCGATGATCCTCTCCCCTAGAATCTACCCCTTCCTCTAAATTTATTGCCTCTTCCTCATCTTTTATTTTGATCTCCTGTCCTTTTTTTCTTTTCCTCAATTATAAGTGTCATTTGAAAACACTTGTGCACTGATCCAAGATTGAACAAACTCAATTCATCTTGTATACTATATTTAATCCCTTTGAGATACCTTGCAAGATTCTATTTTTCATTCTGAGGGACTTTGGATTTTAGGGTCATCCTATGAAATTCTTCAGTGTATCCACTCAGATCAAGATCTTTTTGTCTCAAATTCTACAACTTTTTGTGGAGTGTAACTTCATAGTCTTCTAGTACAAATTATTTCTTGATCTCTGCTAACATTCTTCGCCATGATGAAATAGGAGTCTTCTCTTCTTCAAAACTTTCATTTTGTATAAAATTACACCAAATAAAAGAAGGACCTTTCATCTTTGATTTATAAATCTTGACTTCCTAATTTTCTTGAACATCATCACATTCAAAATAATTTTCCAAAGCCTCTATCCAATCCATACATTCTTCTGGGTTCATCTTCCCAAGAAACATAGGTATCTCTGATTTGTGATCTTTTCTCCCAACCATTTAAAGGGCTTCTAGAAATGTTATTTTATCCATGGGTATCCCCAACCTCTCATGTTGTGGTACCTCCTCCTCTTCTTCTTCAGACTCAAAATGGTCTTCATTGTGCTTTCCTATTCGGATGCTCTTCAACAATCCAATTTCTTCTTCCATCTTCTTATGCCTCACTGCTCGCTCCCTGACTATATTTTCCAATTCTACATTAGTGATCCTTGAAGGGATCTCCTCATCATACTGTCCTTATATCTTATCTCCCATCTTTTAGTCTTTCCCAAGGTTATTTTTGTGGCTCTGATACCACCTGATGCAGTGATGCACTACAAGAAGCCACTAGATGGACCCAAGTCTCAATATGTGATACTTGGTTTATTTTTCCAAAACTTCTCACACCAACCTTATCAATATGTTGAATATTAAGCTTTCAACTTGTCTTTACACTCTTAGGACTCTCCTGATCCTCTGGATGTCAAATTCAACTTGTCTTCACTTTGGTCTTTAGGGATCCTTTCCCTAAATTGAACCAAAATAGAGAAACCTTCACCGGTGGTTTCAAAAATATTTCCCAATGATATAAAAAAATTACTTAGGTCTAGGGAACATGGATTCACCCAACCAATTGATTCACAAACTCTCACAATACCAAGATCTAAGGCTATCCTAGAATTCCTTGTAGCATTTGCTAGGTGGTTTTCCCAAGATAACTTTTGGTTTTGCAAAGGGAATTGGTAAATAAATTACATGTATGAGTACCCTTTTGGAAGTTACAACAAACTCCAATCTCGTAGAGACCAACTCTACTCCACTACCTCTGAACACCTACAAGATACACAGACCTAATTGGCCAAATTAGGCTTGGTTTGCAAAGTAAGTATAAATATATGGGTTTAGAGAGTTGATGTAGTCACCAAGGAGTGTTCTACTAACACACAATACCCCAAAACACCAACCTACCAAGTCCCATCAGTTGATTCATTCATCTGCACACACATTTTCTCAATTGACGGGTTAAATACATAGAGATATTTATCCTAGGGCTTGATCTTAAAAATCATAAACAAAACAAAAAGATCCTGAGATTTTAGAATATTAAAATACATTTCCCTAAATTTTATTTTCCAAGTGGCCATGCATATCCACTGGAGAAATCCCAAGTTAGGGCCCCATCTTAAGCACATACCCAAAATAAGAGGGTTCCTGGACTACTTTTACAAAAACACTTCTAACTTCTACAAATCAATACCAAATTGAATGAAATCAACTGAAAATGGAAGTAAACTCACAACATAACCAAATTATAACACTATTTTTTCTCAATGACTCTGTACACTTCTGTACACAATCAAAATGCTAAAAAAACTGTTCATATTCCTTCAAAAGATCATTAAGCCGTACAATCTATCTCTCTCCTTGAAAGGAAGTGATAAAGATGTAAAAAAATAACTCCATTCCAACAATTCAACTACCCATGAAATATTTTTAATGAATGAAATACCCAGAAAAAAGTCTCGAGCAACTTATGAAAAGTTTCTCGATAAATATTTTGACAACTTTACATCTTTTGGACGGTTTTTCCAACTTTTTCAAAAAGACAAAAAAACATGACTCCAAAGGAATTTTGAATGACTCTAAGCATGCAAGGACCTTGGACTAAGGTCAAAACACCAAAATCAACATAAACCACAAATAACACTTAAACAAATGAAACTATGGTCTTAAAGGTTTAAGGATACTTTAAGGTTTATAGTGCATCTTAAGACCCTTAACCTTACGATTAAGACCAAGACATTACATTATGATGTTCCAAGGTATCTAATCCTTTATTACAAAAAAAATTTAATCCAAATCTGAAACTGCAGGAGGTGCCCTGCACAATACTCCTCTTGACAAAAGAAACTCAAGTCTCTTGAATTGTTATGTCTGCAACTTTGATTCCATTCTTCTCAATGGCTTTAGGTTTCATCCATGAAGCATCTTCTAGAGGTTGATCTTTCCACTTGACAAGAAATCATAATAAGTTCTTCTAGTTTTTTCACTCACCCTCTTTTCCACAATGTACTCAATCTCTGGAGAAGTTTTCTTGGGTAAGTCTTGTAACAACTTCCCTTAGTCCTGATCTTGATTACCTGCAGTAGATACATCACTAATAGTACCTTTAAAAGCATATATGTCAAAATTGTTTAAAATAGGAGATAAACAAACATTAGGAGGTAAATCAATCTTGTAGGCATTATTTCCACATTTATTAATAATTTTAAAAGGAACTAACTTTTTCATCATCAACTTAGTGTACTTCTCCTTAGGCAATCTCTCCTTTTTGAGATGAATCATCACCATATCTCAAACCTCAAACTGAAAATCCCTTCTCTTCTTATCTGCACATTATTTTTATTTAGTAGAGGTATGATTTGACTTGGCTTGGACCTATTCATGAATGTATTTCATTACTTGAACAAAATATTCTACTAGAGCACTCCTCTTGGCTAAATCCTTCACATCTCTAAGTTCCAAGATACCCCTAGGATGGTTACCATACACAATTTGAAAAGGGATTAAACCAGTGCTTCTATTAACTGAATCATTATATGAAAATTCTACTTGAGAAAATATACTATCCCATGTAGCACCATGTTCTTGTGTAAGAAATCTCATTAAATTCTCAAGAGACCTATTAATGACTTCAGTTTGACCATCTTATTGAGGATGGTAAGAAGATGAGAGTGAAAAAGTTGTACCAAATTTATTCCAAAGTGTCCTCCAAGAATATCCCAAAAACTTTGGATCTCTATCTAAGATAATAGAAAAGGGTAGACCATAAATTCTAACAACTTCTTTGAAAAACAAACCTACAATATGATAAGCATCATGAATGGTCTTGCAAGGGATGAAGTGACCCATCTTTGAAAATTTGTAAACAACTACATACACATTGTCATAACCAGTCTTGGTTTTGGGCAGTCCTAAAACAAAGTCCATACTAGTTGAATCCCAAGGTTTATCAGGGATGGGGAGTGGTGTATACAACCCTAGATTTGAGTTATGTCCTTTAGCCTTCTGAAAAATCAAACAAATCTCTACAAATCTCCTTCCATTTGACTGCATCTTAGTGATGACATGTAACTGATTGAATGTTTGATAATGTTAAGTTGAAGATAATGCAAGTCATTAAATCAGTTAATGGATTGTATTGTCATTGATGTCAACTTGATATCATATGTATGGTCATGTACATATTTCCAAAGACTTTAGAGAACCAAAGGAACCAAGGTTATGCTTTCAGAAATACATAAAAGTCATTTATTCACTAAGTGACAAACAACACCTATGAAGTGCACACCGACGGATAGAGAAAAGAAGAACAGTCATAGTGATACCCGACGATCAAAAGAACAATATTTCCTGATGAAGCAAAACCATAGAGTGCCTGACGAGCAAAGTCATAAGGTTTCTTGATGAGTAAATTTCCAATGATGCCCGATGGATGGAGATCACAAAGATAACTGGAGTTTCACTGATGGAACAATCAGTTGTCACCGATGACTAACTGTAGTGGTGACCGACAAAATAGAGAGTTTAGAAAATGACAAAATATCTAGCTGGTAGAGCTAAATAAAGACTTAACTGGTTGTCTACTTTTTTTTATTTGACCAAAGATAAGTGGTTGATTTAAAGATGATTTGTACAGTTGTCAAGAAGATATCTACGAGACAAATCAGGAGTTATGCTTTAAATCTAATTGGGTGGATTTTTTATCACACAAGGAATCAAGAACCAAGAAATAATGAATATTATATCTATATAAGAGACAATCTTAATTCATTTTCAAATGAGATTAAGGGGAGTGAATAAAAAGAGGATGGTGAAGAGAAACTGATGGAGAACAAATTCATGCAGTGCTGATCAAACAAGCTGAAGGAAGAAATAAGGAATTATGTAGACACCAAAAAACAGTGAGCACAACATCATAGAGTAGAAAGTGTGGAGCACAATGATTAAATTGATACATTGGTTAGAGAGGTAATTTACTTAAATAGATCTGAAAATCTGCAATTCAAGTTTCAATATGAACATGTCATAGTGTTTTAGTTTAACCATTGAAGCATCAAGTCTCTTAATTGAGAAGGACTTAACAGTCTTCTATATATTGAGATACATCTCAAGGAGTGCCAAAAAGGTTGATTCATGAAAGTAGCATTGGACTTGCTCGATACCTATTGACAGTCTAAGAAGGAGGCTGATTCAAGGATAGTAGCAATAGATGCCCGATACTAAGTGACAACCTCTATGTATAAAATCCTCTAACAAGGTCACACTTAACAGTGTGTTTGTAACCTTTAATAGGGTTGGCTCCTAACAGGGCTCACTTCAGAAGAGTGAAAATGTGGGGTACCGTTCCCAGTGGTTTTTCCCTTAACAAGGTTTCCACATTAAAATCCATGTGTTATGTGTTTATGGTTTATCACTGTACTATTTTACATTTTCACATATGCATTTATGGGTTTATCGGTATACTCTAATTATTTATTGAGTTTTGGTAAATAGCTATACTAATTATCGGTAATCAAGGAGAATAAGGATTGACAAAGAAAATTGATAGGCAGTTAATCATTATTAGTATTTCATGGCATGCATCTTATAGGGAAATTTTAATTTGAGATTTATTGATTACGTGGTTAAATTTTTAAGGATAAATTTTGAGGCCACTGATTCACCCCCAACCCTCTCAATTATTACTAACAATTGGTATCAGAGATTGTGTGCTTAGAAAGAAAGGTTTCAAGACCTAAGCTAAAGATCACAAGATGAACAGACAAGATGTGCCCAAGCTGAACACATATAATTTTGCTTCATGGAAGAGTAGAATAAAACTCCACTTATCAGGTATTGGTAATGATGTTACTCAATAATTAGATATTGAATATGTGTTTCCCATAGGAGCACCAATAGTAGATCAATTGAGAGAGAAGAATGAGCACAATTGCATGGTCATAGAGCTCTCTTCCTCACTCTTTGATGCTGAATTTTAAGATGTCAAGGATTGAAAAACTACAAAGAAGATGTGGGACAAACTGAAGCTTGTACATGGAGGTGATACAAATGTTCTAAGAGCCAAGGTAGAAAGCCTTAGAGGAAAATTTGATGATCTCAGAATGAAAGAAGGAGAAAACA
>MU223565.1:512160-524157 GCA_018584345.1 Thuja plicata | reverse complement strand
ATTATGATTTATATGGTTAAAACTTGTATATGATTATGCTTGGTCATTTACAAGGTGTTTTATGAACTTTTTCAATAGAGATACATGACAAATCAGTGTCCACATTAACAAATACTGTGTTATCAGTCATCTTATAAGGTAAAACCTGCCTGAGCATCTGTGGAGCTCAAAAACGAAGAAGGATATTGTTTAGTCCTTAGCAATTAGGCTTTTCTTGCCTCTGAACTATTAATCAGTATTAAGAGGTAACAAGATTCAAGTAGACATCTCAAGAAGTATAGTTCATGCAAGAAAAATCCCTAACAATGCCTTGGGTCTCGATTAGCTGAATCTAAAACATCTCAAGATTGTGCAAACATTGTTACTAGATCTAATGCTAGAATCTCTATCAAGGGTCCTAACCCTCCTGCTTCTACATCTGTGCCAACAAAACTGTAGATAAAACTATTGTTGGTTATACCAAAAAGACCATGAAGGTGGTCCCTATGCCTCCTACTGTTGGTTATAGCATTCTTGACCAGCTTCAAAGGACCAATGCTCAGATAACTATTTTTGAGCTATTGAAAATCTCGCCTGCTCATAGGCAGATTCTGGACAAAGCACTCACTGAAGCTAATGTCCCCAAAGATATCAACTTGGATTAGTTTCAATCCATGGTGGGTCATTTGACCTCACCTCATTATTTATCCTTCTCTAAAGAAGATGATTTCTCAATTAGTCACCTTCACAATGTTCCCCTACACATAGAAGTCATGATAGGCAAACAGCTAGTCCACCGTGTGCTCATTGATAATGGTGTTGGTCTTAATATTTGCTCCACTCATTTTCTTGCTCAACTAGGTTATGGAAAGGATCACATAGATTCCCACAAAATAATTACCATAAAATCTTATGATGAAGAAGAGAGAACATCTAAAGGTATAGTTATGTTACCCATTCGGGTTGGCCTAGTTGAAAGAGACATCATATGTCAGGTGCTAGACCTTCCTCTTGCATATAATATTTTGCTAGGAAGACCATGGATCCATGAGATGCAAGCGGTTCCTTCTACATATCATTAGTGTATCAAGTTCTCTTTTCAAGGTGCAAAGGTGACCATTCCCGCTAGCACGGGTTCTTCTTGTAATGCTCTCACTCAATCAGGTGACAGTTTTGTTCTGACTAATAGAGAATACATAGAACTCTGTGATGCCAAGCTCAAAGATAGGGAATAGACACTAAAAATCATAGATATAGGCATGGGGGGATATCAAATGGAACCCATGTTGTCATTAGCAGCTCTACCCCTGTCTCCTCGATCTTATGGGAGACCTTCTGAGCACAACAAATCTTCCATTACCACTGAGGTAGTTTATGAGGGTACATTTGTATAGTCTAATACACCATTGGAAGATGAGGATGAGGAAAGAGCTATCAAAGCTTGGCTTTGTAAGGGAAAGAACACAGCTGAACAAACTGCCCTGACTCGTGAATTAAATCCTAATAGTGAGGGTCTTAAGATTATGAAATGTTTTGGGTACAAAGGAAGTGGCCCAATAGGTGTGAATGGCAATGGGTTAGTGGAACCTATTCAAGCTATAGGTAAAAAGACAAAAGATACCACTGGGTTAGGTTTCAAAAAGGTCCCATTTCATCTAGGGATCAATAAGTTTGTGCCAAAAGTAGAGCCTAAAATAGAACCTAAAGGCACAAATACATTCGACACTATACAAGACAGCTCGGATGAGGATTACTTTCCTTATCCCATCCCTCCAGACCTGGTAGCTTTCTTTGCTGAACCAGATAAGTTTGTGCCATGCACCTATATTACTTAAATAGACAGTGATTCTGATCAAACTACTCCATTTGAGGCACTAACTTTTGAGCAATGGAAAGACTTACAAGATCCTAACTTCAAAGGAGAAAATTACATACCACCACACTTTCAAGAATGGTGGACACAAGAATAGAATAGTATTGCAAGGACTCAAAAACCTTCATGGTGCAAGCACCCAAGTTAGAGGTTGGATACAGACTCTCATGAGTATGAGTTTGATAGTTTGTCAGCAGGATCTTATGAAAGACTTCTCTATGTAAGTGAGGGGTCTAGTGAAAATCCTAATGAGTCTGAGTCTATAGGTGTTGACATGTCTTCTACTTTAGTCGTTAGGGATCAAAATGATTCAAACACACCTTTGGACGAGATCGGTTTTGCTCCCAGCTTGCTAGTTAACACTTTTGATGACCATATTGTGGATGCACTTGAACCTGTCACATCTCTTTCCCTCCAACATCTTGAATTAATAGACTGGAATTCCCCTTCTTCATCCAGTGAAGTCCTTACATTCCAGAATGATTACACTTTAGCCTGCTACCTTGACACTGTTGAACCCGTAATGTCCTCCACTAGTGAAGAAAGTGTCAACATGATTGAGGCTGACATCAAGTACCTTTGTCAAAAAATTAAAATAAGAAAAAATAAGCGCTCTGATGGTGAAAACCACATTGTGGCAGTATCAAAGCCAATAAAGGTAAAAAGAAAAGACGTACCCAAAGGTGAAAACCTCTCTGAGGCGCGTGAGGGTGAGGTACTTGATGCACTTCTGAGTCACTTCCAGGAATGCTCATCAGTGTTAATTGAACCAACTCAGCTGATAAATTTGGGAACATAAGAATGTCCACATATCATTCATGTGGGCAAGTCATTATCTACAGAGGAACTTAAGGAATTTACGGAATTTTTCCAAGAGAAAAAGATAAATTTTGCATGGACATATTTTGACATGCTGGGTGTGGATCCTGATCTCATTATGCATCACTTATCAATAGCACCAGGTGTGAAACTTGTCAAAAAAAAACTTAGAAATATGCATCCGCATGTAGCTTTATTTATCAAGGCAGAATTGGAAAAAATTCTGAAAGCTAGGTTCATCCAGGTGATTGATTATGCAGAGTGGGTTTCTAATATAGTCCCAGTGACTAAACATGACAAATCTATTAGGGTCTACACAGAATTTAGAGATTTAAATTGGGCATGTCCTAAGGATGATTTCCACTTCCTAATATTGACATGATCGTGGACATGACAGCAGGATATGAGATGTATTCATTAATGGACGGCTTCTCTGGCTATAATCAGATCAAAATTGCACCAGAGGACCAAGAGAAAATTTTTTTTACTTGTGCATGGGGTACATTATGTTGGAATGTTATGCCCTTTGGTTTAAAGAATGCTGGGGCTACTTATCAAAGAGCTGTTACTACAATATTTCATGACATGATGCATAGGACAATGGAGGACTATGTGGATGACACTCTTGCTAAAAGTATGAATAGAAAGACATATCTCACTGATCTAGGTCCTATACTAGATCATATGGAGAAATTTAGGTTACGTCTAAACCCTAAGAAATGTGTATTTGGGGTTACTTCTGGAAAATTACTTGGCTACATTATCTTGGCAAAAGGAATTAAGGTGGATCCAGAAAAGGTACAAGCTATAATGGAAATTCCACCACCCTGTAATATCAAACAAATCAGGGGTCTCCAAGGTCGACTCCAATATATCAGGCAGTTTATCTCACAATTAGCTAACAAGTCACAACCTTTCACCAAAACTCTACATAAAGGTGTGACTTATGACTCGAACAAAGAGTGTGAACAAGGGTTTCAACAGATTAAATAGTATCTAGCTAATCCACCCATACTAATGCCTCCCATTCAGGGGAAGCCTTTGATCTTATATATCTCAGCAATGGAAACATCCTTGGGTTCTCTCTTGGCTCAAGAAGATCCAAATCATAAAGAAAGAGCCATTTACTACATCAGCAAAATAGTGGTCTCTTATGAAATGAATTATTTAGTAATTGAGAAGGCTTTCTTAGCAGTAGTGTTTTCTTCCCAGAAGCTACGACACTACATGTTGGCTCACACTACAAGGCTAATCACAAAGATTGATCCATTGAAATACTTACTCAGTAAAGCTACCCTCACAAGTAGACTAGCTAAATGGGTCATGCTCCTTAGTGAGTTTGCTATTGTATATGTTGAGAGAAAAGCTATCAAAGGATAGGCGATTGCCGATCAATTGGCTAAAGCACCTCTTACAGATCACCAACCATTAAAGATGGAATTCCCAAATGAGTCCATTATGCTTCTCATGCATCAAACATGGACAATGTTTTTTGATGGTTCATTCACCCAACAAGGGTCAGGGGCTGGAATTTTTTTTATCACACCTCAGCGGTACTCCTTACTGAAGGCATATAAAATGATGTTTCCTTGTACCAATAATACCACCAAGTATGAAGCTCTAATCAATGGACTCAATATTGCTATTGAATGGTGAGTGGATGAACTAAAAGTCTTTGGAGACTCACAACTGGTTATCAATCAAGTCAACAATACTTATCAAACCAAAGATAAAAAGTTGGTACCCTATAAAAGGATGGTTGATAGCCTTAAGAATTACTTTGCATATGTCACTTTTCAGAAAATTCCCTGGGCAAATAATAAAGCAGTTGATGCTATGGCTGCTCTGGCCTCTATGTTGCAAATGCTAGAGAATGATTTCAAACACGAGTTCCTAGTGGAGACATTATGCTACCCTGCCTATGACTCTCCTGACTCCCAGATGATCTATTCAGTAATTGGACATGATTGGTCTTGCTACCACCGCATTTATTACTATCTCCATAACCAAACTATTCCTGACACATATACTAGAAATTAAAATTCCATCTAATCCACAGTGCTTCACGGTACGTCATCGTAGAAAATGACTTTTATAGACAGGGTCTAGACAGTACCCTCCTTAGGTGTCTAGAACCTGATGAGTCTAAATGTGCATTAGAAGAAGTACATGAAGGCATTTGTGGTTCTCACTCAAATGGTCTAACATTGGCTCATAATTTTATTAGAGCTGGTTATTATTGGCCCGATATGGAGAAGGAAGCTACACAGTTTGCCAAAACTTGTAAGCAATGTTAACTCCATGGAAACTTGATTCATGCTCCAACTAAGGAACTCATTCCTTTTATCACCTTTTGGCCATTTCAACAATGGGCTTTTGACTTAGTAGGTTAGATATATCTGTCTTTCTCAAGAGGAAACAAGTACATCATCACTGCTACGGATTATTTTACTAAATGGGTTGAGGTAGTACCTCTCAGTGTAGCTGATGGAAAATCTGTAGCTATGTTTATCTTAAACTACATTATTTGTAGATATGGTGTACCTTCCTCTATTATCACTAACAATGGGGGACAGTTCGAGAACAAAGATCTAAAAAATTTATGTGCTAAGTTCAAGATCATTCAACATTGGTCTTCTATTTATTACCCCTATGGTAATGGGAAAGCTAAAGCTTCTAATAAAATGATTCTCAAGATCCTGCATCATACGGTACACAAATCTGGATGAGATTGGCACCTCTAGATTAATCTGGCTTTATGGGCCTATCGCACCAGTATAAGAATGCCAATAGGGGCCATGCCCTTTTCTTTAGTCTATGGCACAAATGTTGTACTGCCTATTGAGGTTGAGATTCCTACATTGCGAGTCTCTTTGAAAGGCCTCATTACAGATGATGACATTAGAATATCTTGGCTTCAGGAGCTTGAGTTATTGGATGAACGTCAAAAGGTGGCATTTGATCATCTCAAATCATATCAAAAGAGGATATCAAAGATCTATAATAAGAAAGTTATACCAAGAGACTTCCAAACAGGTGATCTCGTCCTGAGAGAGAATCCTAAAAATCAGCAACAGCAGACTCAGAAAGGGAAGTTTGAGCCAAAATGGCTTGGTCCTTATATCATTACTACAGTATTTAGGTCTAGTGCTTATCAGCTCTCCACTACAGAAGGTGAACCACTCAAAGAGCCCATCAACGCTCTTCACCTGAAGAAGTTCTACAGTTGAGATATCTTCTGCATGCTCATGTACATACTTTGTTTCTAAAAAAATCCTAAAAATTGTAAAATGTCCTGAAAAAATGATCATCTTAGTGAAAACCTGGCAAAAAGGCATTTTGATGTATCTATTATCCTAGTGAAAACCTGGTAAACAGGTGCCTTGATAATATCAAAAAAAAAAAATGAAAAAATGAAAAATACAAAAAAATCAAAAAAAGAAAAAGAACAAAAAATTGAAAATTGAAAATACAAAAAAAGAGAAAAAAAGAAAAATGTGTCATTGATGAAAACCTGGTAAACAGGCGTCATGGTAGGAAAAATAGAATTTCTACCAAGATGGTGAAAAGCTGGTAAACAGGCACCTCTTGTTTTGCAATGCTTTATCTATCGCAGCATATCTTGGCTTTCTCGTAGTTGCTTTCTTGCTTTAGTTTGCTTTCCTGCTTTAGTTCGCTTTCCTACTTTAGTGTGCTTTTGCTTTTAGTCATCTTTAAGATTTTTCTCGATCTCACATGGATTGAAACTGGTCATACCTAGGGGCATGTTCCTAGTCTAGGGGTAATTCTCTTATCTTTCAAAGTCTTTCTCCTCTCACATCGGTCACCAGTGAATCTCATTGCGTCTACCTATCGATGCCTCGTAGCACTTCCTCTCTCCTTGAGAATCTCTTTCACATCAGTCACCAGTGGATCTCATTGTGTTTTCCTGCTAATTCCTAGATCTTGTTATTGATCTTTATGCTTGAGAATCTCTTGTGACAGTCACTAGTGGATCTCACTATGCCTGCCTGCTGATGCTTCAATCTTGTTATCGATCTTTATGCTTGAGAATCTCTTGCAACAGTCACCAGTGGTTCTCATTGAGTCTGCCTACTATCGCTACATTGCTGAGATTTCTCACATCATTTCACTATTGTTTTGTTCAACTTCAATCCATTCGTTACTTGGGGGCATGGTTCCTCACTTCGCTCACTCTTCAGTTTACACTTGAGTCAGTAATCTTGTCAAAGGACAAATTTCTACTGGCACAAACTGGTGTTTCTCAACACCATAATCAAACAGTGTTTTTCAACACTCTTTGGACACATCTATGTTTTTCAACACACATCAGATATCTCAAGATGTAAACATCTCTCGATAGAAATCAAACATAATGCACGCACAAGAACAATGGTGTTTTTCAACACCCCAAACATAGACACATTCGTAAACCTTGAAACATGCTGAGATATGATTGACTCCTTAGTATGTTGTCTATTCTTATGGATTTTATTGATATTTTCTTTGTCTACTGCTTATTGGTGTGGTTTTAATGATCTTGCAATGTCAAATAAATAGGGTGTATGTGATAAGAGCTTCTGCATTAAGGTGGAAAAGCCTCACATCCCTCGATCTTGTTTATTTGTACGCCAGGGGGAGGTTGAAACTATCTCCTTGACTGTTATTGCTATGTTTGTTTACTTGTGAACTTTTATTTACATCAAATTAGAAACAATGTTCAGGTCACCTTGGCTTTTGTGCCTCAGTGCTTATGTTTGTTTCCTATATTTTATTTGATGAAAGTCATATTCATATTCTTATGGTTGCAGCGGCACTAGTAAGGATTGTATTGACTCCAATGATCCAAAAGCACCCGACGATGATAAATACGGTGAGTCCAACAACCAAAGTCCTAGGATTTCATTCGCATTTTAGGCTTGCATTCGCATTTTAGGCTTGCATTGTGGTAGTTTTGTGCTCTCTTCATTATCTTCTCATTCTTCAAAGGTCCTCATCTTTCATCATGGTTTCTTCTTGACTGCACGAGTGTCTGGTCCTCGTTCTCGATCTTCATGCGCATCCTTTTGGCTAGTACCTATTGTATATTGTGAATATCCTGCATGAGATGATTAGTACCATCGCATTCATTGCATTTCATTCATTTCCAAGAAGTGAATTTCCATACATTCATTTGCATACATATATCCATAAAACATATGCATTCATTATAAGCATAAATCAAATCATACATAACATTTATCCATCTAACATCTATCATAGCATTTTCATACATCAATAAAACACGAGCATAAACATTTGCATATTCATCCATTGCATACATTCCTAATCCATACATCTAAACATATAGGAAATGATCTCATAAAAAATACACATTTAAAAGCAATATATACACATGTACAATGACGTCAAAAATTGAGCTCATATACATATCAATCAGTTTGAATGTATACTCAAGCATAATAGATAAAAATGGTGGTATAATATACATCACAATCTAACCACCTAGAGGAGGTGGTATACCCTATTGCTGAGGAGGAGGACATGGTGGAGGAGGACCTACTAGAGGTGGTCCCAGTGGCATGATCTGTGCACCAACATACTCTGTAAAAGGTAAAATCTGATCTTCTACCTTAGGTACAGCAATAGTATACGCATCATAATAGTATGAAGCCTGAGTAGCCTCATATCTGGTCTCTAGCTGGGATCGAGCCAATGCCTCTCGCAACTCTCAGATCTCCCGGTCTCGCTTGGATATCCATGTATCTCTGATAATCACCTGCATGTGAAGGTCATCACACTCCCTCTGTGTCTGCTGAACTCTCTCTCTCACCCTACGGAGAGCCTCCTGTCACCGAGTCACCTATCTACCTACTAGAGGATCGGTCAGAATTGCATCGGCCATGACAGTATCATCTCCTTGCTCTGCAGCTCTATCCTGGCTGCCACTAGGCCCAACACCTGTATCTGATCCCATGGGCCTCACAGGGATATCAGTCTGATGTGTTCGAGGCCGTACAAATCTCTCCTGCTACTATAGAGGTGGCTGCTGATCTTGAGGCTACAGTCCCAGAGGAGGAACTTATTGTGCCTGCTGCTATGGTGGTGGCTGCACCACCTGAGGAATCTGGCCCACCGGAGATGTAAATCTAGGAAATGGATGAGCTAACAGCTGATCTTTGTATGCAGGTGTCACACCTGCATTTGTCACTGCTGCCATGTAATCCCATCAGGCTAGCAGTACTTGGGCATCTATCATACTACGCCCCCTATCAAGCTACCTCTTCCAACCCTTCTTTGTCTCATCAATGAATCGGGCATAAGTACAATACTCGAGAGATACGTCATGTGGCCTCCCAAACTGGCACAATACATGCGTAAGTAAGAAGCGCTCAATCACTATAATGGTACGTCCTATCAGAGGATGCAAGCAGAACATGTATGACAGCTCATGAAAAGCATCATCCCAAACCTCAGTGGCTGCCCAAGGTCGCCATATAATTATAGCCATATCATCAATCTGCACTTGCCACTGCTTAGTCTTACCCAGCGCAGGATGGGTCATCAGACTAACATATATGTAAATATATGGCTCTAATGGCTACCGTGTATCATGAAAAATTAGTCTGCACATGGGAAGGTGCTCCTAGGCCTAGATTTGTAACATGACGATGCCTGCCGCCATAGTATGAGCACCTTGATACATGATCTTGTGCATCTCATGATACATCTGGGTGAGCATGCAATTGCCCCATCCAAAAATGACTACAAGTACATCCAACATCTTCTGGAGCATAACGCCCCAGCCACACTCCAAACCATGCTAACTATGATTAGGAACTAAATTACAACTCATAAATAGTGCTAGAACAACTGTAAAGGGATAATCTCAGCCATAAGTCCGTATCAACTCCTCCCAAGAGATGGCCTGGCCCATCACCAACTAATCCTGAAAAATGGCTCTCAAAGCCTGTGTACCATCTCTTGGCTGCGTGCAATACTCCACACGAGCCCCATGAAATGGCACTCTCAAAATCTAGTATACATCCTCCGGAGTAACCGTCATCTCTCCCTGTGGAAAATGGAAAGTATTCATCTCCAAATGGAAACGCTCGACCAGGGCTCCAAGTAGTCCATGATTTACCCAAATATTAGGTACATCACGTAGATATGTCAATCCTAGCCCATCAATGTGGGCCCCATCAGCATCTAATAATCTCTGTAGTAGCTCACCCATGATAGGTTGATGGGATCTGAAACTGATGTCTGGGAGATTGACCTACAAAGCTAGGGACAAAATTGGATCAGTACCTCAAAAATGATGATTTTCAAAGAAAAAGACAACAAATGCAGCTATTCTACACATATTTCAACTGGTTGACTCTGTGACATAAAAAAAATAATAATTTTGATTTTTGCCAGTTCCCCATGCGAGAAAACTCTATTTTCACACGAGGAAACTCTTATCCCGCGTGAGCTTTCTGGCTCGCGCGAGGTGGGATGTGTTCTCATGCGAGATTCTAGGAATCTTGCACAGTGCACACACACTCTTTGCATGAGCACTAGGGAGGGGCCCGCACACAGAATCCCCAACCCGCGCGAGGATTCAGATTCCTCGCATGAAAGGCGATTAGACCCGACGTGAGGAAACTATTTCCTTGCACGAGATTTGATGGGACAAGATTTAAAAAGCTTAAAAACTCACTAATGCTAAAAATTGATAAATTTTTTACAAAAATACAAGAGCCAGTTATGAATACTCATAGGTGCGTCATACTCTGCTGGTCAGTTGTGCCGTCGGGTGTGCTCAAATTGAGGTGTGTGCATGGGAATTCTATTAATGTTAGCTGGAGCTCTTGCCATTGCTAGAGTCAAAGGTGAATAATGATTTGAAAATGACCTCTCCAGGCCTTATATAACCTTTGACCTAATTTTTCAAAGTGCTCCATTTTCTGCAAAAATTGCACCCTTGGCTAAATGGACCGTTTTGAATCCATTTTTGTGATCAAAATCAAAATTTGACACTCCTAAGCAGCTCAAAATTGCATTTTAAAATTTTGGGACCGATGTGAACGGACGCTTGTGCAGTCAATTTTCTGATTTTTCTTTCTTGTCAAGTTTATCTCTTGTCATCATTTTCTCAGATTCTGCAATCTTTTCATCAAAGTCAACTCTAGTCAATTCTGGTCAACTATGGTCAAACCTAATCAACAAGACCTCTCGATTTCTCTAAATTGATTCTGCTCTCTCTTGATCTATCTTTTTCTGCAGTTTCTTGCTCTCATCATTATGATGTGTCTTCTTTTAATTTTTCTCCCGAGGGGGCAAGATGATTGCATCATTGAATCTTTTCACATTATTCTTGAATCAGTCTGATCTAAATCAAAAGTCCGCATCGCTAGGGGCATCTCATCACTTGGGGCATATTCAGTTTTTCATACCTTATGGTCAAAATTGGATATTCCATGATCTCACATCTTGTCATCTATCTTTCTAGGTATCTGAGCAATCTAACTCAGATCCTCAAGGATCAAGCTTCGTTCTGGAGAAGATTCTTGAAATCTCATTGGGTATTGGGGAAATCTAACCCTAATTCCTAAAAGTTACACTTCATTCTGAAGATGACTCTCAAAAAACTCTTTAGACCGTTATCTAGGCAATCTAACTTGGATCTCGGAGGGCTAACCTAGATATTCATCAACTATCAATGGACATTGGGGCAATCTAACCCCGATTCCAATCTTCTCTCAGATGATTCTGCTTCTTAATCTGATCACTGTCTTGGCAACCTAACCTAGACTTTTGAATTCTTCATCTTCACTTCAGACTATTCTTTGAATCAATGTGCTACTTGCACATCAATTTAAAGAGGGGCAAAATGTTACACCCCAAAATTGGCACCTAATAATCCTAATCAATTTTAGTGCATTCCTTCAATTTTGTCATCTTCGAAGTCCTATTGTACTAGGCAAATTCTTCTCCTAATTGACTTTAATTGTCTGAGTTTCAAATGCAGAAAACCCAAATTTGCATAAATCTGACATTATATTTAATTCCTAAATTCTCAGAGTTTATTAGCTAAAAAACCCCTATGATTAATTTATTTAATCCTAAAGCCTTAAGTGCTTTTAATTAAATCAAGTCCACCCCCTTTGGCTAATATACATAAAAGGAATTCTATAATTCTATGTGAAAAGACACTCATGTGGCAATAATTCACCCTTTTATTTAAATAATATTTGCATTTTTGTCTCAAAAGAGAATGAAGAGACAACTGTTTCTTTTCAAGAAACTCTTCACTCTCTTTCCATGGTTTTCTATAAATT